>JAYDZG010000022.1:4267635-4277672 GCA_034509265.1 Microcambeva bendego
GATTTAGTCAAAGACTGAACATAAAGATGTTTTAGGGTCATGTAGGTTTTCATCATTTTGGTAGATTTTGAAACTGTTCTTGGCTGAAAATCACTGTTGCAACCTGGCAACCCTGCTGTCTTCACTTTCAAGTTGGACCACAACATCCCTTCATTTATCCACATACATTTGGCCATGTAACGTATGCGTCATTATGAGGGGAGCTCAAAAGCATTTCACGGCCTAGGTGTCCTTTTTCAGGGGTCAGAACGTTCCTCATATGCCCTTAACCTTTGGATTGTGTATCATACCAGGTCAGAGGAGAAGTATTAGGTCTCTGGACTGGCTGGTCACCATTCCCACAGGGTTGCTTCTCATTTAGAGTTTGTGTGTATGTGTTGAATCCATGAGGGAGTCGCTCCGTGCTATTTGGGAGCTTATCACGTTGTATGGCTGGAGAAATGACCAACCTCAGTCCAATCCAAGTACTGCTAACCTCTAACCTTTGTGTTAAACCAAAAACAGATGCCATTAAACTGACTCATATCCGGCCCTTAAATAAACCACTGAGGAATTTTTCACCCCTCTGCTCTCCTCTGGCATTTCCATCAAGTTCTAAGCTTCGTCTGAGTAATTGGGGTGTAAAGCACAGCTAATTGATTTCTCTTCACATCACGTCCGAACCAAGTTTAATTCATGAACGTTCTGAAGTTGCAGTTTTCGTAAATCTTGGTTCTAACCGTGACCTTTGCTGGGCTTGTCGGCAGTAGTGTTCTCCCGGCAAGGTCAGTGTTACCCTGTTTACTTTTGAAAAGATGATTTACCCGCAGGGCTTTTCTGAGGCATCCTGCTAAAATTCATTCGAGAAGAGCAGCAAGACAGAAAACACAAACACACACTCAGGTGTGCTCACTCACTCAGAAGTCTGAGTTCACTAGGATGAAGGTTCCATGCTCTCTAAAAGACCGGTTGGAATGCTAGTCTGTCTTTGTCTCGGTCTTTTGGAAAGGCATCGTTTTCCCCCCAGAATACTTTGGAGGCTTGACTTATCTTTGTTTTTATTTTTTCAGTGCTTCTATTTTTGGTTTTCCATTCTTCTTCTTCGTACGTTAGGGGTCGCCAAAGCTGATTGTAAGCTTCATCATTGATTTGGCATATTTTACGCTCTGTGCCCAACACTACACTGCACTAATTTTTTTCCTAACCTATAGGAAATATCAGCATCTTCTATTAACCGGAGATCCAGGAGGAAACCCACACAGACACGGGAGAAGATCATGCCTAATAATAATAATAATACACTTTAGACCCTTTTTAAAAGTGTCCATCATCTGTAGTGCCCTCTGATGGTCAGGGAGGGCATTACATGGACAGGGTGCAGCAGAGCAGACTGCCCAGTCACCCATGGTGCTAAGTTTAGTTCTGGGAATGTGGAGGAGATTTGCATTTGTAGAATGGAGGGTTCGAGCTGAAGGGGTAACATGATCGAACCCAGGACCTGCCAGGCGGCAGCGCTACCCACCGAGCTACAGTGCCTTTCTCAATGCTTCATGAATGTGGATCACAGAATTATATTACAGAGCAAATATGATAAAATGGCTGTAATCGTGATAAGATAGATAGAAGACAATAATAAAGAGCGTTTGAGATACTTTACTGAATGCAAGCATTAACAAGTTTGATTAAACCATCAATAATCACTATCTGTTCACGCGACGCTCCTTCCCTCGCCAGACTAATGATTTATACAGCCTTGTATGGGACTGATTTCTATCGGATTGATGAATGCACCGACCAATCATGTTTCCAAACTCACAGCATGTACATACACCAATAAGTAGTGATGGACGGCCTCGTCCAAGGTTATTTATGCACCTACTGTTTTCTGTGTGGACCTGGTTGTCGGGCCTGATGCTTTCTGTAATTGTTCTGAAAAGCTGGTAGGTGGTCTTTTTTTCTCGGATATGACTGGTTTCATCCTCCCCTGGTCAGGAGGTTCTGGTTAACCTCTTAGACAGATCTTAAAGCTGTAGGGCAGCTGGGGAGAGAAGCGTCTGGACGCTTGACCCATCCTGCGAAGCACTGCTACACACTCCCATGTACTGTAAATTCTTCTGGTGGGGACAGTGAGGCTGCTGTCATTAGAGTAGGAAAGAATTCAGTCTGGTTTCTTTTTGCGACTGTTTGTTCCCTTGATTGATAAAGTAAGCTACTATTTAGTGGTAATTACTGGGTTTAGTCTTTGTGTTATTGCATACCTTTGAAATGTTATTTTTACTTAACATTGGTTTATTCTGTGTGTCTTGAATTAAAGCTTTAAACACACACAACACTCTTTATTAGGTACATTATTTGTAACTTTTAATGATATTTTTAAATGTTGACCTTATTCTGTTATTCTATTTTTTATTCTACTGTATTTTACTGTATCTACTGTACTTTTGTTCTTACACTGTACTTGAGCTGTTGTAACACCCACATTTCTCTCATTGCGATAAATAGTGGACTATTATCTTACCTTACCTTTCACTGATCCGGAGTAGGTATATAATTGATTTATTTTATGTTAGCAGTCATCACGGGTATAACACTTGAATTTGAAATTAGATGGAGACTATTTAACATTTGTAGTGTAGCTGATTTAGCTCTGACACACTCATCATCTTGAACATCTTGTAACTTTGCACTGAGGTTTATAGGGCTGGACTAACGAGGGACGCCTCCTCTTGAACGTTTTATGGTTGGTCTTAGTGCCGCGGCAGGCTGAGCGCTGACCCCAGTGCCGCAGGTTTATGAGCTTCCTGTGGACTCTTGAGTCTCACTTCCTTTGCCCTTTCTCTCCTGATCTCCTTTAACCACGTTTAAGAGGACCGAGGAGGAGTTTTATTGGAGGGTAGATGAGGTAAAGGAGAGGATAACAGTAAAGGACAATGGGGAAGGCTGGCGCGGTTCATTCTGAAGTGATGAAATCTATTGAGGGCACTTTGAAAGATGCTCACTGCAGACTTTTCTGAGGCCATTTGAAAGTAAAGTCTTGGGAAAGAATGACTTCAAAGGCCGCTGTTAAAGAAATCTACCAACCAAGCATAAAATAAGTTCATGATAAGTTTAGAAGTCATCAGATGAAACTTGGAATTTGGAAGCTGATTCATAACTTTACAATGTTGTCATTTGGATTGGCTAAATTGTCCCTATAGGTGAGGAATAATAAGAGTAATAATAAGAGTCTATGGATCTTCATCTTCACCTTTAAAATGAATGCTTTCTGTCTTTCTTGCATATTAGAATGCACATCTGGGTGTAATCCATTCATTTTTATTTTAATTTGACTTGAAATATTGTCCTTAACCTCACACATACAGAACAGGTGTTCCTGTATCTCACCCCAAAACAAGAGCTGGACTCTCTCCTATACTCACTGCTTTGTAAATTTCATCGCAAAGCTTCATCCCAAACTGTTCAGCAGACTTATAAGTCCAGGCTTTCTAAACTAAAGTGACAGTTATTGGCCCCTCTCGCCCAGGAAAAAACACAGAGCTATTTCCTGTTGTGTCCTGTTTCACAGTAGGAGCGTATTCCCATGCATTTGATACGGCCATATTAACCGTGCACTCTTGCGCTCGGTCCATAATTCATCCTGGAGCTGAAATTTACAGCTCTCCACTACATTATAAGATGCTCTATATGTGCACAGCATTTAATACCTCCTCCTTAACTCCCATGATGCCGTCCTTCATAAAGCGCACCACATGTCTGCTTTATGTTTGCTTATGTCTGTCGAGCGTTTCAGCTGAAATGGGCCTTCTCATAACAATGATGGTGGAGGAGTTTAGAAGCCCTGCCATATGTGGCCTCGCTTTACAGTGTTTGCTTTGGTGGAGGCGCTTCACACGGA
This sequence comes from Microcambeva bendego, assembly GCA_034509265.1. NCBI lineage: Eukaryota > Metazoa > Chordata > Actinopteri > Siluriformes > Trichomycteridae > Microcambeva > Microcambeva bendego. The sequence continues at coordinate 4,271,510 of JAYDZG010000022.1, forward strand.
AAGCGATGTAAAGCTGACTTTAATGATGTGTTAATGACTGTGTCTGTTTAAGTCGTGCTATTTTCATTTGCATACATTTTTTGAGAAACTCTGTAGATCTCCAATGAGTAAGCAAAGTAAAATAATCACTGATGTTTTTTTTTTACTCAGTAATGATTTAATTACTATTTAATGCATCTTCTGATTAACCTGAGTGCATGTTTTTGGATGATGGGATTAAACCGGAGCTCCGAGGAACCCCACACAGGCACGGGGAGAACATGCAAACTCCATACAGAAAGACCCGGACTAGTCAAAGCGCAGCATTAATAGAAATTCAAATGCAACATGGGTAGCACTGTTGCATCACAGCGAGAAGGTCCTGGGTTCGATCCCCGGGTGGAGCGATCTAGGTCCTTTCTGTACTGAGTTTGCATGTTCTCCTCGTGTCCACGTGGGTTTCCTCCGGGTTCTCCCTTTTCCTCCGACAGTCCAAAAACATGCTACCAGGTTAATTGGAGACACTGAATTGTCCTGTAGGTACCTGTGATGGACCTGCACCCCAACCAGGGTGTTACCGCGTGCCTTGCGCCCGTTAAAGAGCTGGGATAGGCTCCAGCACCCTTCCCCGACCCTGATTAGGATAAGGGGTTAAAGACAATGAACTGAACTGAACAAATGCAACACACTTCCCTGCATCCACAAATAAACAATAGCAAAAATATCTCATTTTTTGCTTTGTATTATATAGCAACATAAACCCCAAACCTAAATCCCTACATACTCGAATTACCTGAGAAAAATCACATGTACGTCACAGTTTGATAGGTACGAGTTTCAGCTGGTCACTTGAACACAGCGGTAGCCGATAAAGACCGTCTCACTGTTTCCTAACTCTGAATGTAAAACGTGGGTTGACCTCTGACTCGGCAGATCTCTTCATGTGTGTTTGCTAGCACATGCGTGCATCCGAGTAGGCTCCGGCTTATTTCGATCATTCTCGCTTAAGCTGTCTCACCCTCTCTGAGTCACATACGCTCACACTGGTGCACTGGACTGTGACTTCATGATTGGACTCGACCGTACATAAGCCATGCACAGTCAGGTCTCCCAGGTGCTGCTGGAATAGCCATCAGCGCTGAGTGAGAAAACACTGCTCGGCTTGAACATGCATGTGGTACCGAGCTTGTTTAACACGTCCTACAAACACACCATCCTGATGCGACAGATGACATGAACTAGAACCCTACTAGATACCTACATGAGCTTGTTTTTTATTAGTACTTTGGGTACAACACGAGGTCAGAGTCGTAAGTTTAGTTATGTAATGTTTTAATTGGCAGAAATGGAATATCTCCCACTGTTAGAATTAATGCTGGCATGAGGCATCCAAGTCTGAACACCCAGTTCTACTGTTTTTGCTAATTCTGCTATTCATCAATCTAACCTATTTTTTTCTCTCTACTGGCCATCAGCTGAAATTAATTAGCCCTCGACACCACGGGAGTGAGGGAAAGTCCGGTGTTCAGAAATGCTGATTCTGATGTCTGGTACTTCTCAGCACGTTTGAGAGGAAGTGAAGGCATCTCTCCCAATTCTGCAGTCATTACTCAGAGCAGCTGACAGCCTGAGCTTCACCCAACGCTGTAAGAATTCAGTTTGAAGAATCTGGACTTGAGTGTTCACTGCCTTTCAATAACTTTTATTTATCAATATTAATCGGTGTGGTGAGCACGACGAGAGCATGCATACCAGCTATTAATCTCTTAACGTCCCACAGTCCTTCCAAGTAACGACTAAGAATAGACATACATATCCGAGAAAACAAATGAAGTACAAATATTAATGTAAGTTCTACCGAATTCTCGGTGGTGAAAGTCACGTGACATCGTTTGTGCGAAATTAGGGTCTAAGCGATCACAGTTTGCTTCATGCCATTCAAAACCAATGGATGACATCTCGCTCCAGGCACCAAAATGGTTACATTGACAAGCCCGAACTAGCAAATTAAAATACACTTGAAAATAACTCTGTGTTGAATGTGTACTGGTGTAACCCACAATGTTTGTAAGTCAAGGGTCTTTACTAGACTGCTGACCTTGCTCTTTTACTTACCCGGTCAACCGTGTGCTGCTGTAATGAGTACATGAGCACAGTATCAGACCCGGAACTCATACTATAAGCTGTGCATCTGTCGTTTACATTTTATTATTAATGCAGACTGTGCTGTATTGTAAGCACCTATGAAATGTAATTGTACAAACACGAACACTTCATCGGTGGCAGCATGTCGCGGTGCGGTCATCCACATGGTGGGGTCCTTACTTTGTCATCACATGCATCGCGCCTCTGTGATTTACCTTGCTTTGGCCACCTTTGTTTTTATTGGGCTGAGATCACTAAGAATCTGGACAGTTTCAGTGAGCAGAACGCTGTTAAACGTTCAGCAGATGGACCTCCTCACCTCTAGGATCTCTGCTAAACGTCTGTGCGGGGACCCGTGGAGCTGAACTCGCGGGTATCTGCACGCCTGGGTGGTGAAGGCATTTAGCTCGCTGACATCATGGAGAAAAGGATGTGAGGGGTGCGAACAGATGAAGATAAAACGTAACGCGATTTTACGTCCGACAAGCCAACAAATACAAACGGGAAATCATTTTGTTTCGATTGGCTGTCACTGCAACATGAAAACATGGCTCTGGTTTCACGTTTGACTTGTTAAGTAGATGACAAATTTGTGTTTCGCTTCACACCGAGTCATTCTGCTTTATTTATTTGTGTAATTACAGCAGCGGTTCATGTTTAGCCAGTGGGTTAACACAATGTTTTTTGGGGGAAATGAGCACTTAGACAATCCAGCCTCAGGGTCACTGTAGGCCGTTCCCAAACCCCTCTAAGAACGTTGTCAGGGTCCCACTTGGTTGGATATTGTTTTACATCCTGTTTGCGTACTTAAATCATTGGGCATTAGCCTTTAGTTAAGGATTCCATGTCTTATTTATGTAATATGAGTAGTAACTTAGAACTGATGAATGAGCACAGCTCAGAAATCTATGTGAAAGCTTTGTTTAGTGCAAAGGCAGTCTGAGTATGTAATAACATGCATAACATTATGACCCCCTTCCTAATATTGTGTTGCTGTTAAAACAGCTCTGTAACGGTGATCCACTGTGTGTTCTTACACCTTTATGTCCGAACCAGCATTGAGCTCAAACTGCTGAAGAAGTTAAATACTATATTTCAAGACTTGGCAACCGTTTGGGAAAGGCCTTTTAACCCACATAACTTTCCCAAGTGCACAAATTGAGATAATTGAATACTTTATGATTTTATAAGTAACTTATGTGGCCTTTCAAATGATTTTGGGATTAATTGGAATGAAAACTGTAAAACTGTAAATGAATTCTTGACTTTGGATTGTGAGTACCTAAACTATAGACACACAATGTCCAGTAACCATATGGTCAGGCATTCATATATGTTGACCAAAGGTCAAGGATTGATGTTGGACATAAATTATAGACAGAGACTATGTATGGTCAGGCATCCATATACTTTTGGCCATAAATTGGTTTTCTTTGCGCTTATAGGATGAATTGGAATTGCAACTGTGAGTCAGGCTTTTTCATATTTCCTAACTTTTACCCAGTGCGGATGGTCAGATGTCCACATACTTTCTGCCCATACATTGTTTTTGTTATGGATGAGTAGTCCTCTTCAGTCATGCCGCTTATCTTCCTCGCTCATTCTCCCTTCTCCTCCTGAGGGGAACAAAGCATGATCTTAGCCCCGGCTTGATCCCCACGCTCTGAGCGGATAGTTTAGCCCCGAATTAATATTCTCTGTTACTTTGATGTCAGTACCATGTATTGCAAAAATACTGGATGGGGTTGTGTGGGCTTAAAGAAAGACAGTAGGGAATGAAAAGGAACGGGTGAAAAGCGGGATATAGAGGGGGATAGAAGAGGTGGCAGAAATGTGACGGATTCCCTTTTGGCAAGCCGAGGCCAGATGTATAATCTGGCATGCAAGCCAGTGCTCTCTCTCGCTCTGTCTGTCTGTCCGTCTGTCTCTCTCTCTTTCCCTCTATCTCTTTCTCTTTGCTTCCTTCCGTTGGCAAGACATGAGAGGAGGCGAACGGTTGGCCATGTTTGCACAAGCATGTCGCCGTGGCTACCGCGGACCGGGGGTCAACGCGGGCTTCGCTTTATTGGCCCCCTTTGATGGAGTTGCTGGCCCCGAACATTAGAACAATCACTCAAACACAGCTGACCCCCTCGCAGCCAACCGATTGGCTGCATGGAGGGACGAGGGAATGAGACCGAGATGGAGAGAGAGAAACCAAACAAATAGAGCGCGTTATTGCTGGCAGAGGGGAGCTTAGGCGGCTTCTAGAGGAAGGTGCCAAAGGTGAGAGACGTCTTGTGGGCGAGAGAGCGACCTTAATCTGTTCCAGACGAGGCCACTGAGAGCTCTTTTCCCCTCTGCAATAATGACATTAGAGTAAAATGGAGCCCACATATCTGACAGCAACACATTTCTGCCCTAAAGCGGAATCCGGGGCTAACTGTAATGTGCCAGGAGAGGAGGAGCAGACGTGTTAAGAGCCTACCTACACTATATTGTATGAAGAACTACTGTATGCTGATGGGAAAGGAGGTTTTTTTTCCTTCCAAACCATTATGGAGTGAATAAGTATATGAGAATAACTGCTCACTTCAGGATATCCTGTGGACTGAAATGTGGACAACTGTTCCTTTACATTTACAAATTTCACCACATCGGCTGCTTAGGGTGATTAGGTGGTGTGGTGCTGGAGCCTTTCCCAGAACATCAATGGGTGCACGGCACACAGAAACACCCTGAAAAGGGTACCAGTCAATCATCAGGCAGATACATGCATACATAGGGTAATTCAATGTCTTCAGTTAACCTGAATGCTCTCCCCATGTCTGTGTGGGTTTCCTCCGGGTACTCCGGTTACCTCCCACAGTCCAAAGACATGCTACCAGGTGGATTGGAGACATTGAATTGTCCTGTAGGTACCTGGGATGGACTGGCACCCCATCCAGGTTGTTACCATGTGCCTAGCGCCTGTTGAAGAGCTGGGATAGGCTCCAGCACCCCTACCCGACCCTAATTAGGATAAGGGGTTAAAGACAATGACCTGAAGTGAACATAATGACATATCTTGAGTTGTTTACCTGCCTCATGTTCTACAAATACCATACAGTCATACATACCATGATAAACCAGTTTGTCTGTATTTGACTGTATGCAGTATATTTATTAATAATTTGTAAAGATGAACATTAATTAGTACAATATTTCATGCAGGTTTTGACCCATTAAATATGAGATTGCTTATCAATCACATTCAATAAATAAATAATGAATGAGTGATTACTGTACCTTACTAAAGTGTTCACAAAAATTACGTAATTACATAACCAGAAGAAAAGCAGTATTAGAGAAACTGAGATTCAGACTTCACTACAGGTAACATGTCCGTACTCCTTATCTCTGTGCCTTCTGCCTCTGTAATGGCAATCCAGCTGATGTTGGCATCTCAATCAGTCTTTAAATAATCTGCCTGCCGGGGGGGCTTCTCTCTTCTCGGGCTCCTACAGAGAAGGGAGGAACAGTTGAATATTAATACTGACATGAAGCGCAGTAGTAGGAAGCAAACATATAAGCGTGTGAGTTATAACCAGGGTGGATGTGTTGAGTTACATCCTCAGTGGTTGATCTGAGTAGGTGGCTGTGTGGTTTCTTTTCATTATACATCACTGCTGACTTTTGAAAAGGATTTTAACTAAGTTTAAGAGAAGTTAAGTAAACACATAATTTACTGTGTGTTTTGTGTTGTTTTATGAGCAGTGATTTTTTTTCCCCATGATTGTATAGTACCAAATACTGAAAGACTCGATAGACAAAATAACAGAAACATCATATAATGAAGGACTAAATGACAAATACAGTATGCTGTTTTACATTAATAAGGATTAAAAGATAAAAGTTCATATAGTGGGCGCATTAATTATTTAATCTCACAGTCATAGTTACAGTGCATTAGTGCAGACCATGTCCAACATGGAAGGATGGATGAAGCTTAAAGGCGCAGTGATTGGTGATAAAATCTAAATAAATTGGTGATAAAACATGAAAAATCATTAATTTTTAT
>JAYDZG010000022.1:4317171-4334683 GCA_034509265.1 Microcambeva bendego
ACCAGCGTGCAGCTGTTTCCAGTTACACGGCTGGGTAAACCTACAGGACGATTCAGTGTCTCCGATTAACCTGGTAGTTTGTTTTTGGACTGTGGGAGGAAACCGGAATACCCGGAGGAAACCCACGCGGACACGGGGAGAACAGATGGGCCCTTGAGCAACCCTCAATTGCTCAGACTGTATACTGTCACAGTTCTGTCAGTCGTTTAGGATATAAAGTTAAAATCAAATCCATTCCTTTTTAACCAGGATGCAACAATCTTGCTGCCCCTGTTTACTAAATCATTTACACAAATTATTAATCAATAAATTGTTCTTAGTGAGAAAAGTTATTCCACGTTTGGCTTCTGAGTGACTTTGAGAGATGCTCATGATTATTCTTAATTGTTTGACGTCCCCCTAAAATATGTCCAATGTTTAGTAATCCAAATCCAAAATATATTTTCTTTTATGACATGGTAGAACATTTTATAAACAATAAACCATCACATTAGTATTAATATTTAATCATACAGCACTAATACACATAACACTAATATCAAACATTCCCTCTGTGTTCATCGTTGCTCTTCTCTTCTTGCTAATTTCCTCGCTAAGACTCAATGAAAGAAATTTCCGACACATTTCTATCATCCATTTCGGCATCGTTCTCTTTCTGTGAGATTTATGTTTGAGTTCAGAGTGCTTTGTTTACTTATTAATTGCTTTTATCCTGCCTTGGAAGCGGTGAACCATGAGGTGCGTATGACAGAACCCACTAGGAGGTTGTCTGAAGATGGCTTCTCTTCCCCTTGCTCTTCTGTTGATGTTTAAGCCTAGGGAGAAGCCACGGGGGTCTGTAACACTTGACGAATGACTACATTTATGATTTATGGCCCGTTTGATGTGCTTTAGTGTAACATTGCCAAACAGAAATCTCATAAATCATCAGATCTTTGTGCTTTGTGAACTTGCATATATTACGGAAAGTTTGCTGACTTATTATGTCTACATGAACTGAATTCAGACTTTCTGCTCTCTCTTAAAGACACTTCATCCCTCTTTCTAAAATACAAACCTAAATTACATTTTACTTATGTATTTTTATTTTCATTTTTTAAAGCATATGTTTTAACTTGTATTGCCTTTTGTACCTTTTATATGTGTTACTGTTTTGTTTTTTGTTTTTTTTAGGGAGGGGGGGGGTATCTTGGTTTGTGTGTGTGGTTTTGGGGAGTACATCTGTCCATGGCCCGATGGCTAGGTGGGGAGCACTGACACAGCAAGAAGGGTCCAGGGTTCGATTAAGTTTGCAGCTTCGTGTGTCTACGTAGGGTTTCAACAGTCCAAAAATATACAATCCGGGTAATTGGAGACTCTTTTTTGCCATGTGTGTGTGTGTGTGTGTGTGTGTGTGTGTGTGTGTGTGTGTGTGCCTGCCTGCCTTGCATGGACTCGCCCCACATAAAGGGTGGTACTGTGTACCCAGTGAAAATCAGGGATAGGTTCCAGCACCCGCTCTGACCCTAATTGGAAGAGCAGTTAAGAAAGTGAGTGAGTAGTTCTGTAACAACAAAGAAGTTAATCCATGATGTTACACTCTCACAATTCACCTGGTTAGTCTTGATTAGCAATTTAAAGTCAAAGTTAGTAGTTTTCTGGACTCATTATGGATCCCCAAAGACTCCTCACTGAAAAGACCTGCTTAACAAAAAAGCTGTGTTCCAAACTACTGTGCACTTATATCTACAGCACAAACGTGTGGCTCCAACTAAAGCTCATAATATTAAAATCATGGATACCTAACAATGGAGTGGGAGTTTGCATGTTCTCCTTGTCTGCGTATGTTTTCTACATGTGCTCTGTTGTCCTCCGACAACCCCAAAACATACATCCAGATTAATAAGAGACAATTAGAGTGTATTATAAGTATCTAGCTACATGTATTAACCAGAGTATTGTAGTGCCAGTCACACACCCAGATAAATAGGGAGTATTGGGACAGGAATGGCATCTGGTGTAAAAACTATGCCAAATCATAATGAAGATCTCGACCCCTAACAAGAGCTAAACGAGAGCTTAGACTAAACATTTAAGAACTTCATGTTGATTGTTGTGAGTGGTTACCTGCTCCTCCTGAAGAAGACTTTAATTCTTAGTAATGACGTACCAGCACTACTATCTTGATCTGATCACTGGGATCCCAGAAGCACTTGGTGTTCTCTCTAGCAGTCAGTGATGAGTCGACGTTGAGCAGTAGCAGGTGCTTTAGCTGCGGGAGAAGAAATCTACCTCCAGGCTTTTTCTTCAGCCAAAGTTTCCTATCATCATAACTGCCATTATTCCCAACGTGTCTGACTTTCCCATGGGGCTTAGTTCAAGAGAATCTGCATGTGGCTGCCAAAGTTTGTCAAAAGTTTAGACGCCACTTTGCAGACAGGGCAGACATATCTAAAGACAGATGCTAGTTCTAATTATTAGCTCTAATCTAGCTTCAGCACAACTCAGGAATAACAATCTCAGTCCAGAGGAGTGCACTGATAAAATCACTTGAGCTCTTACTGAGGAATGGAACGAGGCACCACAGAGTTTTACTTGGTAAAAAGAAAATTAACAAGGCTATTAATGTGGCATCCCATATTTACTTATTCTTTAATGACTTGTTTGTGGCTTTATTGCTCTTTAATAAGAGTAGTTTCCAGTTTTCATTAAATCATATGGGAGGCAGCTGTGGCCAGGTGGTTAGAGAGCTGGACTGAAGTTCCTTGAGCAAGGCACCCAAGCCCTATTTATGCAGAGTCCCTATCAGGCTTAATACCCCACCACTATATGTACAGGCCAATCGTTGTTCATGTGGCCACTCAGCCGGGTCCTTTTTATATTCTGACATTAACTTTCTTGTCTTAAACTAAAATAAAAAAAAATAAACCTATGCATGTAATTATGCAACTGAAACTAGCAATATTATTATTAATACTGTTTTCAGCCAACAGAAAGTGATTTTGCTTTGTACCTAAATGTTTAGCGTAAGCATCAGCATGCACCCAGCGTCAAAGTGAACATAGTGAACAAGTGATGATAGTGAACACAGTGGACAATAACATTACCATGTTATTTATTCTGCACTTCAGCTTTAACTATGGGTCATATTTGTTATCCGAACAAACTTTGATGTGGTGCAAGAAAACGCATTTCCCCTGCTGTGGCTGAGGATCCAACAAAGCATCACTTGCCCTGGGTGAGAAGAATGTCTTTTCTCGGTCTGCCCTGTAGCTTAGAGTGACAATAGCCATTTGTGAGCATCTGCTAGCTCATTTATACGGAATGGAATAGTAATAGTCTCCTCCAAGCTGCATCAGCAGCAGTTTAAACAGAGATCTGGCTTCATGTATCTTTAAAGTCCTGCCTGTCTGTCCTCATCCTCTAACACCCGAACATCAGAAACATGTATATGTATAAATACTGTTTATTGATGTATGTATTGTGTGTATATAATTCGTGGTGTGTTTATTGTGTGTAAATATAGTGTATGTGTGCAATCTTTTGTCACTTCTTCCGAATGCTAATGATGTTTGTAAGGGTTGTTTATGTATTTTGGTTGCAGATGAACACAGATAAGGTTGTAACGATCGACTGACTACCTACAGTTGATGTGAGACGGTCAGTAAGGGTCATATTGGACGGTTTCTGCAATAATGTACTCCTTTGAACTCATTGGTCACGACCAACACGATTCACAGTTCTCAAATCTAATTAGTCCGCTAATAAAAGAGGAAAGGCAATCAATGGCAGTCCGAGACTGTTAAATTTTGTGACACCTGACACACAGCACACCTGAATCCATTTTGTGAGGAAATAATTGTGCCATGATATGGCACAATTGGACCCATAATTCTCTAAATAGCCTGTCTGTGAGAGAGTGTAAATGGACCAGGTAAGGGTGTGATTATTAGGATGTCAGTGCTCTTGGAAGTCTGCTCAGAGAAATTTGGTGTGTGTGTGTGTGTGTGTGTGTGTGTGAGAGAGAGAGAGGACATGCTGGGGAATGGTGAGCAGATAATTGCAAATGACAGTCCAGTCTACCACACATGTAATTCGTAGCTTAGCTTGGTATACAGTGCAAACACTGCAGCATGTAGCATCCGGTTTTATATATGATGTCATGATTTAATATTAGAGCCTATCATTTTAAACCCACAAACTCCAAAGCCAGCAAAATAATCAGAAAACAATATGATGATCCTTTCACAGGATTGAATAAATGACGACAGTCAGTTGAAGTTTGTTGAAGAGGGCACAGAAGCTAGATTTAAGTTTGCATGAGTACACACATCTGCAGGGCTAGTTATCTCTGTCCTCCCCGGCCCATGTAAGGTTGGGGATGCCCAACGGCTCCTGTGCATTAGTGTACAGATGACATTAGCAGTCCCATATTACCCACAATCACTTGACATTTTAATCGACATTTCCCTCAGTGCGCCTGAATTAAAGGCCAGGACATTTCATTTCATTTTCACATGCTGCTGATTAAAGCGGGACGGCCTGCCCCAAAAAGCATGGAGGACACCATTACTGATGCATCTACCATGTTGATTCCAACACCAGGTAGCTCTGATAAAGGATTGGAGTTGCTGCTTGTGCAGGTGTAGCTTAGTCTTGTATAAATACAAAAACACTTTTTACAAATTGAACTGCTGTAGCTGAATTTTCATCTAGCACACCAGTGCAGAGTCTGAACTCCAGAATGAAAACTCAGGGTTGCTACTGGTAGGCTGGGCGCCACTTTAGCCACTACGATGCACAAACCAGCGCATCGTAGTGTCGGGTGCAGGAGCCTATATTAGCTTTTCAATGTGTGCATGGCACACACAAACACCCTGGACGAAATGCCAGTCTATTGCAGGGCAGACACACACATATTCACCTGTAGGACAATTTAGTGTCTCTAGTTAAGATGACTTTATGTCTTTGGACTGTGGGAAGAAATTGGAGATCCTGGAGGAAACCCACACAGACACTGTGGAGAACATGCAAACTTCACACAGAAAGGACGTGGATCGCAGCACCTGGAGATCGAACCCAGGGCCTTCTTACTGTTAAGCCCTCGTGCTGTAAATTTACAGTAATTCATTTCCAGTAAAAACTACAAAATGTAAATATAAAGTAAATAGTCTTAATGTCAGTTTAACGTCGCCTGTGCTCCTGAAACGTTCTTTATGCTGACAGTTAGCCGCATGACTGAATGATCACTCGTACTCTCTCGTCGTGACACCAGAGGGGGTTTTAGGTAGGACCCAGCTGTGATGCTAGTCCTCACCCTGGGCCAAAGCCCACCTGCCAGGCCTGATCTCCGGCTCAGCCTGTGCGTGAGCCCCGGAGCATGGCAGGTCTGGCATCATCACCGTACCGCCCTTAACCATCACTCTCCATCGCTCCTGATCCAGCATCTGACATGGTTTTGTCTGTTTACAATTCATTCACTCAGGTTTGAGTACACCTTGAGGGATTAAGTTGATTCCAAAGGATTGAGGTAGATTTGAGGGATTTAGTGGATTATAATCATGTGTAAGCATTTATATCAGAAGCAATAGATCCATCTATTTGCCATGTGTGATGGTTTAATGTGGTATTCTGGAGATTTTGGGGATTCAGTATCTTGGCATCAGTTTGTAGTTCTTTGCACGTGTGTCCGTGTTTCAAAAAGGCAAATTATCTCCTCAGGATATATTCTTTAATATCAGAGGACTGTACATTGACCAAGTTGTACTGGAATTTATGTAAAAGTTAAAACACGGGTAACCTAATTAAAAGTGCTTATGTTTGATGTATTGTGGTCGCCTGGATGTAAAAATAAGTGCGGTGCATAGGTTAATCATCGCCTTGTTAAATCTCTTGAGTCTTGTACAAATGATAGGTACAAATTTTTAATTAGCTCACTTTTACTCAAAGATATCTGTGTCAATAAACTGTTGGCTACACATAAGTTGGAACCAATGACAAAGATGTGACACATTTACAATTAGCTCATATTTAACCTCAAAATCCAGCATTTATTCAAGGTGATGACTGTCACGTGATGGCCCACTTGGGTGTTAAAGCATAAAGTTTTCTATAATTTGGCTTTTCATGTTTTACTTTAGAACAAAAGGGAACCATGAGGTCTTCACTGGATGTCTGTAGGCTACTGCGCGCTATATCGAATGAGTAAAATGCTTATTAGTCGAAGGTCAATGTCAATTGCCTAAATGCTTTTTGCACATTCATTTGCATCCCCAGAGCTGATAGAAGTGGAAATTGGCAAATTGCTGTTTCCCGATGCTGCCTGGGATTCGATGCCGGCAAAGCGGCTGTGAAAAGCAAAAGACAAAACGAGAAGTAGCAGGAAAGACAGAGCTTCTAAATTGGGAATCTATTATGGATCCCTGCACGTCTCTCCCCTCTCCTGCCCATAAACACACCAAAATGTGTTCAGCCGCCAGGATCCTTTATAAGTCTCCTTTCTCTAAGAGTAATGTGCTTTGAATGGCTGCTAAAATGGGGCTGGGAGAATTTCATTCCCCACGCTCTCTCTGGGCGCGTCACCTTTGGCCCGACCATGATATGAGTCCTCTAGCTTTTTCCCCCCTTTCGTCTTTTCTGGTGTGATGATAGGAAGCTGAAATAAGCCTGATCCAGCAGGGGATGGAAGGAAGCTTATTTACAAACCCATAGCAAGGCAGGTGCGCTGTCCGAGACCCAAAGTAGCCAATCAGTTTAAACATCAGTCTGAAAATTCCCCATGGTGGTTGAAGGAGTGATTGTGAATGCTGCTAGTGGAATAATGGATAATTCAGGTGCCTTTTGGGTCTGATGCTAGGCTTTTTCTTCTTACAGGAACATTTATACCACCTTTAAACCAAAACCAAAAAACCCAGACCGAGCAAAAGGAGTGGCTTTATTCATAATTCATTTTAAGTTCATCTTTTTGAAGGAATACATGTTGAACATTGAATATAGCATTTTATTAATTCATTTATTACAGGCAAGATAGCTAGCTGCTAATAGAGCATAAATGTAAGCTTTCATTTGAGTGAAACATAAAATATTCTGTTTAAGTTATATTTATAAAACTTCATACAGAAACCCGGACCTGTCTGGTGATCGAAGAAATACTAGATAATAAAATATTTAAATCACTGGACATTTAAATCACAGTTTAAGATTGACTATGATTCTACAGACTATAGTGTTTTTAACTTAGCATAAGGATGTTATCTTTAAAACCAGTTATGTTCCTCTGAAGTCTTGTGAAGTACAAAATAAACTAAGATTGCCTTTTATTATCCCACAGGGGGAGATTTGTTGTGTTACCGCGGATAAAGAAAATATAAATGGAATAAAATGTTTTAAATCATAAATGTATACTGTACACTTGTAATATTTTATTGTTAAACAATTTAGATAACATTCACAATAATACTTTTTTCTTTTAATAAAAAAAAGGTTTTACTGTTATTATTTTTTAATAAAAAATAATATTCGTACTATTTTTCTGTATTTTCAGTCAAAAGAAATCACGTGAGAAGTGTGAGGGGTTAACATTTTAATGATGAGTCAGTAGCTTTACCTGAAGCTCATATAAGCCGAACAATAGGTATATTTACAGCCGGTCCAGCAGAATGCTGACATTTGGTATTCATCCTAAATGAAGTCATCTAGATTCCAGTGTCAGTCGCGTCTTTCCACACCCACACACAGTTTAAATGAATGAATAATGAGCTCCACACCCTGGAGGCATGAATCTTATGGATATGTGAAATACATATGTGATTACATATTGTGCTGAAAGCTGAGACGAGGGTAAATGTAATCTGTGAGGTGTATATGTAATGTATATTCAGAAAAGTCTGAGAGTGATTTATGGAAATGGTTACAATTGTTTGACCCGTAAGCCAGCGCAGTGGCTAAATCTTAAGCTACTGGCTACAATCTGACAAGATTTCTTTTATATAGTTTCTGTTTTATGCATGAAATCCACCAATTTGCATATTTCTTCTTAGGTAATTTCTGTTAAACGTGTTATAGTGACCTTCTATGTGTAATACTGAATATAAGGTCCTGGATTATGTTGAATGCATTTCCTTCATACAAATCCACCACTGCCAGCTATAATAGAACCCTGGTAGTGATCTAATGACACCGCTGTGGCGTTCTTTGTGCCGTGGTGTACTGTGATGTTGGCCTCATCAACCTTCTGTTAGCAGTAAATCTGTTTATTATGAACAAACTGGCCTGTAGATCCGTTATGGTCACTGCTCTGATGCAATCTCTTGGGGGCTCTTGCTGTTTCATGTGAAAGAACCTCTGTGATTGGAGTACTAGCAGTGTTTTACTCGGTTTTACACAATCACCCACCACTGGGTACAAGAGGGTTATAGCCTATGTGTTTGTTTATCACCTTTCTCAGTGTTTCACTCTGTTTCGGGTCAGGAAGCCTGAGAAAAAGACAGGTGGGAATAGAAAGTGAAACAGAAGGATGGAAATAGAGGAAATGTGTGTGCAGGAGTTGGAGAGAGAGGGTACACCTCAAATGTGGGCATCAGACAAGGTGTTAAATGAATGGAGAGCAGCTTTCAAAACACTTATTAGTTCATTTTTAAGGGTTTTAACAGTTCAACTGATTAGTTAGGTAAATTCTTGACTCCTGAAAGGCTCCTGTTTCGCAGTTTTGCACTTCCTATTTTTTCCACTTCAAATAACCTGCTTTTATACTCAAGATGAGTGCTGACAGATTCCCTGTACTGAGCCGATCACAGACTCTCTGCAAGCAATTAATTTCAAAATAAGGTTATTAAGTAGTTCATAAAAATAAATACATTACATGAAATCATGTCTTGTATTTATAAATATATTCTAAAACATAGTTTTACATATTATATTTCATATCACATTTAATTATTAAATAGTTTGGATGCTGTTTTCACATTGATGGTCTTTGAATTGAGTTGAGTTGAGTAGAATGAATCAAATCTGATGTTTGAGGGCCCCAATACCCTGGTCGACCAGTTGCCCTTAATTTCCTTCGAATTAACAGCTCTCATATTTACAGTGCATCATCCTAGTGGGTCTGGACTGCATACCAGACTTGGCACCCTTTATGTCAGATCCCCTTTCCATGGCAACCCTAACATCTTCCTATAGTAATCCAGTTTGTAGAGCTTCCCGGTGTGTAGGTTCTGTTACAGCCATTCCTTCTCCTGGACACTTATTACTCCTGTCCATGCAGACACCCGACTGGCTGATAGATTTGAACCCCATTTCTCAGCGGTAGTGAACTTTCCCATCGCACCACCCGAGTGCCCCTGCAAAATGTGACCCCCTCCACCCAGTGTCTGGTCAAGTCCGGTCAAGGCCGAGACATAGAGGGCGTAGCATGAGTCTCTGAATGCAATACTGCTCTCTGTCATAGTTCAGCTCTGCTGGCTTGTGTAAAACAGCATGCGTCTCTTCAGCCAGTGTGTAGCTGGTTCACGTGGCTGACGAATTGTAAGAGGAAATTGGAAATGACTCTCAGAGATAAAGTAGGAAATGTGCACAGATTTTTTTCTCTGTAGAGGATGTGCAGACTTAAAACATGGAATTTGACCAGAGGTGTCCACTTTTCTGTGTGTTACCTTTGTTTTCTCACATTTTAACCGATGTATTGGTTTATTTGTAATTAAAACGTACTGTGTTTTAGAAAGAGTGTGTGAATAACATGTTAAATATAGACAACATATAAAGTGCAGCATATATATATTGTGCTCTCACTGGTTGTCATCCACTGGGCGTCACTGGGCTTTCACTGGCCGTCATCCAAGTTCCAATTTAAACTGATATGGAAATATTTAATGTTATCATTAGGATAACATTAATGACTTTTACAAGTATCTGCCTCTTTCAGCTGGATCGTTGTCCACCTTCATGATTTGGCATTTCCTGTTGCAACCCGTCCTATATATCTGGTCTTGGGACCGGCACTACAATGCACTGGTTTGAAGCAGCCATGTTTCGAACCGGGGAGTTTAGACTCTCAGAGCTGGTGTGCTTGAGAAATCTCGCTGCACTACCAGGGCACAATGGCTTTTATAAATTTATGAATACAAAATTCCTGATCTGTATTATTGAATGCTTGTTTTTGTGATTGGCATCTTAAGGAATCCATGCAGTTCACGTAATCACAAGACTCAGAAGAAGACTGAGACTGATGGATATGAAGTCCAGAGGTTGTGTTGTGTGTTTGTGTGAGACAGGAAGAGAAGAGTGAAGTCAGGAAATAAGTTTGCTTTACTGAGATAAGTACAGTTTTACCCAGGCGCTGAGGCATTTCAAATTGCAGTAGTGCAGGAGAAGAGAAAATGCAGGACTGTTTGAAAGTGAATGAGTTTCATGGCCCCTGTCGACTTCTGGTCACCTCCCCCTCTTCTCTGGTTCCCATTTTTCCATGCTGCTCCCTTATTCACACTTTGAAAAACAGGGGGAGGGGCATTGGGAATTTTATGTAGTTTTTCTTTTTCTCCCATGTTTCCTTTTATTTGTTCTAACATTCTAGCTACTTTCCTTTTTTGCAGAGAACTTTTAAGAATTGTAACTAATGAAAAGTTCTAATCTTAATAACATGACCAATGGTCAAGCTTTCCCAGCGTTCTGTCCATTCATTTCAGTGAAGTGTTTGTCATTGCAAACATTAGGAAAGCCAGAAGAGCTGAAAGAGAAATGACAACACAAAAGAGCGGCTAGAAAAAACGAGCCAAACGGCAAATGCAGACGAGAGTTTTTTTTTCTTTACATTGTAGCAGGAAGCTTAAAGCTGGTGTTTGTCAGGTACTGGGTGATAAATGAAGAGCAGGCTAAATGAAGGGAACAGGACTCTAAATGGACCATAACAAAAAGCAGAGTCCTACTGTGAGGTCTTCATACACGCTGCACCTCAACCTTTCATCAGAGACAGACGGGGTGAGGGGTTTTAGGTCAATGCAACAGGTAGGCAAAATTCCCAGATGCAGTATGGGAAGGTTGGCATTACTTGTACTCGGTGTCATCAGCTATAATCCAAAGAGAATATTTAAGTTTGAAACAGTGCAGAAATAAGAACAATGTTGCAAAATACCATTTATTTGTATCTACATTTTCAATATATGTTCTCTAGAATAATAAAGTTTTGCTTGGTATGATAAAGAATCTTATTGTACCTACCTGGATCACTGTTGTTGGGCACTCACCACAACTATTCCCTATTTATGTTTGAAATACTTCAACCCAGTAGTCTGTAGTGTGTGTGTGTATGTGTGTGTGTGTGTGTGTGTGTTCCTGGTGAGCGTTTGTGTGTGTGAAAAGATGAAACACCCAAGTGTTTGGTGAGACCAGAGACATGCCCCAGCACAACGTCAGACACTTTAGAGCGCCACTGCTATTTCACACGTTTATAGTGGAATTAGGACCTCATGAACCAAAAAACTAACACACAGACAGCAGATGTATTAAAATTTTTGAAATTTGTTTGCTTCTCTCATGTTGCCTTGCAGAATTTTTTAATATCAATGCATGTCGATGTATACAGATAGAAACAGAATATAATGCCCCTGTCTCCCCTTCCCTCCAGAAAGCAAGCATGTCAGATACTGTAAAATATTTCAGTCAACGAGCCACTCGGATGGAGTCATTTAAAAGTTCCCACACAGAGATGGAGAGACAAATTTTAAACAATGATAGACAATTAAACCAGTTAAAGTCAATATAAAGACTAAGGCTCTTCTCTGTGGTGGACAAAACTCCATATCTGTTTTGGGCTCTCTTTATAGTGGTCCAGACATTGTTCTATGTTCTATGTTCGAGTCTTCAACTTCTTCACTTTTTAGACTCACTACTGTATGTTACAAACGAGGATTACACACAGAGAGAAGAGATCAAAAATGTATGTGAATGTATGTATTGACCTCTTTGTATTCCCTGTTGTGTGTATTGACCTCTAAGAAGGACGGTGAAATTGTGATCCTGCTGGACACATGGCATCATTTGAGAAGATTGTACAAAGTGTTCTGTGTAAAGAAGGATTTGCTATCGAAAGCCAGAGAACTACATAAACCAGGCCCAGGGCCTCTGGGATTAGCCTGTACACAACCTGCATACGGACACTACACACACACACATAAATTTGAGGTCACACACACTGTATAAACTTCTGACATCTATCTTGTATAAATCACCCCCTAGTGACAACTGGGCATTTTCATGAGCTTCACAACACAGCTGCCCGTGACATTCTAGCATTGTGGGATAAGATATGGTGTTGTGTGACTGAGTGTGAGCGTCCCAGTCGTGTCAGCTTTTATCCCTCCTTTCAGTCCTTCCGTACCACTGTGTATCTCGAAATCCCTTCTTCAATTCTTCTAAATCTCCCAGTGCTGGTGCCACCAAATAGCACCTTAATTAGGCCTTTGGCAAGACAGGATGCAGTGAGCTTAGGAAGCCTATTAGGCCTGTCCTACTAGAGCCCGCCAGCCCAAACCGACATCCATAAGCATCAAATATCTAGGGCTTTGTGCCTTTTTGCACTTTTATTTCCTGAATTGAAGCTTTGTCCCAGTAAAGCCCTTCACTTATGGCCCACCATACCAATCTAGTGGTCAAATGCTCAAGATTTTTAGATCTTTTTGTTTGGATATATCCAAGAGTTGAGAGGTTTTAAAAAAGTAATGAAATTGTACTCAAGTTCAAATATGTGAATCCTTTCGACTGCTTTAGGTAAGATTGTGGTCAGGATTATTGATTTGCCATGATGCCTTAATGCCGGATGCCCTTCCTTGTGCAACCATTTTATTTTTTCAGCCCTGGGTTTGTGCATCCTAGTGGCTAGGGTGGCACCCAAACTCTTTACTGGTGTGGTAGTGAAAAATCTCACTTCTTCAACTCTTGTACTCAGTATACAGTACAGCAATTGAAGGGATAATGGCCTTGCTCAAGCGCAGTAGTGGGGTTTTAACCAGTGTTTCTTGACTAGGAGTCCAGTACCTTAACCACTAAGCTACAACTGCCAGCTTTTTATCTGATCTGTGTAGTTGGAGTCAACTTACACCATTTTGTCTAAAATATCTGGTTCTGTTTAAGATAAGATTGATAAGTTTGATTAATGAACTGAGGGTTAATTACATTTACAGAATTTTTCTTAACTTTCATTCAAAATACTTTACATTTGCTACTTCACAAAGCTAATGAACTGGCATTGGTGAGCATGGAATGGCAAACTATATACTATATGATTGCCCAAAATGAGAGAGAAGGCTAGATCTAATACCAAAAATAGAAAAGGTTAAAAAAGAGAATGACACAAAGAAGGCACTTGTGGCAAGCGAGAACACCTACATGTCCAGCTGATTCAAGCACTCTTCTCAGCACAGACGGAGGTTGTCTTTTAGAAAGAGGCACAACCACGGATGCTGTAGGCAAACATGCTTCACAGTCACTTGAGAGGCTGTAAAGGGCATGGCGTCATCAGCCTGCAGTGCAGGATCAGAGTGTGGAACTGAGGTTTATTAGGTAGACTTTATGCTGTAGTGGAAGAAGTGTTGGCTCCCGACAATTTTTTGGTCTTATGCTTAATCCTTTCTGTTACAAATGCTGATGGGTTATATGTGGACCACTGCTCAGATTTTATTGAGGATTGTGTGGGCTACAAAGAAGGTGAACGTAGAGTTTTCATCGCTAATTCTTAGCTAGTTCTTCATATTTGCACACTTGAGTTTTTACATCCTATGATCCTGGGTTCAAATCTTGCTTGCATTGACTGTAAAAGGTTTTGTCATGTGGTTGCCTCTTCACATGCCCAAACTAACAAGTTCGGTGTATTATAAACTTTCTCAGTCAAAATGCATTCTTCTTTCTTCAGTGCCCAGCCTTCACATCCGTAGGTGGCTGCTGGCCAGACCAGGACTTCATCAGTCGCTTAATGATAGTGCTAACTGACTTTTTTATGATCTTGTCTAACTGCTGGAACTACATGCCTCCAGAACCAGGAAGCTAGCAGGAAAATGGTCACTGACCCGTCTCACCCTGGCCATCATATGTTCCAGCACCTTTCAGCAGGCGCTTCAGACACATAAGGACCCGAAAAACCAGGCTACAGAGAAGCTATTTCACTTCTGAACAGTGGAACACTAGAGAACTGTTAATCCATGGATAACTTTAAATCACCGCTTTAACTTATTTGAGGCCTTAACAAAGCAAACACAAGACTTTTATTTTTGGTCATGTTATATTTATATATATTTACGTTTTAATTTTTTTTTTTTTTTACTTTTTGTTTATATTGCACAGAACACCGCACCTTTAAACTCATAATGTAAATTACTCATGTGTTTGTGTTTGACTGTCCTCAATAAAGTCTGATTCTGAATTTGATCTTCTTGGCTTCATCTCTATGTTGATTTGCTCTCTCAAGTATTCTGGTTTCCTCCTGAATCTCAGAAACATACTGGAGGGGTGGACTGGTTTCTCTTTATTACCCAGAGGTGTGAGTAAGTGATGTGTAAGTGTGATGCTCTGTGATGTACTGACACTATTTCAGTGTGTGTAACCTTTTTGCACTGTGCTTGTGGGTGCTGGCGGCTTATTGCAAAACTAACTGGGGGGACCCGGTCGGTGGAAGTAAATAAAAACACATTTTATGAATGTCTTTATGTGACATTTTTGTGTTATTTGATTTTTTATTATTATTATTTATCCAGTAAAAACCTCTGTAATGAACTATGAGACTATGAGACTATGAGAGTTATGAGAATTATGTAAGTTTTGGGTTCAGTCATTGCTTTTGAGACCGTAGTGGTTCGAGTTTTCTTTTTTATTACAGATTTAATTATTTGCTGATTATATTAATGTATAGAATTAAGACTTTGGCAGCAACATCTGCATTGTTCAACATACATCTACCCTAAAGAAATCCCATTAAAATCCACCAGGCTTCTTATTATTTTCAGGTCTCTTTGCAACCAGGGTTGTCATGTCTTTACAAAGATTGTTGATTCAAAACATATTGGGGATTAGAGCCAGATAACTTGCTTGTCTGACAGTTTGATCATCATGTATGGTGTGAGTATGGCTTTAAATTAATAATAAATGCAAAACTAGTGTTACGACGGGTCATTATAACCCATAATGCATTCAAACAAAGAGATAAGTGCAGTCCATTTCTGTACTATGAAAGGGCATTCTGCCCCCCCCCTAAGGCTCTGAGATATAGTCCTATAGTAAATGCCATCATCGAGCATGCTCTTTAAAGATGAGTAGATATTGGATGCTAGCAGTGTTGTGTGGTGCTTGACCCCCTGGTGTTGAGAAGTGTTGGCTGTAATAGGTAGCTTAGCGTTAAATGTCATACGGGGGTCTCAAGTGCTGCAGAGGAGGGGTGGCCTGGAAAGGTCAGACAAGCTCTAACATCAATAGTCCTTGTTTAGGATACTACATCGGGTAACGCGTGTCAGCTTTTAATGCTTCAGGCTCCAAATGGCATATGATTTAGCACTGAGCGTTCTGTTCTCCGAAATGAAAAAGAGAAGTAAACGATGTGCTGTATGTATGCCTTAACAGCTAGATCGAGCTTAAACATGTTCTTTAATCTAAAAGCATTCAGCAACAGTATAAAGGCCAAAGTGGCCTAAAACGTTTTACCTGTACAGAAAGATGATGCTGATGGGTGGATACACATACAAAATGATTAGTAATGAAAGAATCCCATGACTTTTGAATATTTATTCTCTATACAATTTACTTCGACTGTCTACACTAAAAGTTGCATTTACTTCTGCTGCCTTCTTCTTTTCCGTTCTCCTTCATGTACCCAATAGCCTGCCTCTCTTCCCTTGTGGTAACCAGCTGAGCACATCAGTAGGAGGCTCTTTTTTTGCTAGAATACAAAACATTTTACCTATACACTGCAATGCAGTGGATGCGGGTACGGAATGATGGTGGTCTTGTTTTCAGCAGTTCTTCTGTTGTTATTTGTTATTAAAAGCGAACACAGGCTACTTGGTAAGAGGGTGCTGAAGCAGCTGTGTTATTTCAGGACCGCTGCCTTATATCCAGCTCTTAATCCATTTGGAATACTCCAGCTCTTGTAGTTAATAAAAGTGCATTAGGTTTAAGAGAGAACAGACACCTTGCCATACGACAAGGCTGTGCTGTAGGAGTGGAGTGGATTTCTCAGCTCTGAGCTACAGATGGTACATACCAATGGTTGAATGTATTATTTTAAACATTAATATCATGTGTAAGGCTTTAGTGCATGTGGACCAGACATACTGATTCTGTGAGTCACGTTACCACCATTTATGGGATCAGTGACAGGTAACTTTGGTTACTTTGTGTAAAGAGTTTAAGACTTTTTATCTTGTTTGTGTCTTTCCTGGGATTCATCTGTGCCTTGTTCAGGATGAATCCTCACCTCGTCCACAATGCAATTAATGAAGATACTCAAAAACAGGAATGTTATTGAATGCAAATGATTCAACGTAACACTGTTGCCTTACAGCAAGAAGGTCCTGGGTTCGATCGCCAGGTGGGGCAGTCCGGATTCTTTCTGTGTGCAGGTTCTCCCGGTGTTTGTATGTTTTTGGACTGCAGGAGAAAACCCAACGTGAATTGTCCCATAGGTGATTATCCAGTAGGTTACACAAACCAGTGCACTGTAGGGCATCCAGTAGGAAAATTATGACAAATCAAAGACACCTAAAACACATTTAAAGGAATTTAACGCTTATGCAATTATTTTATCAAACTCCGAGGTAGTAATTGAAATAGCCAAGAAATTCAATTCATTATTTTGGCGAGTAGATGTGTGTGTGCATTTATGTGCCCTGTTCCCATTGATCTTGCACTCTAGTTCTGTGTGTTCATGTCTGCATATGCATGTTTGATGTTTGTCTCAGATAGTTGATGACTATCAGCACTCATTAAGAAGATTAGTGAGCATATTTGCATGCACAAGCTCATTTGCATGCCTTCGTTATCTCGTTAGATTGATATCTGGGAGGAAAGGGCTTGACCATTGGGCCCTCAGACTCATCGCAGTTTTACCGTGGTGTGCTTCACACCAAATAGTGTTTCTAAAAATGACCCAAACTCTGATTCAGTAGCTTGCACGGCTAATGAATGTTTTTGAGCGTTTGAGATAATTAGCTTTCCTCTTACTTGTACTCTGAGCTGCTTTTGGAAAAGGTTAGCATGTCTGAACTTAAAATCCAAACAAATCCAGTCTTGTGTACAGCCGTGTTCCCCAAAACACTAGCATTTATACTGAAACACCTGTGTGCACAGGTATTTTAAGTTACTTGAATATCTTCAAAATATAAAGATGCTATTTGCCCCTGGTGTAAGCAGCAATTTATCTATTTATACCTAGTGGTGGTATCTGGGGTATTTTATGGGCTAATATGAGTCACTCTGTAATGTAATACTGTTCACTTGGGCTTGGGACCTGCTACTTGGTGTACTTAATAAATTGGTCGGCTTCTTTAAAAATACA
>JAYDZG010000022.1:4392299-4411650 GCA_034509265.1 Microcambeva bendego
ACCTCAAAGTAAAAAAAGGAAAGTAAAATGAAATAATCGTCAGTAATTATTACAATTAATGGGGTTTAAAATACGTAAACATTATTTATACGTGCCTTATTGTACATTCTATTCATATACGTTTTCATAACACTTCATCGTTGAATAATGATTTTTTAGTTAATAATTCAAAAATACTTTTATTTCTTTTGTCGCTTTTTCAAAACACAGAATGCATAAATCCTAGCCTATAATCAAGTCAAGCATGTTATAAGTTTTGCACATCTAATGAAAATAAATGTGCAGGCTTCCCAGTGGACCACTAATAGCTTAGTCTTTATTACAACATTATTTATTTATTTAATCCCCCGTGTTAATAGAAAATACGGTATTAATGATCCCCATATTGATAAAAAAAATTAAATTATATATCGACTCATTGAAACGGGTGTTTCGATTTAATTGATTTTATTGAATTTTCGGTTTTGTGAAGTACGAACCGGACGCAATCTCAATAGCCTTAAAGATAGAAAACCAAGCTTTGTTAATACCAATGTCTATATTTATCTTTCAAATAAAGCTTCTTTTGAATTAAAATTAATTGATATTTGCGAGTGAAACGAGAATCACAGGGTTTTCTACGTAGGCCTGTGAAGCTGTTTGCTGTCAGGTTAGTTAGCTATGCTCTTATATGGACGCTGGCTACACAAATTCATCTCTTGGGGTTTTAATTAACAAGCTGTCTCGGCGCTGTAGAAAGCCATCAAACAGTTTTCCCTTACCATCAAACCCTCCTTTTCTCCTTTGCAGTACAAGCGTTATTATGACTCCCAAGGCAACTTTGTTTATGTGCACATGCTTATACCAAATTAAACGTAAACGGATATCATGTTTCTCTCTCTACGTGTGTATTTAGCTCTCTGTGGGGACCCCAGATGACCACTTTATTTCACGTTTTCTCATTATATTTCAATATATACTATATACAATATATTGTTCAAAACCGAGTTTATTTTTATTCTTTTTAATTCTTGAATTAATAAGAGAAAATGATGCTCGAACATTATAATAACAAAAAAAATCAATAAGGTCCCCCTGAAACTCGAAATAAGTTTCTCTTGCAGACCCATAATTGCAATAAACTTGAATGTTCACTTTGTTTCTTTGGACAGAATGTAATGACTTGGAGACTTTTCTGGCAAATGTGTTCTTTCAAGCTGCTCTCCTTGAAACGTTTGCTCAGATGAATATATTTTCAAGCAGTTATGTAATAATCGAGTAGCGGCTAGAATGGAACATTTATATTCGACATATCATGTAAGACCAAACAATTATGCAAAGTCTCTTCCAGAAATATCATATATTTTGAGGGCTAACAAAACACGAAGCAGCCGTTATTTTGTATGCGTTATGGGTATTTTAGCAGAATCATTCGATCTATTAAAGACTTCTGTACGATTAAATGAATTATTATGGATACAAAACTGTCATGATGGGTTTTTCTGGTCACAAAAGTAAAGGCATCTTGATTAAAGTTTATAATCAAACGACTTTAGTTTGCTGAAACTAGCTAACTTTAAACGAACCAACAAACTGAACCTTTGGAGCTCAAATTAATCGTTCAACATGATAGCAGCTAGACAAACGACAGTAGAATTATTTGGTTTGGTCATTTTCCTTATCGTTTAGCTCCTTGTTCTCTGTTGCTCTGTTATGAGGTTTGGGTAATCTGGTGGGTCTGGGTTGGATGTGATGTGATCTTGAGACGAGGGGAGAGTTCAGGGTCATGCGCATCGCTGTCCATGGTTCTGCGCTCAGGTGCCCCGATACTCTTATCAAATGAGACAGGACACGTTTCATCGCCACGATCTGAAAAATGCCAGCAGTTTACAACCTTTAACAAGGCTCTTTCTCTCTCTCTCTCTCTCTCTCTCTCTCTCTCACACACACACACACACACACACACACACACACACACACCTGTCACGTTGAGCGCAAACGGAAGAGAGAGTGTTAGATTTGATCGCAGATGATAGTGCTGTGCAATGACACGCCTGAGTACACTACTTTCAGTCAACATTTCAAAAAAGGTAATAAAAGAAATTTAGCCAAATGACATCACATAATTTCCATCTTGATCAATACGTTCTGTTAAAATTACCGGTTTATCGAACTAGTTCATTAACAGCTTATAAACGTCTCATACATCTATTCGTTCAATCCATACACAAATGAACATTAAAGAAAACTCGGGACATTTCTGTTAGATCGCAATGATATGAATACAGGTAAACATGACATAACACGTTATAATAAAGTCAGATTGCTTACACTAACACATTGCTCATTATATTGTAGATTCGCTTGAGCTGTTATCAAGAAAGACCAAACACTGTTTATTTGTTTGTTAAATGGTTTTCTTTTTATTGCAGCTCAAATTAGAGTATTGCATGGATTTGAAAGTTTAAATAGTATAAAACAGACGTAATAAAGCTGTAATATATATTGTAATACATATAACGTTACAATTTCTGATTAAAAAGAAATTAATAATAAAATATAACAAATATAAAAAAGATAACAAAACAAAGTATGTATTACTACTTCTTTAGAACATAATATTCTTACAAATTAAAGCTCCTGAAATTAAATGACATTTAAGAGCGTAACATTTTGGCCAGATGTGGTTCTAAACACGTAGTTTTCAGATCGAATATGTAATTGTAGTACAGTGTAATAACGTGAGTTGATGTTTGTGTCTTGTAATTTTATTTTACTTGCTTAGACAATAGAAACGTTGCCACTGCAAAGATAAACAAGTTTCTTTAGTAAAAAAAATCACTTCGTCCAGGTGTGAAGAAGACGTTCTCAAGAAGCCAGTCCACTGACGCATTTTTTTTTATCTCGCAGCTGATTCAGATGGGAAAGAGATGGAGGATGGGAACTGTCAACAGTGGAAACGAAATGACTAGTAAGAAAAAAAACAGATATTAAACCAGATGCATTATTACAACAAAGTGCATGAAATAGGTCTAAAATGCTTCTAACAATGATAAATGTTAAACATGGTCAACATCCCGATTTTAGAGCTGCCTCTTCACTCTTTTATTTAAAACCCAGTACGACAGACATGCACCTTGGCTGCCTCGTTAATTTGGGTCCACTGGATGGCACCAACTTAATTTAGAGCCTGTTTTTTGGGGGGCCGTTTTTTAATGAGGATGCGAGGGTGAGACAATAACGCATCTGCTGCTCTGGTGGGAGTTGCATCAATGTGGTTAGGCTCAGGGAAGCCAGTTAGGCTTGATGAGACTCATCTATAATGTGTAAGTGAGGAGCAGGTTGATTCTATTCCTCAACCTCAATAAACCCCTCCAAACACACACACACGTAGGTTATACAGTCGGCCTCCAGTGACCCACCAAGACTTTGCGTATCAAATCATCTGCTATTCTAGCGCAACATCACATGGACGGATGGAGAAAGTAGGGTCCGCGTAGGGTTTTAGAGCGCCCTAATCTGGTTTCATTTGAAAGGGCCTCTTGTTGTTTGGAAAGGATCAGGTTTTTATCGTGTCCTCAGCCCGGGTCGCCCGCTTGGCGCCCTGTGTGGCAATTCCATCCTCACAGTAAAATGACAGCTTGTAATGCTCCGGTTACACTCCGAGTCGAATCTTTTAGGGCTACGGTGGCTTGTCTGCGACCTTAAAGGTATATGGATAGTATACAATAGCACGACAGATTTCTACAGCAGGCCACAAAACGCTGTGGGGAACTCTTTGGTCTATCTAAAACCCGTGCAGGGAAATTCCAGCTGCATCTGGAGGGATCTTTAAGTACTAACTGTGTAAGTCTAAAGGCATACAAATGTGTCACAAATACAGCAATTGGTACTAAAATATCCCGAACTGTAAAAATCAATTACACTAAAATATGCTGACCTAAACATTGCTACATTATAACATATTTTCATTTATAAACTATAATTGTGCCCCCAAGAAATTTAGATGAAGCTAATAATCTCTTATTTACCTCATTTCTCTGACTGCATTTTTTAAAATTCTTTTTAAATAATTCTCATTGCAAACAATAAAAAGTCGATAAAAAATACAAAATCCATACTAATTATTGACCCTATATATTATAGCCATGTAAATCAATAACATTTTGGTTACTGAAAAACTTGTCCAGTCTTGTTGTCCAGTTTTATCAGTGATACAATCGAGAGGATTATAAATAATAAACCAAATACTAAATATTGGATTATCATTCCCATAATAACATTTAAAAACTTTCATAATGTCTTCTTAATATTAATATTACCAGTGACAATCAAAATAGCATTTATGGCAAATACTATCGATGTAAATTTAAAAGTGACAGTCCTGGGTTCAAACTTTCAAATCTCTTGAATTCTGACCTAAAACTGGTAATGTTCTAATACATCTAATACATATAAAACTATTTATTACTACATATTAAAGAAAATAAACCTCAAAATATTAAACAAAAGTGGAGTTTTGCTTTTCTCTCTATTTTTGTTTCTAGTTTTTATTTGTTCCAAATCTTTGTCGTACCTGTTTCCAATGTGGTTTTATCTGTGTGCATCACCGATCCATGCCAGCAACCATGTTTCTGACACTAATCGCTGACCCACACTATAATTTTCTGTATTATGAGCGCTCATAACGCTGAATATCGGAGTCCGTTTATCAACGTCAAACTAAACTGCTAAACTGGTTTGTTTGTGCGATGCATCCTCACAGGTATTTATTTATTCGTGAAAGATTCGTCGACCAGGTAATGAAAAACCAGAAAGAGAGTGAGGGAGAGAGATGCTAAAGGCTATTGCGCTCTATTCTGGTCTATATTTAATCTGAGAACACCTCGAAGGCTATAATGTTAATAACGGGCTCACACAACAATTTCTCCCCATCTCCTGCACTTTTCCCTTTGTAATATTCTATCATATCTTCACATTACCAAGACGATAAAGAAGTTTTCTTTTCGTTCCTCCCGCCCAGAATTCTCCCCAAATGTATTTGAATTTAGAACCAGGCTCTACCTACAGGGGTTATTTGCGAGCTGCTCTCAGGCAGGAGGTAATTGAAAGGGCGGCTTGGTCTGGAGTCTAAAAGCTTAAAGCGAAACAAAACACGTTTGTGTATCGGCAGCTGTGAACCAATTTTGACATAATCTTTCATAGTCTTACTGCACGGCACTTACTTTCCTCCCGTCTGTCTGTCTGTCTGTCTCACAGGGTGGTGATGCTGCAGGTTTGCAGAGAACGACAAATGACAGTTTTGGATCTTTTGGTTTTTCAGATTTCCCCTGACCAATATTACAACGATGCACCACTGGGGAGGGTTTGCGAGGCTGGAACTGGTTAAAGATAACCTTGTAAAATATATTTCCCAACTCTAAATGGTTTTTCCAGCAGGACAATACTACACATCACAACGTCAATGAATGTCTAAATGAAAAAGCATCATGGCATGAGAAGTCTCAGAAAGAGAAATGGTTGCACTCAGGTGGAAGGGGTGAGTACCAATTGACAGTTGTCCTATAAGGGACATGCCACGGACCACAGAAAATTCGTTTGGGAGCAAAAGTCATTGATGACTATGGCCTTTGGTACTGATCAACAGAAGTAGCCTACCAAACTGGTTCTGGTACTTTCATGGCAGGTGCGTACACAGTAAAAAAAAAGCGTTTTGATAGAAAAATACCATGATGCTTTGATGGTGTTATGCGAAAATGTCAAATATTTCTGAAAAACTGAATGTAAAGGTAATAATTAAGCGATGTTAACTTATTTAATGTTTACTTTTTGAAAACTATATTCCAGTAATTAGGTCGAGCTCGATAATATAAGACAATGCTGTGCCTGTGCCACAATAAAGAAGAGCAGGTAATATCTGAGACAATAATTATTTTCTGAAGAGGAAGTAAAACAAAAAGTTAAGTGCAGAACAGATAAACTATTTAGAACAATATGCAAATTCACGTTTTGCAGATTTACGTTTCCTGCATTTAAAAACTCTCTTACAAACTGTAATAGCGAAGTACTTCACATAAAGAGAATAAAAGTGAGTAAAGAAGTCCGGAGAGTTTTAGATTTTCTTTTATTTCAGACACAATAAAACATTGATTGTTGCAGTTTTTTGACCCGTGAAATGTAAGGGTTAGATTCCCTTTAGAACCCAGCATATAATTATGCAAATATAGATCTGAGAGTTTTGCTGAAGTGCTCAGGAGAACACAGTCGTGGAGTGACAGGTGACAGTCCAACTTCTTCTGGAGGAGACCACGATTAAGACGTTGGGACTCGTTCAGAAGAAAATGATTTTTCTTTTACTGTATTAAAATAACATCTGATATGTTATTTTAAACGTGCTGTTCTTCACAGCGTATCCAACTTCGATGGATGTCTTAACTAAGATTTTAATATTGGTTCAAATATGTTATTAACTAAATATTGTATCTAATAATCTCTGAAATAAATGAATAATAAATAAATAATGTTTGTACAGAAACGAGTCTTCGTTCTCTACTTGGTGTCCTGTATAGGATTCATGTAATAATTAAGCTCACTGTAGAAGCACCAGTGTTAACACTTCTTGTTGAATGACGGTAGTAAAAAAGTTTTGAGATTTTTTTTGTTCTAAAACAGACGACGTTGGTTTAATTTGACTTAAAAAGTTCTGAATATTATTTTAAAGAGAAAAAAACCCACTTTATTTAAACGATTTTAAATGAAGACAAAATGAAGACACAGGATTTCCACTTATCATTCCCTCAAATTGTATAATTAATAATTTAAAACTTTACACTACAAATGTTGAACATTAAAAAATGCAGGTGCAACAATACAGATGTTCTTTATTTTGCGCTGGATTAAAAGTTCATGTAAAAGTTGGTGTGTATTTAGGTGCAGTCTGTCCAGGCTCAGAGGAAACTCGTTTATTTCAGGTTGATCTGATAGACTGCACTGCTTTTGACTGACACTTGTTTTGCTTAACATTGGCCTCATTGTAGGGCCGCGGCTCTTCTTTCGGGATCGAGTTGCGGTGTTGCGGTGAAGGCAGCTCGGTTAGCCGGTCAGACTTCGGCTCTTTGGGAGCCCAGAGAGCCACCGGAGCTCCGAGGGTTTTTTCAACCTATGCAGATCTTTATCCTTCTTCCCCCGTCGAGTTGAACTTTAACCCGACCACTACTGCGCCTGGAAGAGGAACCTACACGAGAAGATCTGCGCACTCGCATCTTTAAAGTTTAGGAGTTTAGGATGGAGAACTTAGAGGAGCTAAAAGTGCCACTTATTGAAGTACTTCGTTATGTTTGTTAAATGTGGACGTGTTCTGTTTGTAAAGTGGTAACCGTGTTGTTCCAGCAGCTTATTTCGTTATTTTCCAACGTTGTGTAAATGATTTTAAAAGATCATAATAAAGCACTTTAATCAGAAATTAGGTACCGAAATTATTACTAACTTTAATGTACATTTGATTTATTTCAACATTTTATGAAATAAATCTTCTAAGAACACAAATAAGGGTAGCAGTCTCCAACTTTAAATCCAATTTTACTAAATATAATGAAGTCTCACCTGTCTCTGTATATGAGTATTAACTCGGTATTTTATACACTTAAATACAACAAATATCATCGTTTCGTTCTCTACTTGATCTGAAATGTGTTCCACGCCAAGACAAGCATTTTTAAATTAATGATTTACATTAAAGTACATTTATTTAAGTACAATATAATGTAGTCAATTTAGCCTCAAGGGTTGCAAAGA
This sequence comes from Microcambeva bendego, assembly GCA_034509265.1. Lineage (NCBI taxonomy): Eukaryota > Metazoa > Chordata > Actinopteri > Siluriformes > Trichomycteridae > Microcambeva > Microcambeva bendego. The sequence continues at coordinate 4,400,073 of JAYDZG010000022.1, forward strand.
TTCTGCTATCAGGACTGTTTTGAAATATTATAAACGCGACAAAATACCTTTAAACGTTTTTAATAAAATAATTACTACCAAAAATATGTAACAATCTCTGAGTATTACAGTTCTAGTGTAATGACACAGATTTTCCATCATTTTCAGTATTTAACTTCTTAAAGTCACAGTACACGATTTTCATCATACATTTTAATGATTTAAAACTTTATTTTGCAATAACATGAAGTTTCAGACGTACCAAAACATTTATTTTGAACTGTTACATAAAATAATGTATATATTACATTATATGAATGTAATTTTACATGTTATTTTTCGAACTTCAGTTGCTTGCATAAAATGGCGAGCACACCATTGGCTACTAAGTATTGGTCTTTGGGTCTTTAATTTTCCTTTTTTAAGGATATACATAGCAGAATTTGCCACATGATGTGAATTCAGAGTGATAAATGAATGTGCTGCTGATATTAATATATTCCTTGAAAAATGATTTTAAAACAAAACCTTTTTGTAGAGAATAAAGTTAAATGAACGTACCTCAGATCTTCATCTCGAATAACTTGAGTAAGTGATATTTTTAGGAAACATCAAGTTATTCTCACAGCAGAGTGTCCAGAGCAAAAGTACAACAATTTATCTCAACAACTGACATGAGATGGAAAAGTTATAGTTTAATGCTATAATAATGAAGGAAAAAAAACCCACACCAAACAACTACAGACAGCAGCAACACTATTACATTTAAACTGAGTAAAAATTATTTACTCAGCAATAACAATTAGCAAATATTCTTAACAAAAGACAATCATTAATCCCTGGAACCTATTTTTTTATTTCAAAGACTAAAAGAAGTCAGAAAAATCATTCAACAACATGAACAAAAGCCATTCAAATTAAACAGCATTTCACAATAGAAACATTTAAATAAAATGGTTTTAAAATAGATTTATATTTACATATCAAATTTTGGTAAAGGTTGCCGTTCTAAACACTTCAATTCAATTTACATATGGCTTTGTGAGATGATTAAAACCGAGGCAGATAAAAGTATTCTTTGTTTGTCTAAGGCAACATTAGAATCTAATCTTCTAGAATCAAACATATTTGTAACAATAAATCTGTAATAAAAGTCATTAAAATCACCAGTAAAAGCAATCATAAATGTTAGGAATATCCACTTTCTAATGACTTGTCAGATTAGAATAAACGCAGGCTGAAAAGTTGATGTGTTTGAGTGACGCAGCTTTAAGCCTTGACTAATACCACATTGTCCTGTAGACAATGTCTTTTGTTTACACTGAGAAAGTGACATAACATGTTTCTTGAGAGCGGAGGACGCAGTGTGATGGCCCAAAAATGTGAGACTTACCAGGCAGGGGCTCTGACCAGGCAGGTCACATTGTGCAAACATCTAAATGAACTCTTTTATTCTTTTGATAACACTAAACCACCCATTTCTAAAACAATGAAGAATTCTATCAAGCAGAAAGTTTTTGTTTCTGGTTTTTGTTAAGAGCTTCAATAAGAAGTAATAGTTGGATGTAGTTTAAAGTGATGTACAACAGTGAAAATCCTCATATCCAATAGTGCTAGTATGTACTCAAAAGCATCAGACACAACTAAAAGACAATACTAACAGGCAGGTGGTAAGAAAATTTGAACAAATGTGAATTATTGCAAGTTCTATCAGTCACTAAATTAAAGCTATACTCAGAATTAGAACATGTTATCGAGCACTTGGGTCTAAATGAGAACGTAGTCTGAGGTGTTTAGGGTTAAAAGTGAGCTGTTTAAATCTGCTTCTGAGTTATCTGCTTAGTTCAGAGCAGAGTTTAAAAAGCACACTGAGGTGGTGTGCAGAGTCTTCTGTCAGCCTTGATCTGGCCCTCAGATTTAAACAACAGCCCAGGGGAATGCTGGGTAAGTACAGCAATATTGCTTTGACAGATGCATTCATCTGAAAGTAATGCAAACATCTATTCTCGTGTATACATACAGACTCTGCACTCCAAGCCATCAGATCATACACTTTTAAAAAGAACAAGTGCAGTGTTCCAATAATATTCTATAACTCTTCATGCTCAGAAAAGTGTGGGCTCTGTTTGGCCACCACCTCTTCATGCTTTTCCTCATGATCCTCATCATGGTCCTCGTCATGCTTTTTCTCATTCTTTTCCTCATGTTTGTCCTCAGGCTTCTCGTGCTTTTCCTCAGGCTTCTCCTCATGTTTCTCCTCAGGCTTCTTCTCATCGTCCCCGTCATGCTTTTTCTCATTCTTTTCCTCATGCTTCTGCTGATTTTTCCCCTCTAGCTTTTCCTCATTCTTCTCTGGATTGTTTTCCTCATGCTTCTCCATTTTGTACCGATCCTTGTCAATGCCTTCATCCACCTCCATATTCTGTTGAAGACTTTCGGCGAAGAACCTGAAGATAGAGTCGAAGCTGCTCCATGAAGTTAATTCATGCTTCTCGGTGCCTGTCGACATAACACAAAGATAAGCAAAGATCATGTGACCATTGTCATTTACATCAATTGTTGTGCAGCTGTGTCAAACAAAGACGACCAAGATGAATACCTATTTAGGGGGCAAGTTGTAGCCTAGTGGTTAAGTTACTGGACTAGTAATCAGAGGGTTGCTGGTTCTAGTCCCTCCACTGACAGGTTGTTGGGCCCTTAACCCTCAATTGTACATTATAAGTTGCTTTATAAATGTACATACCTTATGTAATACCTTAATGCTTCCTTAAAGATATTTTTGATGTTCATGTTCTATATGTTCCCTTATTGGGGTTTCCATGCATTAAAATGTATACAGAGTGATGAACAATGGAAGTAGTGACCACCAGTGAAGGAGGATTAAGTATTTTCTCCAGTGACTAAGCCCAAGCTATCAGTTCATCCAAAAAAGGCTCAGTTTCTGCCTCTCTCGGCAGGTTAAAGAATTCCCATGTCTAGGTCACTGGGCTCTAGAGGAGTGTCATGTATACCTCTTTCAATGGCCGTAGTGCACCTCACCACTGTGAGAACATCAGCATCCAAGCACATCCGAAAGTGTTTTTTAAAGATTACTGAATGACTACAGACCTACTGATTTATTATACTGATGTATACTGCTTGTATTTGAAAGAACAGGTTTAATGTTTTTCTGTCCAGATTCTATTGTTTTTCTCTACATTAGCTGCCTGCAGGAATACAATTAAAAACAGCTCAAAGGCCTGCGCCAAAAGAGTTCTCAAATGGCCACACTACTGACCTCCATGTTTATTAGACTGACCTTTGTCTGGCCAATATTGATGACGATATAGGCAGTAAGACTTGTGTGCATGATTGTGTGTATTGGTTTTTCTAGCTTGCCGAGTGATTGGTGCCTGAGGTCAAGTTTACCAAGCTGGCAATCATTGAGTCAATAACTCCTGCCCAAACAATCTCTTTACCTGTGTAGGTCCTGGCACGACACACCACTGGAGAAGAAGACATCACCTCCACTTCTCTTATTAATCATTTATACCCAATTTAAAGCACAACACCTCCAATTGTTCTCCTGTTCCCTCACACCAGCCCTTGCTTCTCTTTCTCACCGTCTGTCTTTTATCGGTGACGAGGACTTACTTCTTCTTTCCATGAACCGCTAGTGACCTCATGAGCGGTAAAACACTCTCGCTCTGATCCTGCCAATGAGGTCAGCACCAGTGTGTCTCTAAGCAGATATGCAAATAATCCAGGTACCTGCGGCGACCCCCGGGGTGAGCCGCCTTTTCTGCTGACACCACATCCGACGCTGGTTTGAGAGCAAACCTTAGTGATAGGCTTTCATTACATTACCGCACCATCTGAGAATTGCCAAGCCGTATCAAACGCAATGAATAGTGTATATGCCGTTTCTCTTACTCACACGGGCACTAAAACACTGAAAATAAAAACCTGTCCAAGAGAATGCTCTTACAGGACGTGGCCGTGAGTAGCGGTTTGTGTGGAAAGACTGGCGTCTAGATCATGAATAGATGCCAGTCTCTTTGTAATTTTCCAGCAATTCTGTGTTCAGGGGGGATTTTTTTTATAAGCTGTTGGCCATCTAAGGCTATAAATAATACATTTGAAGCTCATAAGTATAAATGTCAAATTAAAAATCATTGTGAAGTTACTGGAGGGAAAGGATTATAAAACTATCAATAACGCTTATCTACAGTATCAGTAATACAGACAAATTAGAATGTCAAATCAACCATTTATATTTCAGTAGGGTTATGCTCTGCTTGTTCAATAAAGCATGCTGCAAAGTAAGCTTTACACTAAGAGATAGTCACAATATTCATTATTTGTCTTTTCAAAGCTAAAACTGAACAAATATTTTATGCCTATCCGTGTCAGGATGGGAAATTAAAAAAGATTACATAATACATTTTATAACATTTTATAATATTTAATTATTATGTAATGCATTACTTAATTCTGGTAATACATTTAGTACTTCTCCCAGAACTGTGCCCTCACAGAGAAAAGGTCTTGGGATCTACCAAACGTGTAAAACATGACATTAAAATCATAATAACTAAATATATATGCATTACAGTATATTCTGTAATACAACCAGCTGGCAGTTGCTAATGGGGTTTCGGCTTTTTGTAATTAATATTTTTTTATTATTAGACAAAACAATCCAGTCAGAAATGAGAAAGATGAATAAGTTGTTAACAAATTCAATATATTCCAGTTCTCATAGTGTTTTCAAACCAAGGATGTTGTCCATTTGAGCAGTTTGTCCCTGAAGGGCCTGCAGTGTTCCAGGGGTGTCCCTCAAGGATGAACCATAAAGTGTTTCATTGTGTTAAAAAGTACATTGACTTGCTGTAATAAAGAAGAAGAATGATGTCTTCCGAATGAAGTATTAAGAAATATAAGGTCAGTGAAAGCTTTAAATTAAAGCACCAACACACTATTCCTTTTTAAAAAGTTATCTTTTTAAAATATTGCATAATGTATAGTATTTTAATGTAATATTATTGACTATGGCAAAAGCAAGAGCCATTCCAAGCCAAAACTTTTAAAATGTTCGACTATAGACAGCCTGTCTTTAGAATGCAAATTTAAAAGATATAAAATTGTAAGAAATCTGGGCTTGATGCTGATTTATGGACTTAAAAGTGTATAATAACAATGAACATTCTCAACACTGCTTTCGTATCAATAAATCCTTCGCTCGGACCTGTTGTCTATTTTTGTTCCATTCTATACACATTAGTTTTAATGCGAGGGGCATTAATATCTCTCATGGTATACATAAACTTTCCACATAAGTCTCGCTCCACAGAGAGATAAGGTGCTTTTCATTTTCCAAAAGCGTTCACACAAGTATTAATGTTCAATTACTACTCGTTTGTATTCAGCAAAATGAAATCACTACAGAAAAAATACACACTGGTCTGCAGATATGATGAGGGGAAAAACACTTGCACCTGTAATTTCATTAAAAGTCACGTTGCTCTAATGCAACTGACTGAAAGCGCTTGCTCGTGTTATATAGGAAGTGTGTATGGTGATGACTTTCCCATCTCTGCCTCTTTTAATTACTCTACTTTTATTATTGTTGGAGCTAAGAGCGGCAGAACTCATTACCCAACCGTAAATGAAAAAGATGAATGAGTTTCAAACAGAGGATTCAATTCAGTCAGAACAGCTTTCAACAGAACAGGGATTGAGTACATTCCAGCTGTCTGTCCGTGAAGATCTGGCAGAGTCCTTCAGCTGTCCCTCGAGCTTAAATGTTTTTTGTTTGGTGTTAAAAAGTACCTAGACTTTACCAAGACTACCTTTTTTACTATTTCAATGAGCCAAACAATTACAGAACTATTATGCAGTTCCCTTTCTATAAAATGAACAGCTGTCAAAAAAAAAAAGAAAATAAAAGTTTGAGCCAGTTGTGAAGTTAAACTAAGCTCTTAAATGGGCACCCTGTTGTAGTCAATCAGAATTACTGGTATACTAGATTTACATGTAATTACATATTACACATATTTTATACATATTTTTTTTGTCACAACACATTTACCAATAAACTAAACCTCCATCAAAAAAATGTGTGCCATGAATTAAAAACTGCTGGGACACCCACTACAGTGTCCATTATTAAGCTCCAGGTATGGAGGTAATGGGAACTTCACCTATTTGGTGTTTCTACTTGTCATTGCATCTTGGGCAAATGTGTATTTTCAGCCGTCTGTGCTTTAAAATGACTCTACAAGTAGAATGAGATTTAAAGTAAAGTATTTTACTGTACAACTTTTAGTAACTTGCCCAGCCAGCCACATAAAAATGCAGAGAAGAAAAGTGCATCGCTGGCAAATTACTGAACATTTCAAGGCTAATTTGCGCTCTAATTTGTTGGCAAGTTAAACAGCCTAAACCTACATTCGAATGATTAAGTTAGCCTTGTTTGAATGACTGCATATTTCATAGATAACTCTGGGAGAAGTGAGCAGAGAAGCAAATGAGAGTGACAGGGAGGCTCGGCGAGCAAACAGCTCCTAAGCTCCCGTGGCTAATCATCATTGAGCTAAAATATTTATGAAATAGATGAGACAGACTGAAGCTAGATGTAGATTTTTAATAACTCTTTTAATGATGGTGTCGATTCAAAAGGCTCTAACTGAAGGTAAAACACACGGCCATGAACAACACACAAAAAATATGCATGCACGTGCTCACTTCTTATCAACTGGGACCAAACTGGCAACAATTAAAAAGTCCAGCTGTTTGTCTGGCATTAGCAGTTCTTCATGACTCAACACAACATAAAGCAATCAGGTAAGAAGAAATGGATGGAGGTGTGAATGAAGGAGTCTGGCATGAAATTAGAACATGAAATGACATGTAGAAGATCGACTGAAAAACAAACTGAAGGCATACAAAACAATATATTGTTATAAAGCCACGTTGATGACGCTGTGAGATGGGACAAGTCAAGTACAGTTACTTGGAAATTGTAATAAATACTCAAGTAAAATAAAATCAACCAAACAAATACATGAGTAAAACGTTACTTAGTTCATAAAGCATGTTCAGTTCATTTTCTTTAATCCCTTATCCTAATTAGGGTCGGGGAGTAGCCTATCTCAGCTCTTCAACCGGCGCAAGTCACATGGAATCACCCTGGACGGGGCGCCAGTCCATCGCAGGTACCTACAGGACAATTCAGTGTCTCCAATCAACCTACTAGCATGTCTTTGGACTGTGGGAGGAAACCGGAGTACCCGGAGGAAATTCCTGAAATTGAAAATTCAAAATATGTATACATACTGGAAGTGGTGTACCAATTCAGCTTTTTCAAGAATTGGTATTTAAATGCATTTAAAATAATGACTCATTTGGGCCGAGGACACATTTGTCCGGATTGCATTTTTCATGAATTATGTATACAGCCAGGAAACATTGTCTGACATCTTTGGATAAGCTTAGAGATCCATATACAGATGTACAAGGACAAGCCTCCATGGACCATTCATTGCTGTCTGGCTCCCAGCCCTTGCAATGTTTATTCAGTCTCACTGACCACTAATGCACAGTTAAATGTAAACGTGTGTCAAATAAGGTTAGTGTCCAAATCCAAGCCGGCTAACACTTGTAAAAATGTCCACTGGGAGCGAAATCCTAAACTATAGTACTTAATTACAACTGAACGCTTCTGTTTAAGACCTCCTCGACAGGTGAGATGTAACAAGCGAAGGAACACAAGGCACTTCAAAAGAAGTCCACAAACCCTTTTCTATTTTCCTGTACAGCTCGACTACTCTGAAAGTTCTCATGCCGTTGAAAACCCTATAAAACCAGAGACCACAGAGGCAGGAATCAGAGCAAGCCAAAAGACGAATCAATAGTCAGTCAATACTTAAATAAGGGCAGAGTGCTGAGCGTGTTTACACTGGGTGCAGCAGGAGTCAAGAACAGGAGCGGGCTCTCCAGCCTTTGAGTTGGGCCACATGTGTCATCCATACTGACAAGTGTGTAAACTGGCGTGAGAGGGATCAGCCCTCGACTTGTGTGCACAAGTCTAACACAAAACGAAGCTGAGAGCAAAACCCCTGAACCGCCGAGTGCGCCCTAACCACTGAGCCTGAACCACCCACCGACACACCCATGAACTAAATCAAAAGCCCATTAAACAACCCAATAATGGATTCCAAACAACACACTAACGAACCCCTCGCACAACCTGTTAATGACCTATACACAAAGCAACCAACTAAAACGAACAATTCCAAACCAATCACCTACTAAACAAATCAACCATTCAGCCCACCACCAACCCTAACATCCCACTAACGAGAGATGATGATACACCCCCATGACGTAAATGATTTACTATACTGCAGTCACGATACGATTACTTCCAGAATGAAATACTTAATTAACGCTTTTATTTATTTCAATAAGGAATGCACTTTTATTTCAAGGCAGGCACAAACTCTGCAAAACAAGACAGGACGTTTCCCTTTTGTGTAAATGAAAATTTAAAACGAATTCCGTTTTATAAAACAAGTAAAGAAAGTATCCTGACATAAACGAATGTGGCTGGAAAATCTCTGTAGTGATGTCAACCAGGCAAGCGGAACAGTGCCAGCACCCCCTGCTGTTTACAGTGAGTATCGATTTATTCTACAGGAATTACTGACATGGGACATGTGCATCAAATTTTAACTTGTGGTGCATTGTTACATCCCTACCAAAGAGACAAACAGCTTAAAAGCGCACATTAGACGATAAAAAATGTCTCCAACCAGCTGACAAGTGCATTCTTATTACAGCCAGTGGTTTCTATTTTCAACTAATATACGGCAATGTTGTAATCACCACTAAAGTATGATAAATAGTTGCCACCCGTATTCCATGAAGGGGTTTAAATCATTTAATATATCGCCACTTGAGTAGTAAGTGCATTTGCCACTTAAAAGCACTGCAATATCTGGCTGAGTAAATAAAAATGTATTGAATCGCATAAATTTATTCACCAGCGCAGAACCTGTTCTTCTTTTGAAGAATAAACCAGCTCACAACTCCGGCAAGCAAAATGACCTTTACTATTCTCAGGTGGTGAATGCATTGTTCACTCTGCACTTAAAGTGTCTCAAAAAAGAGAAGGTCATCTACTTGTGCTGCCATCTCCATTTAGGGGTCATCTTGGAAGAGGCTTTAAGTACGGTGGTGGCAGACAGGATGGCGTTGGCGGTAGCATCTGATAGATTGGACCACACTTTACATGGGCCGGTCTGACCTTGCTAGCCTGACGTTAGCACCGTTATCTTGAGGGGGAGTCAGAGAGATAGGCCTGGAGTGGGCAGCAGGGGCAGGGCGGAGCATAAATAGATCACTTAGAAGAACAAAGTGTAATTAATGGGTTGGTGAAGATAAGAGGGCCTTGGCTGCTATCTGGGAATGTGCTAATGGGGTTTACATACACTGAACACGTGCATGAGACAACTCTTCACTGAGTGTGTGCAAATGTGTGTGCTTGGAGGGAAGGACGAGGTGTACTGTAGGTGTGTTATTCAAGAAATAATAGGGACGGATTGTATTACATTCACTTTGAGCAGGATTTTCTTTCTTAACTTGGCCTGTGTGTATGTTTGTGTCTGGGTAAACTCTATTACACATCCCTTTAATTTAATTTAGGAAGTTCTCAGAAAAGCATCCAACCATCTTGCCAATACAAGTTGATTACCTGCTTATCCAATCAGGGTTCGAGGGGCGTGCTGGAGCCCATCTGAGTTGTTCAATAGGCCCATTCTACACAGTCCAGTCCATCGCAGGCAAGATGCATGTACACACATTTACATTTTCAGCATTCAGCAGACGCTGAATAAAGATCCAAAGCGACTTACAGTATACAGTATGCGCAATGAGGGTTAAGGGCCTCGCTCAAGGGCCCAACAGCAGCAATCTGGCAGTGGTGAGATTTTAACCAGCGACCTTCAGTTTACTAGTCCTGCACCATAACTGTTATTCTTTACTTTTCTTAATCAGGCCAAGCTTACAAGCAAGTCTAACGAACATAAAGACAATTTTATTTTCACTTCTCTGAAAGTTGGTTTAAAGATACACGATCAGCTCAGTGATTAAGGTACTGGAGTTACAACGCTATACTCCTGAGAAAGCCTGTGAGCCCTCAGAAACCCTTGGAAAATAAGTAGACATTATTTACTGACAATAACCAGGACCGACACTGAACTATGAAGCAGCCACAGTTTGCGCAACACTGAGATAATAAGTATAAAAATCATATATCGAAAGTTTTACCTACAATACATAAGTATTATTTCTTAGAAAGATATTATGACTTTTACAAGAGTACTAGGTATTTATTACAGCACTGAGCACGCTACATCAAACTATGAGTGATATTATTTTTGGCTCAGTGGCTGAACTTCAAACATGCCATCAATGTTTACTCATTTACAGGGCCACAGGAAGTGCTGCAGTCAGCTGAAGGTCAGGCAGTAATGACAAAGAAGACGCTAACTGACAGGAACTTCTGAAAAATGTCTTTTTGCATTTTTGGTTTAGCACCTGGCCCGGAGCCAGCCACGGGGTCTCCATGAGCTTTGGAAGATTGTTTAAGCTGGATTTCCCCTGTTTGTTTCAGGACCAACAGTGAAAGGAGGACACAGAACAAATGTGGGAGATTCCCCTGGCAGAGTATAATAAAGAACTGGGTGAGTCAGGCATGAGCATAAAAAAGGATTATTTTAATGAATGGAAGCAAATTACATTTATTTGATTAGTACTATACTGTTAGTTATACCACAAATATGGCAAACCCATCAATACACATGTGGCATAGTGGATCTGTATGACCTAAAAATGGACTTAAGACTGTCTGGGTACAGTGGTACTCTATAATAATTTTACTAGTGAGAACAAGTTTGCCGGTTCAAGCTCCAACTGGCAAAATTCCACAATTTGAGTTGTGTTCAGTCACAGTTGTAAGTCACTCTCTGTAAAATGTCTGATAAATGCTACAGATGGAAGATAAAAGATGTAGATGCAGAGTTGGCCATACAAAAAACTTTCCATGAGTTGCAAAGACCACCATGAGCAAGTATAAACAGAAACTAGTGGAGGGATAAATATTTATTATTGGCTATTTATTATTCAGCATTCATGTGGTTCAGCATACATATTATTAGCTTTGGCTCAGGGCTTGTCTAGCACATACGACCTCTAGTGAGAATAATACCTAAACAGGCTGGAAGTCTGGAAATGAAGAGTTTTAATTTTTATTTAAAAAAAGAGAAAGCAATGTGAGTGTGATCATGCTTTAAACAAAAGCACTGGTATGCTTTCTGTTACAAAAATGTTACACCTTATAATAGGTTACACCTAATGGAGTTCAAATGTATAAAAGATAGGGGATGGGAAGTTCTTCATTATATGACTTTGATTATTAACTACTTGTAATACAACCGTGATAGACAATTATGTAATTAGGATGCTTACTTTGAAAAGTTTTATTTAGATAGATGACACTGGCCGGAGCCCAACGATAACTTGGCAACCTGTCCGGTGTATTTACAATCACAACTCT
>JAYDZG010000022.1:4473019-4483910 GCA_034509265.1 Microcambeva bendego
GTGTCTCCGAATAACCTGGTATCGTGTCTTTGGACTGTGGGAGGAAACCCACGCGGACACGGAGAGAACATGCAAACTCCACAGAGAAAGGACCTAGATCGCCCCACCCGGGGATCGAACCAAGAACCTTCTCGCTGTGAGGTGACAGCGCTACCCACTAAGCCACCGTGCCATCCCCCGACTTTAAAAAGTAAATGTGGTAAATAATGTTCAGAATAAGATAGCAGTGTATGACTGGGGGTGGCTGGTTTACCTTACAGGTCTTAACAACTAATTTACCAATAGATGTGTGAAGTAGACACACACACACACACACACACACACACACACACACACACAGAGCTTTGGTTGTACAGAATACATCCGGTAGACTGGAAGTTTTCATGATACACAATAAGCAGTGTGATTTTGAAGCTTACTCGAGTTTGTATCCAACACTGATCCTGTGAAAATGAAAACAGAAAGTAATGCGTCATGTTCACTCAGCTGTGTTATATAATAAATGACTCCTGGAAGAGCTCACTTTTAAATGTAGCATGACTGAAGCTAATACCAGACGACCATTTTTAGGATCGGTTCCATGGCTGCCCCAGGGCTTTCTCTTCACTCTGGGTGGAAGGGATAACATTCCTGTCTTCTATAAGACTGGGGCTATGATAGCAATACTCGACAGCCTGTGAGTTTATGTAAATGGGCGAAATCAGGTAGAGCTGCTTCCGGGCATGATAATCTCTCTAATCACACTGGAGAAGCTTCATATGGCTCAAAAATGTTTATGAGTATTACATTTGATTCCATAAAACATATTTCGCTTTCATACTTCTGATAATCTGATCATTTTGAAGTGGTCTCTTATTTTTTTTCCTCAATGAGTGTATATTGCCCTGATTTTTGGTTCTGATCTATGATTAAAAAAAACGTTATAATAATATTGTTCATTTGTCATATATACACACACATGTGTACAATACAATGGAATTCTTTTTTTTCCCCTTCACATATCCCAGTTTTGTTCAGAAGCCGGGGTCAGAGCGCAGGGTCGGCCATCGTACGGCACCCCAGGAGCAGACGGGGTTAAGGGTCTTGCTCAAGGACCCAACGGCTGCATCGCAGAGCGTCGATTATTAACTGCCTGTGTTCTGGTTGATAGCTTAAAGCTCTATATACTGGGTTCCCACCACTCCTAAACCACTCTCACACCCGGACATGCTATGTGCTAACACACTGAGGTGCAGGACTATTGAGGACATTATTAAGGACACCACACATCCTGGACACACACCGTTCCAGGTACTACAATCAGGTAAACAAAACAATGAACCGTCAATGATTGTGTTGTGATTTTAATATGACTACTACTCAACTCAACATTCAAAATGGCATTGTACCTGTGTATAGTGACAAAGACTTGATTCAATTCGATTCGTATAGTAGTCATGTGGAGTGAACTTAACATAAATCAAAATGGGAATCAAACACAATATAGGTTCCGTGTAGGTGGAGCTCTGAGCCTAAACTTAAGCATTACACTTGTTCTTATGCACTGATTTAGTTCTGTGATGAAAAACCTGTGCACCAAAGTACGTTTAAAAACCCTTTAATACTGACCAGGTTTGCATTGGCTCTGAAATGCTGGAGTACATTTATTCCAGAGGGCCATTAGAAGCATAACTAAAGCACATCCCATACATCTATTTAAACCCAAAGGTCTTTTAAAGGGAGCGAAATCACCGGGATGTTAATTGGGTGTTCGCAAAAACGAAACAAAAATACATCCAGAGGAAACCCACAGAGCTTCTGTACCTCCACGTTGGCCCTACATCTCTATACCAATCACGTATCATTATAAATAATAAAGCTCTGTAATTTACAAATAGAGGATTAAAACAGGGCCGCTACTAAGATACGAGTTTTCACCCTCAGCCTTAATCCTTACCCTTCTTCATGTGAACAGATTTGTGCAGTGTGTGTGTGTGTGTGTGTGTGTGTGTGTGTGTGTGTGTGTGGTGTTTGATATGAACTTGCCGTAACACTGTCTTGGGGAAAAACAAAGTGATCAATGAGGGTAGACTCAGCTCGGCTCCCTAGGACAGGGCCAATCAATGCTGGAGAGAAACCTTGCCAGGGGCCCTTATGGAAATGGGAGCGCGTCCGGTAACCTCGGGAGCCAACATGCATGCTAGATCAATGGCGCTCCGACAGAAAGAGCTCACAGCTATATCACACGGCGGCACGGTAAATATGCAATGATGAATCCCATCGGGCTCAGCGTGAACTCTTAAACTGTGGAGGGCGGGCAGGAGAGAGACTGTTGAGGGTTGAGCAGGTAAAGTGAAGGAAGAAAATAAAGAAGAGAGTTGATTAATGTTCATTATATCCATGAGGTGTTTTAAAACTTGGTGAGCTGCCTCGCTCCCCTGCCGCCTACTTAGTCAGCTGTCTGACGAGTCATTTCACTAGCATTAGCATCGTGCCATTTCAAAATCTGGGCCGAGGTGGCACAAGCGTTAGCACCTCAAATAACGTCTACCTAATTAATGATCATTTATTAGAATGTGAAAATAACACGCATTGGCCGCCATGTTTATCTTTGAATTCTGGGATATCCTTTTAAAATAAGGCAGCACCTGAAGCTCAATCATTCAGCACCAAATAAAGCTCAAGGGCCCGACAGCAGTCCTGTACCCTAACCATTTAGATACGGCTGGCTCTCAGCATCGCCTCCAGTAGCTGTGGGATGCTCTGTAGTCAGCATGGCTCCAGATTCCAGTGACACGCTACCAGTTAGCTAATGGTCATAATGACGTGATTTGACAGTGCATGCGTTCAAATTAAGGAAATACCAAGCACAATAGATTCATGGGGGGCACCCGGGTGGGGCGATCTAGATCCTTTCTGTGTGGAGTTTACATGTTCTCCCCGTGGGTTTCCTCCCACAGTCCAAAGACATGCTACCAGGTCGACTGGAGACACTGAATTGTCCTGTAGGTAGCTGCGATGGACCGGCGCCTCATCTAGGGTGTTACCTTGTGCCTTGCACAGAGCTGGGATAGGCTCGACGCGAAAGTATTACGGCGTGCGCTGGTCTCGTTTCCTACCTGCGCCGAGCCCTCCTGTTCTTAGTTGTGGTGCATGATGGGACACGTTAGTGCGAACAGCATTCATTGCTCCAGACTTCATTTGTTTGGCAAATTCCTGACCGGGTCTTGTTATTTTAACACGTTTGTTTGGATTTCTTTATGTGAACATGCTAGACAGTTGCTGTACACACCAGTTCCTCCTTCATTCCAAGCTGCTGTTCATTACCACAGATTACATTGGAAGGCAGAGTTCTACCGTACAGACGATCGCTGAATCTTGACCGCCGTGGAGATGAGCTGATGAGAACGTTTAAGGAGGCAGTTCACCTCCCACCTCTTAAAAAAACTAAGAAATATAGTATGTGAAGGAACACCACATGTTGGCACCTTATTATGCACATGGTCCAATTTATGTTGTTGAGTTTTATACAACAAGGCGACACAATTTCACATTACTGTCCATGCTAGAACGGTTCCATACATTTTACACCAATGAGTGTGGCTAAATGGGAAGCACTGTCACCTCACGGCAAGAAGATCCGGGTCCTTACTGTGTGGAGTTTGCATGTTCTCTCCGTGTCTGCGTGGGTTTACTCCGGGAGCTCCGGTTTCCTCCAACAAGTGATCGTCCATGACCGTGTTTGGTATTAACTTGAGCACTAATGAAACTTTTGTAATAACATATATATATATATGAGTGGCGGCATTTTGCCCTAAACAAGTTTTTTTAACGTACATTTAACTCCACCTACATTAAACCTTACCCAGAAACCATTGCAAAAGCTCTTGATTGATTACACTACCTATACGGGAGTATTTAAGTTCCAACTGAACTCTAGATCTAAAAGATATATTACGTGAAGATGTTACAGATTTAAATGTGCTAATTTAGTATTGTTCCTGGAGCTGCTTTACACAGGTGGCAGGTAGGAGCATCTTCACCTGTAAGGAGGTGCGTCAGCTAGGAGTGAAACATGGTCCACTGTAATATAGGTTTGCCCTATTTTACAGTTTATTTTGTGGTTTATTTATTTATTTATTTTTTTGTTTTTAAGGGAGAGGATTTTTGAGAAGGCGTCTCAGGAGGATGGGTTGCCAGGTGATCGTATCTTCAGTGGTCTAGCGATCAGATCAGCTCTCAGATTGAATGGAATTCCAATACGGCCAGTGATCCAGACTTGCATTATTGTTCTCGTGATTCTTTGTATTTTCTCAATAGTTCAGACATAATGTGTCAAAGTGTTCCAAAGCTCTGGACAAGCAAAATAATACAATTAACGTTGTGTCCAACATTTGACCCAATTCTGCTGATTTTGGAGTAATTTTCTGTGTTGTTTTTGTTCTTCTCTTTTCCCCGTGCATGTAAATTAATAAATAATTAAAAAAAATGAAATAAAACATCGTCTAAGAGGAAATAAATGATGCAAAATTCGGAAGAGTGAGCAAAACCCTTACCTCAGTGAGTCGAGTTGCTTTCAAGTTATTTACTCTTTATTTAATTAAGACATAACACTTCGGTTCCTTGTAAAAACCGAAGTGAGAACGTGTTTTACAGAAAACAAGCTATAGAGTTTGGGTTTGTGTGCTAACCGACACCTCCGGATCTCAGAGCGGTGCTAAAGCGCGGATCTGCTGATGCGGCTTATTAGTTCTGCCCTTAAACAGGTCATTTTAAACAATTAAAAACAATCTATGCTCTGAAGGCCGAGACGAAGGAGATGATGTAACTACTATAAACGTGTTTTAAGTACCCTGGTAGAGTAATACGTTTTCGTAGTGGGTTTCTTTTTATTTATTCTTTTTTTTTTAATACCGAAGAAAATAAACGTAGCCGGGAATCATCTCGACACCTTTACCCTCATTAAAAGTACCACGATATAGAATACGGATAAAATACGCAATTTTAAACGCTTCTCATTTCGTCCCGCCATTCCATAAGTGCAGACCGGCTCGCTCCGCCCAGTGAAGTGAGTTCACTCACGTTCGTCACGGGTAAGGACGCGTACTATCGGATGTTGTGCTTGCGTTCTTATATATATATACGGCAATTTCACCTCTATACTGTATATATAACATAAAAATGAAGGAATTTTTAATGGGGTGTTATTAAAAACGATATAATAAAAATATTATAAATAATAATATGTGTACTCAGATTTTCAAATTCCTTTCACCCGTCTAAGCTTAACAGTTTAGAAGAAAATGCTGATCATAGTCATTATTAATATGGTAGGCCAGTTCAGGAGACAATTAAGACATGGTAAAGTAAGACACTATATTGTTAAGCTTAAATCTCCATCTGTACCTTCTTTGAAGCCAGTTTGATTTGGAATTTTGCAAAATATAAATTCACCCGATGGAACCCTGGACCTTCTCGCTGTGATGCGACTTGTGACGTCGTTCTATCATTAAACACGGACGTGACGATTCAAACTATGAAGGTAAAAATTCCCATTGAAAATAATCATTCCGGATCATTCCCGAGCTTAACGGAAACGCTTCGGTCTCTCTCCTGCAGGAACGTCAGGCCGTGTCGGCGTTCAATCCATGATGCATATTTAATAAAGCAGATGTGTACTGGTACACATTCACATGCAAATGATGTGCAGCCATATGAAGTGCAGGGGGACGTGACAGACACTCCAAACAAACTTGTGTCACACAAGGGTGTCCGAACGCACCCCTCGAATCCAAATCTCTCTCACTTTAGTGTGTACTCTAAACACCAGTATGTACACACACACCGTTTCGGAGCACACCTTATCAGCCGTGAAGAGATAGGCCTCTATTTATAGAGGAGTGTTGAGATTTCTCTTATCGGCAGCCTCGTCTCACCCGGTTCATGAACTAAACTCTCTCAGCCTGTTTACAAGCAACGGCTAATTACACAGCGAAGCTGAATCAGACAGAGAGGTGTGATCTTTTTCTTCATATGTACCACAGCAGTCATGACGGCAGTGGTAGCTTAGTAGTTAAGGATCTGAACTGGTCATCAGAAGCTTGTTGGTCGTCATCTCACATAGTGTAGCTTACAACCGTTCCGATTTATCCGGGCATGACACTACAATGAATTATACACCCTAGTAGCTACGTACTCACGGGACCATTCAGAGGCTCTGATGAACTTGACGCTGACATGGAGAGAACCTGCAAACTCTAAACAGGATAAAAGTCGCAACTGTGAGAAGTTTCAGGTTAAATGTTCAGTTTCTGAAGGTTAATTTCTGCTCCCACCTTTATTATTTCAGGGTGACCCGGTAATAAATGACTCCCGATATGTATCATATTGATGAGCATCATGTCTGTTACAACGGTAATTAAGAAGGTTGTATATTTAATATTTTTATTCAAGGATTGTTCATACAGCTGTGGCCATAATTTTTCATCTATCACACAGTTAGACGGATCTGCCAGCTCATGCACAGTAGTCGTGGGTGTGTGTGAGTTCTCCTCAGGTAAAGGTCTGCAGCAATTAAGTGCATGTTTCCTTCTTTTTTGAATTACAATATATGAAATGTGTACTCCGTGCAGTAAATATCATATATCTTTAACTTTTTTATTACTCTTACACTTGCAAGAAAATGCTCTTCGATAAAGAGTCTCTCAGACTCCTGGGTCCTTCCTCTGAGATCCTCTTCTTCAGCTGACCTCACAAGCTTTTTAATGAGGCTGGGGTCAGGACACCGGGACACTGGCCCTGGCAAAAGCTTAAATCTGAGATACTCAGAACCTTTTGATTTGGATGAATGTTTTAAATCATTGTCCTGCTGGAAGACCCAGATATAATCCAGCTTTGGTGGCTCGGCAGAGGCAGAAATATCGTTTAAAATCTCTAGGGCCTTAACAGTTCATTATGTCATGTGTGCTAACAAGGATTTAGCGGGAGCATGGCCCAGAAATTCTACAGGAGTTTGGGGTGAAACGAAGAAAATAAAACAATTGGCGTGGTTTAAGTGTTCAGTGTAAAAATAAATCAATTGTTTCACCATATAACAATGTTTCAGAAAAACAGTGTTTACTTCACTAAAAGTTTAGAGCTTTTTAATTAGAATAGAATAGAATAGAATAACTTTATTTGTCATTACACACATACAGATGTACAGTACACCGAAATTCTTTTCTTCGCATATCCCAACTTTGGAAGCCGGGGTCAGAGCGCAGGGTCGGGCATTGTACAGCACCCCTGGAGCAGTGAGGGTTAATGGTCTTGCTCAAGGACCCAACAGTGGCTGCCTAAGCTCTACCCACTAGGCTACCACCATCCCGTTATAAGGAAGAACAAAAGCTAAGCTATTCTAAAGCTGTATGTAGAAACATGTTTAAACTTTCCAGTATCTTATCTTATCCCGGGTCTGATTTTATATGGCATGTTTCTTCTGTCAGATAGAAACGATTAACAGGAAAACAATTTATTGTGACATATTGTATTAAAACGGCCTGAGAATTTGAGTTGTAGAGAGCGTGAAGTAATTCAATATCCAAACACTTGAGGTTTCAAGAGAACGTATATCAGATACTCTCGGTGTGAACACAGAACAACCATGAACCGTCAGAAACGCTCAATTCTAATCTCATCCCTACACTCGCTCCCTCTTTAGGGCCCTAGCATTGTACACTTAACATTCTTAAAGGGCCCGACAAGATATCTGTGATTCACATTACATGATCGAAAGATCTTGTATTTTGTTCAGTTCAGTGTCACCCTTTATCCTAATTAGGGTCAGTAGGGGTGCAAGGCACACGGGAACACTCCATCACAGGTACCTACAGTGTCTCCAATCAACCTGGTAGCATGTCTTTGGACTGTGGGAGGAAACCGGAGTACCCGGAGGAAACCCACACGGACACGGGAAGAACATGCAAACTCCACACAGAAAGGACCGAGATCGTCCCACCCGGGCATCGAACCCAGG
The DNA here is from genome assembly GCA_034509265.1 of Microcambeva bendego. Taxonomy (NCBI): domain Eukaryota; kingdom Metazoa; phylum Chordata; class Actinopteri; order Siluriformes; family Trichomycteridae; genus Microcambeva; species Microcambeva bendego. Next base: position 4,481,013 of record JAYDZG010000022.1, read on the forward strand.
ACCTTCTTGCTGTGAGGCGACAGTGCTACACACTAAGCTACCGTGCCCACTTGTATTTTGTGTGTATTTACACTCCTACTGTATACATGCATAGACTGAACATGGAATGAGAATGTACAGAACACGGGGGTTGTCAGAACCCACACACTTCAGCACCGAGATGCAGATGTACGCTTATATAAAACGTTATATAAAGCACCCTGCGCTGCTCTTTTCTCCACCTTAACGCTCCCGTCAGCCCAGGGTACAGAGAGAGATGAAAGGGGAACGAGAGAGAGAGAGAGAGAGAGAGAGAGAGAGGGAGGTGGGTGAGAGCCGGGGTTACGGAGTTCAGGTTTTCCGCATTATTGAGTTCTGATGACCTGATTGCTAATGCATGTTTGCAAACTAGAAACAAATTTCCATGTTTTCCTGTAGTGAGAGCAGAACTACCACCCTGTTTGTTCATAGTGCAGTCAATTACGATGCAAATGCTAGAATCTGTGCAGATTTCCTCAGTAAATATTCAAATATTTAATGTACAGTCGTGCCTGAGACTTACACTTCGAATCGGTTTGCAAAGTGACCAAAGACAGAGATTTATATTTTTTCAAACAATTAGTACCTTGGTAGTTAGGAAGGTATTGTGGATTAGCTTCAAAATTTTACATCACACACCTAACTGGGGTACCAGATCAGGTCTTGAACACCAACGTCTACAGATTTAGATTTTCAGCATGTAGCAAATGCTTTTACCTGAAGCGACTTATGTTATTCAGAGGAGCAATTGAGAGTTAAGGGTCTTGCTTTAAACATGGCAGTGGTGGGATATGAACCACCAACCTTCTGATTACTAGTACCTAAACCACTAGGCTGCCTCCCTTTACATTAGAAACGTCTTTTCAAGTGCTCCAATCAGCAGATCATGGGACTGAATAACACTGATCATCCCTTCATCACGGCTCCTGATAGTCGATGAGATAGATTACACAGCTAGTGAAAAAAATAAATAAAAACCACTTGACTTGAATATTTATCCTCAAAGTTGACGTTAGAAGCAGGAAAAAATGACCGACTGCAAAGACCCGAGCTCTCGTGTGGTGGTCTTGGCTGCAGTGGTCAGTACCTATCGAAAGTGGTCCAAGGAAGGAACAGTGGTAAACCGGTGACAGGGTCACGTGCGGCCAAAGCTCATTGAGGTGCTAGTGTAGCTTAAATTGCTGGAGAAGTTAATACTGGTTCTGAAAGGTATCAGAATACACAGTGGATCACAGTTACAGGGCCGTTTTAGCAGCTGAAGATGGACCGACACGACATTAGGAAAGTGGTCATGATGTTTGGCCTGATGTACTTAAATCACTCAGCCAACTATGAATTATTTAATATATGCAGCTGTACACGCAGATGTGGCACCTACAGGCTGGGTCAAACTGCTGGGATGCTCACATCCCAACAAGGATGCATCATTAAACTCTAACAGTCGCTGCTGAGGTAGTAATGAGCGTAATAATAAAGTAATTAAGTCAAATGAGTAATGAGTGAAGTAATTATCTTACTTGTGTTGGTCCCTGTAACTGTGACGCACTGTGTATTCTGGCACCTTTCGATCAGAACCGGCATTAACAACGTGCGTCGGTCACCAGTTCACCACTGTTCCTCTGCTGGACTACTTTTGAAAGATGAGAACACCGCACAAGGGCTGCAGTTTTGGTCAAGCCATCCTTGTTCTGTAGCAGGTGGCGTGATAAAGAGACGATCGGTGTGATTCACTTCACCTGTCAGTGGTCAGAATGTTGAGGCAAGGTGTATGAACCGCTGTAACAGGTATCCGGTCCCACTTTTCCTCTCCTGTCCCACACACACACACACACACTCACACTGTCCATGAACCCGAACGTTGTATGAACTCCTTTTGAAGTACGCCGGTGTCCTCCGAGATGCTCTTGATGTTTTGTAACACACACAGCCACACGGTTTGGGTTCGGACTTTCTCCACAGCCGTCTCAAAAGCGGGCTGATTTGAAGTCTCCTCGCTGGCTTATGTTCATTAAAGATCTGACACATCCTTCACGTATAGAGCGGACGATGCGCTAACGGAGACGCAGCCAATGAAGCGAGAGCTTTTTTGATACACTCATTCATGAAGAGATAAAAATACACACCCTTCTAGGATCAATAATAGCGCCTGGTGTACTTGATGGACTTTCTTTCTCAGTAGCTTTTTCAGACATTATCTGAGATGCACTCGAACGAGCTGATTTATAAGGCAACGTCCTTTTACAATCTTTACTTAGATAGCTCCCTATGTAGGCGGTAAGACGACAAGGTGGCTGAATAGGGTCTTAAACATATTTATATTGATATATATACATTTTGGAAAATTAGTAACCCAAAGAAAGTAAATAGAAAGCTTTAAGTTAATATAATTTAATACCATACCCAGCATTCCTGCACATTTCAGGTGTGTCCGAAGCGGTGCCCTATCCACTACATAGTGCACTATTTTGAGTGCAGCTTCAGTGCTTCTGTTCTGAGTGTCCGAAAAACTAGTGCAGAATTTTTAGTGCACTCAAAAAAGAACATAATGTAGCCAGTCGCGGATACCCATAATGCACTGCGTTATGGCAAATGGATCGCTTCCATCCTGATCGCATCACTCCCCTATATGAGAGTCCTACTTAGTGATCCACATGGGGAACATCAGTTGGTTCTGGGAGAGTTGTTGAGTTTAAAAGAGGTTTAATGTTTTTTGTCTTCACAGCTCAGGGGTCCAGCTGTTGTCCTGTGTAACCTAAACTTGTTTATACTGTCCAAAGATAATGTCATGGTACTGAATTCAACCACAGACATGAAGAGTATTTAATTATTATAAGCATCATTTTAGAATAATATTTCTTAAAGTAAACCACCAGTATGTGC
>JAYDZG010000022.1:4501335-4522777 GCA_034509265.1 Microcambeva bendego
CAAGTGAACATTTTATCCTCAGAGTTGATGTCAAGGTTTGACCTGGTCTGACGAAGGGCCGGATTATGGCGTCTATAATAAAGATGATAATAAAACTGCAGCTCTTGTGGGGAGTTCACGGTCTGCAAACGTGGTCCAACGAAGGACCAGCAGTAACCCGGAGACGGTTATGGCGGGTGTGGTCCGGTGGAACAGATGAGCTGCTGTAGCTCAGATTGCTTGAGAAGATCATTCGGGTTCTGATAGAAAGGTGTCAGAGTAGTGCAGGACAGTTCCAGGGCTGATTTAGGAGTACAAGGGAGACGAATACAATATTAGGAAAGTAGACATGATGCCTGATCGGGGTAGAATTTATAAGATTTGCATGTATTGGGGAAAAGATCAATATTTGGCGTACTGTGATGCATTTACTCTGAGCAAATAGTTTACCAGTGCTGCTTGGGATATGCAAATATGTTCGGCATAAATATTACAGCACTATTAATTTATAATCAGTGCAATGTCTACAATTTGCGAGTACCGATTGCTGTGCACTATTTAAAACACGAGGGTGCACTGAAATAGACTTAAAACCTGTGAATTATATTTATTTAGGCAGTTTTGAAGGCAACGATGGTGATGATCATTGAAGGCAATGTTGTGGAGCGCTACATCAGAGACAGTGTGAGTGTGTGACTGAGTGAAGGAGGGGTTGTGAGTAAACGTGAGAACACACACACACACTCAACCTGGACCACCGCCAAACACACACACACACACACAATGACCACACACCAGTGTGGCCCTCTCACTCAACTGTACTAAAGCCTTTCTTACCCTCCGTTTTACCCCTCTCTCTCTCTCACTCCAAACCTCCCCGCCTCAGTACCTTTCTCCTCACTCACCCGGATAAGGACGCGCTCCCTCTTTCTCTCCTTCGGCGTGTTACGGTACATCTCCTCCTTTTTCTTTTCCCGCCGCTCCTCCTTCCGCTCCCGTTTCTCCGCCGGCTCGTCGGAGGGGTTCGGGAAGGGTCCCCGAGCCTCCTCCGCCTTCTCCATCTCCAGCGCGTTCTCGTTGGGGTTCAGTACGATCACGCCAAAGCCCTCCTGAGATACAACACACACACAAACAAAGAAAAATTAATGGGCAAGCAGGAACAATGCTTCTGAGCGGGACCCGATTGTGCACGCGAGGGTCTGCGCCGCGGCAAAATAAAGCCGAGGCGTCTGGGGAGCGAGATGCAGGCCGGCGCCGGAGTCAGAGAGACAGGGACATGGAGACGAGTCTGAGATCTGAGAGAGGAGGAAGAAACAGACAGGGGCAGGTTTAGGGTCGTGTGGCAGAGGAGTTCACCACAAGATGGATCAAAACAAAGAGATAAAGTATTAAAAGACAGAGGAGAACATCTTTTACTTGCAGCTACGACGCTTCAATGCTAGTGCAACATTTTAAAAGTACTTAATATTTTACAGTGAGTTATTGAATTCTTCATATATAGCATTATGTACGGGTCTGTTGTGCCAAAAAGTACAAATGAAGTACTTATGGTACGTGTTGAAATATTCTTAATGTAAAGTGTATAAAAGAGAAAGTAAGCAAAAGGGTGATAAAAATCAACACCTGTATAACGACCCTCCTCCCAAATTCAATGAACACCGGCGTAAAATGTAAAATAAATAAATACAATTTACACCAGTGCAAAAAAATAAATAATAATGTTAATTTTTCAATAAACTAAATAAAATCATGACATAAATTGTCCCTGTTATTAGTACTGAACGTTAAACTCGTATGTTCTGTCAGATGTTTGATTGCTTAAGTTATTGTTCTTCAGTACATTGTGTTACAATTTATACATTTATTATTTTACTTTCAGCAAACATCAGCAAAAAAAAGGAATTTTACAACATTTCACTTTGTAATATTTTAGAATGTGGTGCTACTGGGGTCAGACTTTACCTGATAAAACTGGATATTGTAGCGTGAATCCTTTCATCATGAAGATGCCAAATATTACAGGATGATGTGAAGCTTTATTTATACCAAGTAATTAGTAAAGTAAAGTAATTATTACATTAATAATGTATTAGTTGAACTCACTGAATTAATCTTCGTGGTTAAGTTTTACTTTTAAGTAACTTTTTAAGTATAAACCTTTAATTAAGGTAAAGCAGGTCTGTGCAGGGTGATGCTAATTTCAGGATAAATGAAGCAATGAAACACTATTTAACAAAATTATTTTTAAAACTGGTCTGGCTGATACACTGGGAATTTTATAACATGACTGTAACAAATAATGAAACTTTAAAATCCAACTACAAGAACATATTTATGGACGATTAAAAGGAAACATGCATTTCATAACAAGTGTATTTATTTACATATATTTATTTAAACCAACTAAAAACTAAAATAACTAAAATTTTGTGTTTCATAAGTTCCCCCCCTTGAAATAAAAGCACCATAAATCTTTTCTTGTGTTCATCTATTCATGCTGTTTACTTACAGACCATTAAGCATCCCTTACATATTTTACACTACATCAGAATACTAATTAAAATGTAAAAAAGTAAAAATAAAAAGCTAATGAAATGAATTCAATAAAAAAAAATCAACCACAACAGCATTTACTTTTTATATTTAAATAAAGAAAGTGAACTTTAGACAGAACGTTTGGAGAACTTTACACTAAATCAATAAAATAATGATTCATGATGTACAAAGAAAATTTAAACCCCTTAATACAGATTAACATCTTAAAGAATGATAGAAAGATTAAACTAATAAATTCCAGGTAAAATAAAACAACGCATTCAGTGCCGACACATTAAATAAACGCTATAAAGACGCTGATTATCAGAAGACTGTGTCAGTATGACTGTAAATAAATAGATTTCACATCCACTAAGGGTTAAGCGCACAATTTAAAATGTAAATGAATTCCACGGCAACGCAGGCGGCGATATAGCGCGTGTCATTTTCAAGGGGCTAATTAAAAATTAAGCATCTGTCGATATCTTACAATCATAATTAGATCGCATGATGAAGTGCAGACAAAGCACTTTCATGTTCTAATCAATACGAATCAACCGCGGCTGCCCTTCTGCTCGGCAACCGCGACTAATAAAACCCCAGTAATTACAGCTTATAAAGCTAATAAAAAGCCAAAATACAAATAAAATATTACAAACCGAGCAATCGAATTTCAAAGTGATAAAAAAAAGGCAGAGGTGATTAAATATGCGGTAAAAGGATTCATTAAAAAACTGCTCAAAGAGCCAAATGGATTTCATAAGAACGTTCATCGTTTCCTCTAGAAAGTGTTCTAATCAAACCCCGTTAGATTTAAACTCATCGTTAAAGCGAGGCCACATGACGGTGCGTAGAGTTTTTCTTCCTCTCACAAGTTTGGGGTTAGGAGGAGCGGTGAGGGTTTGGCCGAGATGGGTTTGTGGTTGCACACAGTGGTGAGGCAGCTAAGTGGTGTTTAGTGCCACTGCCCACTGGTGGCAGCCCGGCTAAATGACCGAGCAGGACAGACCGAGCCAGTGTGGCTTTCCTCTCTTCTCCTTCACTGGAAGTCTGTGTGATGGTGGAGACTCGGCAGAATCATCTCTTGGTTTAAGATGAACACGAGTCACCAGACAGGAGCCGAGAGAGGCAAGAATTGAGCAATAAAAGACAATATGGGGGAAACAGTGAGGTTGGGATTAGTACTGATGCGTCAGGAATCGTTCGTACGTCTACAATATTACACGCTGGATATTAAAAAAGGTTTTTTTTTTTCACTGGAGACTTTTAATACAAACGTGTGTTTTAAAAAAAAATAATTACCAATAAAAAAGTGTCAAATTGTAATATATATATATATATATGTATAAAATGTGATAATTAATAACGTTAATAATATTAATATATTGATATAATTATATTAAATTCAAATCAGAGCAAATTTAATTAATTAATTAATTATATTAAATAAATGACATTAGTACATATAACAATATTTATTTGAACAAAAAAATGAAAGAATAAAAATATCAATATAGTATTTTAAAAAAAATTATATTAAAGGATTCTTTAAAATATTTCTTTTTTACTCTAGTAAAATAAATAAAATAAAATGATACATTTTGAGTAGTCGCTTATGTGTATAGTATGTTATTTTGTAAGAGTGAAATGATTTAATGTATTAATGTAATTGTTATATATTATAAATGTGTTATAACAACCATAAAACATGAATCAAGCTGCAATGTTGTTAAATTGTATTTGTATTCAATTAGATATGAATGTTAAATATACTATAGATCAAATATCAAAATCAAATAGTACAAAATAACGAATATATAATAATTAACGTAGATGTTAACACGGTACTGTGTTTATTGTTAACTGTTGGTTTTGCAATTTGGTGTGTGTCTGTCATTAAATAAAAAGAATAATTCAATATAAAAAAACAAACCAAAGAGAAAGTGAGGACCAAACCTGACCCATGAAACGTTGACTCCATTGTTATGGTTTCAATAAGAGAGTCGCCGGACAACCTGAAACCGAAATCTAACGCTCGCTTCGAGAAGCCGTATAGTAAGTCTGACTCTTCCCATGCCCCCGTGCCCTGGGTGGCACCTCCTCGTGAGGCAGAGTGAGCAGGCCCCGGCCCTCGGGCCAGCGGTCAGTCTGGGTCACCGTGGCCCCACGGTAGGGGCTCGGACCTCGGTAACCCACCACTGGACGCCGTAGTAAGTGCTCTTTTGTCCTCCCGTCTTTAACCATGGCCGCCGCCGCCACGTAGTTCAATGTACTGAACCTTCGTGACTGACAGCGCCAAGATGTTCAAACAAACATGGAAATAAAGAGACAAAAAGAAGCCCGGGAGTCGTTAGGATCTGAAGAGAAGATGTGAGAAGACATTCTCAATGTGTAAAGAAAAGCCTGGACGTTGTGAACTGACCGTTTCATTTGCTAATGCAAGCGGATTCATTATAATTCAAAATATAGTACAGACACAGAAATAAAACACTCATCTGTGTTTTAAATCGACCCGATGGCCGTCAGCGCTGATAAATGTAGCGTAGTGGAGTCGAGCTGTCTCATTTCACTCAGTTGGGCTAAAAGGAGACGTTTGTACGATAATGTCGGGTCTTCAGCGGGACGCTGACAGACAGCCCGGTGGTTTAGCTATTTGCGGCTCTTTGTTTAGCTTTGAAGTGAGACGTAGAGGGACGGGGTCTCTCTTTTCTCGACCCTTCCTCTAAAGCTCTCTGGCTCTGATGTGTGGGATGCATTCGTGCATTCGGCTGTGCTTGGTGTGAGGTAGAAAGGGTGATCGCACACGGTTCAAAGCCGAGGTGGATCACTGGACGACGCGCGACCCTCCGTTAGCACAAAGACTTTAGCCCGGTTTCCTGCGCCTGCGCCACTGGCGCCGCCCGTCCTCCTGTTGTGAGGCGAGCGGGGCGAAACCGGCCAATCAGACGACGGGAGGCAGCCAGGACGGACAGATCCGATTGGAGGATGAGCGGTGGATACAGATTGTGTCCTGCTACTTGCTAAGTCCTTACATTGTGTCGACTGTGATGTTGAAAATAAATCAAATTGCCTCCTAATAACTGCTACACCTAATAAGACTGAGCCAAGCTGAACCGATGATTGACCATCACACTGTCCAGAGGGTTTTTCTGTGAAACAGAGCAGAGACCCTGACCGGGCTAAAGCAGCTAATGAAGATAAAGTCCTTTTGACTTTACAGCACAGCTCTCGGTACTTACACCCAGAATGCATTATGTGATGTTAACAGTAGCCTAGATGTACTAGACTAGTAATCAGGAGGTTCCCACTACTGCTGGGTTGCAGTGGTTATAATCTTCAATTACTCAATAGTAGACTGGAACGCTAATGCAACTTATGCAGACAAAGGGAGAACATACCAGCACCTAGAAGTGGCCCGGGTCCCTCCGGATGGGAATCAAACCCAAGACCTTCTTGTTGATAACAGACCCACCGAGCCACCGTCGTCCTGCTAATCAATAAAGACTTTACACCTAATTTAAATGAAAAGGAAGAAAATGGAAAGGATGTATGAAAAATATAAGAAGGTAAGAGGAATAGAATGGAAAGAAAAGGAAGATGAAAGAACAGGAAAGAAGGAAAAAGGAATCAAAATGTTATTATTTATTATTGAAGTGTAGTCCAGTGTAATGGTGTAAAGATATTTATTGGCATTATGAGCAAACGTCGGGTGGCACGGTGGCTAAAACCTCCCGGGTTTGATCCCCAGGTTCTCCCCCTGTTGGTGTGGGTTTTAGTCTGGGTGCTCCGTTTTACTCCCACAGTCCAAAAACAACCTGACCGACTGCAGCAACCCCAGATCGAAGCACTGCGCCCGAAGGCTTGTACGGTATGCACTAGGCCCGCCTCTCTTCCCACCCTGCTGCGCCATTTACTCTGGAGTATACCTGGACTCATCAGACCACATGACCATCTTCCATTGCTCCAGAGTCCAACCTTTATGTTTTACGTGAGCCACTGACGAGTTTTCTTAAAGGTTACGTAGCTGTTCAGTTCCAATCCCTTCAGTGTGTAGAAGTGCTCTTACTTTCACTATTAAACATTATTGTTCGATTTGAATAGATTTTTTTCTGACCACATTCCTTCCTTGTGGATGACGTTTCCCCTCTGTCCTTCCACTTCAGTAACGCGTTGGATGGTTCTTAAGAAGATTTTAGTCGTTTCTCTGATGCTACTAATCGAGTCTTTTCCACGACATGGTTGATTAACCAATGAGAAGGTTCACAGTGCATCAGTTAGGGTTAAGAAACCCATGCGGTAATTATCCAACGTGAGGCTCTTACCTATTTGCTTGGTTAAATCCTCATTGTGAGCTTTTTTTGGCCAGGCAGTGTATTTCGTCTCCATTGTGAGTGTGCCGGGTTAAGCAGACGACCTAAACGGCATTTTCAAACATGGTTCACCCTCCGGCTCAACTAGATTCTGCTATTTACTTACGAGAGCGGCGTCGGTGCTTGATAAAAGTATTGAAAAGCCACTCGGTACACGTACACAGGCGCACATACGGAGCGCGGGGCCGGGCGGCCCCCAGGAGGGTGAGCGGCGAGAGGGAGAAGGATGGGGAGAGAGGCTGGCGTGGCATTAATCACGGGGCGGGTGGAATTTGTCAGAGCTATCGATTGTGTAAGTAAATGTTACAGAAATCATTTGTCAACTTTTTACAGGAGGGCAACGTGTCAATCGCTGAGGAGGAAGTGAGTGTGAGCACAAGGGAAACGCCATTTAGCGCTACACAACTAATACTGACACCCAAACCAAGACTCACCGTACACACTCGGACGGGAACACCCCACAAGAGCTGCAGTTTAGGAGGCGCTCTGAATATCTGAACTTCTGACAACATTTGAAAATGAAATGTTGACTTGCAGCCTAACATGTCACATCGACTACCGAGTGATGAAGGTCAGGTCGGTGAGTACTCGTGGATAAGAGCACCATGAGCTTACTGGTACGGATATTAAGTAAGCTAACTTATGACGTAATAAAATGTATCAATTTACTTAGCCAGTGATCCAAAGTCTAGTCAACCAAAATTATACTAAATAAATAAAATGTTAGGTGAACTAATTTGATCACTTTTCAACAGTCGCTTTACTTAATTGCGTTTTTCCTGCGTCTGACTATATTAATGCCGTCAGCAAAAAAAATAGCTGAAGGCGGAGCCAGTATGGGCGGAACCATGCATCACAAATCGATACAGGAATTGTATATATTTGGCATCATTTTAACACCGGATGGCCTTCCTGAAACAACCCTGCCTATTTATCCGGGCTGGGGACGTGCACTACAATGCACTAGTTCATGTGTCATGGAGGCTAGATACATATAGAACAATTCAGTGTCTCGAATGAACCAGTCCGAGTGTTTTTGGACTGTGGGAGGACCTAAGACCTTCTTGCTGTGAGGCCTTAAAGAATAATTTTAAGCAGCAACAGAAATTGCAGTCATGTTTTGATCGAGTGTTAAAATAAAAGACCTCCGAATTGTTTCATTTGGCTTTTTGCGTCCACATGTTTCTGCTCTTATGTCTCTATGATATTACCTGAGCTGGCCAGAAGGGTGCTAAAGGTAAATCTGGTGCTAACTAAGGGTGAATGTGGGGCAAAAGGGCTTAGTAATTGCTTTGAAGTCATATACCTTAGGACTAAAGAACAAATCAATAGAAAAACAACGTCATTATTTTACATTGGTCTAGCATATATAACATAGGTTTCTTATACATCCTTATTGGGGTGCCTTGTTTTTTTTTTTTTATTCTTTGCCACTACCAGAACTTATTGATGTTGAGTTCCAGAGTACCACCAAAGTCTGTGAACATAAATCAGGACATTTTTCTCCAAGAATCTAAGTGTGTTCACTAACTGACAAACCTTTTACGATACACCGCCAATGATTAACGACTGGACATCAATCACACATTGTCAAATTGTTTTACCAATGAATTACACTAGATCATGTAAAAGCAGCCCAGCTGGTCAACAATAAATGACAGAATTGCTTAGTACTAAGCTACAAAAAGACCAACTTCACCAACTCCAACATAACAAACAGTCAAAGCTTGACTTTTGCCTCGCACACCAAAGTTGAACCAATGCAGAGGACGAGGTCATATCGACCGGTCAGTACTTGGTTATATAAAATGCTTCAAAACTGACCTAGGCATTTAGTCAGAGATTAGAAAGGTCAGCTATCTAAGAAGGACTTGTGCTTCCAAAATTCATATTCTCTTGTAATCCACCTCAGGCTGAGTAAGAATAATGACTGTCGTATTAGATATTAATCTTACTGACCACCGCTGACTGCGGCCACCCCCCGGAGTCAAAGGTTAAAGTGGAATTCCTTGACCTCTGCTCTGTTATTGCGGTCCGAAAGGCAGCGGCGCTAAGAGACGAGCTGGTGGTCTTCGAGGTGTTACTTTATCATCGTGTTTCAACAGGACGAGTTCATAATGATAGAGAAGATAGTTCCATGATGACCGATGAGCATAAAACAGTAAATAAAATTGCTGTGATGTGAAATACAAAATACAAAAATATGGAAAAGTGTCAGCAGGACATAGAAGATAATTACAGAAAGTAATTTTGTGGTGTCAGAAATTAAAATAAATAAATAAATAAAGCGGTTAATGATCTTTTTTCTCCTCTAGCAGTTTTATCTTTGCCATTTCATTTTAAATAATTGCCAAAATGCTTCAGTGTTTTGTGTTCTGTTACAAGAAGAGCAACATTTATTGAGTTTACGTTTATACACTGTGAAATAGTTGAGCACGCGACAGCCCTTTTTAATTTACAGCGTCTATAAGAAGTAAAATTCATTCAAGTTCATGACGGTCTACTAGTCATCGATACAGAAATGACCAAGACCCCTACAAAACTACAATGACACATTTTGTGGGACTAACATGATCAGGTGATTCAGTGGTAAAAGTAAATATGGATGTTTTTTACTTTGGTATTTCACAATAGATTTGCTTCAGACCCCTGGTACCCCACGTAGCAAAATCGTAGCAATTGGCGGCTCGTCCGGGATCTTTATTAATTTAAAAAGATAGAATGTATGTGTTTGGTATTCGATATAGCTTATTTAGACATTTTAAGTGCAAGTATGCTACTATATTGAATTAAAAAGTATTTAACGATATTTAATAGGGATGTATATAATAAAATATATACATCCCTATTTTATATAATAAAATAACTACTTTATATAATAAAATAACATTGCTCGTTGTGGCTTAAGGTATAAGATAAGGTTAAGATGGGCTTTTTTTCATGACAGTACGGATTGTCATTTTGGGCATTTAGGAGACTATGGAAAGTGACCGGATATGTTCTGAGAAATCGAGGGCTCAGGGCCCTGCTCAATATAATGTCACAAAGTATTTAGATAAAACATGCTATTTAATTCCACATAAGGTCTGAATTTTAACAAGGTAGGCTTGTCTTAGTTTTGGAAATTACATCTTCAGCATTTAGCAGACGCCATAATCCAAACCAACTTACACTACAGTTACGGTATACAGAGCGTTAAGAGCCAGCAGCAGCCTAGCAGTGGTGGGGCTTAAACCAGAAACATCCCGATTATCAGTTCAGTACTCTACCACTTGGCTTCGGCTTGCCTAAGCAACACACTTGGCAATATAACTCATCCTTCATGAGTTGCAGAAGGTTGCTGATGAATGAAGCAAACTGAAGCTAAAGCAGGCACACCAAGAATGAGACAGAACTGTCAGGAAAGTCGTCATATTACTCAAGTGTGTAAATACTCTTGGCTTTAACTTCCAACACAGTCCTAATTGGATACAGAGCTCTATTAAAAAAAAACAATATTTTATCCAACTTTTCAGATTTTCAAGCCAATTATTTACGACACATCAGATCGGTATTGAGATTTGAGATCTTCAGATCATGCTGGTTTCAATCATCGTACTTTAGATCAGTAACCTTTTTATTCTCCCTCCCCGAGGAATGTCGGAGGACGTAATCCAGGAACGTCGAAACTCCCACAGAAAGGAAGAATGAAAGGAAAAGTCCGAAATCTCCAGACTTCCCTGAAAACTTTTTTCACAAGACCACCTGTTGTCTATTATTTTTACATACTGCTTACTCATAAATCATAACACTGGGTAATTAATCAAGCTGTCAAAACACAGACTGAAGGTCACACGCTGGGGTCAAAAGGTGTCTGTGTGCCAATGGAGGTCAGGGTCACACCGCATTCCTCATTATCAAGTTGGGATGAGAGAGGGCCCGGCCGAACAAAAGCGAAAGCAGATGGAGAAGGACGGAGGGCAAGGAGAGGAGAAAAGAGACAAAGAGGAGAGTGAAAATATGACAAAGAAAAGTGAAGAAAGCTGTCAGCTGCCTGCAAATGAAGACGGCGAGCTGATTCAGAGAGGGGAGGAAGCAGAGAGGAGAAGAAGGGGGAAAAAAGATAGAGACAAAAGGAGAGCAGGCATGAAAAAGAACAAGGGAGAAAAAAAGATAACTACAAGATGTTTCTGCCATATAGACACGAAATTGGTTAGAGAGAGAAGGCCTGGCAGTGGTCCCCGAAATCTCCCCCGCCTCCTTCTCCACACACACACATACTCACACACTCACACACTCGTCTGAGATGTGAGGAAACAGCGGTGGCAGATGTGATTGTTATCTGCTTGTCTAGTCCCTTCTTAGAGGAATGATAAAGCGGAGAGATCCCTTTTACTCGGGGCTGCGTGGCGCGTTTGGAACGCGGCCGGTGTGCTCGGGAACGCAGGGGTGGGTCGCGTTCAATACACGAACTCTAGCGGCGAGCATCAGATCATAGCTGTCTGATAAAACCACGCTGCTTTAAAAGCATAGCGCTGATAAGACGGGGCGGGGAGCATTTCTTTTTACATTCTAATATCAGCTTCAGATTTTAGGACTGGAGGTAAACAAAAGCAAAAGATTTTAAATTAGATAACGAAGCACAATTTGGAATTTGTTGTTGATGTACAAACACTAAGTTATCTGGGGTTAAGTATAGTGCAGTTAAATCCAAACCACACACACACTACACTGCACATCTACATAGATCTACACACACATACACACACATACCCACATACATCTGCATACACACACATACCCACACACTACACATCTACATACACACACACACACACACACACACACACACACACACACACACACACACACAACACATCTACATACATCTACACACACACACACACTACACATCTACATACATCAGCATACACACACATACCCACACACACACATCTACATACATCTGGATACACACACACATACCCACACACTACACATCTACATACATCTACACACACAACACATCTACATACATCTACACACACACATACATCTACACACACATACATCTACACACACACCACACATCTACATACATCTACACACACTTACACACTCTACACATCTACATGCATGTGTGTAGATAGATTTCAATAATTATCTGTCTATCTGTCTGTCTGTCTGTCTGTGCATGTAGACACAACAATATATATACTATATACAAAATTACATAATTATACGATCTCTATGTATAAGGTTGTATAGAACTCTATACACACACACACAAACACACACACACACAAACACTCCCACACAAACCCAAACACACACACAGCTTTATTGGAGTGTGGATTTACCTGCACCATACTTAACACCAGTTGACAAGCAACTTAAAGTGTTCGCCCATCAAAAACACAGGCCCCACACAGCACGGTGCATAAATTACCCAAGCATCTGACGCTCCAATAAGAGCCCTGCACTAAGCGAGCAAACCCGATTCAGGAATGTGAGGAAACAGCAAAACAATTTTAAAAAGTGCATATGCGGCGCAACTCCTTAATATCCCGGCGCGCGGCGTGAAATGCGAATTCTCAGGCGGTTCTCTATCAAAACATCACTCCTGAACGAGGCGCGGACCACTGTGCAAAATTAGCTGTCACCCTTTTCTCAAAATCTTTGTTAATCTCGTTTCCAGTGTTTGCGGATTTATCAGCACATGCATCAATGTCAACTCCTTGGTTACTGAGGCGCACTACTTCTGAGAAGATATAATTAAAAATGTTTGGCCGCCGAGAAAGGGAATACGAGGTGGGGTGGGAAGGCTTGGGGGGGCCCGAGTTGGGGGATGTCTGTGATGCGACATCGTCTTGTTGTTCAACCTCATCTTGGTTTCAGCTGGAGAGAGTCGGGCGGTCTTTAAAAGTAACAAGAAATAAAAAGAGCACGGCGTGACACCGAGGGTCAAGAAGGCCGCTGCGATAATGACGAACGTGTCTACAGCAGCCCGGTAACGGCCAATCATCTCTCACCTCGAACTTTGACTATTTTTAGTTAAGGACATTAAACCACAAACTAAATAATGTCAAAATGCATCACAGAACTTTTGAAGTGTTTCAAGTACTACAAGATCGTACTCAAGCAAAACTACTATTACTTGATAGTACTTGATGAATTTTTACTTAACAATACAGTTACTGCTCTAAAAATCCACTCAAGTAAAAATAATTAAGATAAAATGTACTGAGAGTAAATAGTCATTTGTAACTTTTTTTTTTAAATGGGGGCGCTGTGTCTCTCCTGTGTAATACAAACAGTGAATATAATATCACTATCGTTGGTTTCATTAAAATATAATAGAAAAAAGTGTGTAGGGTGTCATTCAGTACTGTAATCCATAAATAAATATTACATTTTAGTCTAATCATTTATTTGACTAATAATTGAATCTAAAGTGATTAATTTATTAATCATTAAATCATAAAAAGCACTGAATAATATGCTTCTTGAACTATTCTGTTGTGTGCGTACTGTGTATCGTGTTGCCAGATTGGTAAAAAGTGTTAAAACCCATTGTAATCTGGGAAACTCTGGTTTTAAACCTTTTAATAAACAAATATTGTGTCCGTCTTGGGTCATTGATTACACGAGTACACAGCATTTGCTTAGTCTCCAGTGTCTGGACGTATCAGTGTCTGCACGAGATGCAAACATTAAGTATTTAAGAGTCTCGACGGCTACGACTTCTGGGGACAAGATAAAATGTCCAGGAGACTCGACTAATATGACACCCTGTTCAGCAGCTCTCATTTTCATGAGAATGTGATACTGAAGACAATTTAGGTAGATGCAAAAACACACTTATTTGCCTTTTTATTCTTACCCTGTGTGGTTTAAAATTGCAATTTAAAATAGTACAGTAGTCCTTAGACTTACTTAAATCATGTAGAACAATAAAATATAAGAAACTGGATTCACAATGATTTTTCTCGATTGTTTTTAACAAAGGTAACAAAAAAAGGTTTTCTGTTATTATTCCTCTTTAAAACAAACTATGTGAAACTATTTTGTATACATTCCAATTTGACTAGAAAACCACGAACCTGGCAACCACTCGTATAGCGCCAGTGCCGTCAATCAGACGAGGTGTAAAGCGCCACTGCCGTTTTTAAAGTGAAAATCCATTCATTACATCGAACAATAGATCACAAGTTAATAAGCAATTTAAATATTCCACAATTCAGATCGCTTTGGCATATAATCCCAAACACATTGTATTGTATTTTATTAAGAATAAAAAGAAACCTTATATTCTGTTAAAACCATCAAGCAAACAAAACAAGGAAAAATCATGAATCGTATGTGGACTAGAGAGTATCGTTACATCCCTAATTTATATCACCTGGCATCATTTTAGAATGCTCACCCCCTATACATCCTATGGTACCTCGGATTGCACCTACAGCACACTATTCCACCTGTCGGGCCCGGCCAGACACCCTTACCCTCGGTCAAAAGCTGGGCGGGTGTGGATCTGGTGCTCTCGGGGACACACTACATATTTAATTGAACCATTTGACTATGTATATAATTGATCCAGTGCTCCACCAGTGTTTCGTACCCAATGTTTGGCCAAACAATGCCCAAAATACGCCCCCATACAGTTTAAAAAAGTACGTACTGACATCTATTATAAAAAGAAAGATTTAGTCTGGCACCCAGATGTTTTAGTAACCTCTTCACCACGAGTTTTATAACCACCACAGTGCATTACATCCCCAATACCTTCTGGAACTGAAAAATACCAGCTTACATTAGAACAAAATAACAGTTTACTCTAGCAATCTGAATATATATATATATATATATATATATATTCATGGAATTGGTTAATATAGCATAACATGTTCAGCATTTAGCCTTTATCCAAAGCGAATTACATTATAATTACAGGTCACAGTCTTAGCACTGAGGCTTAAGGGCCTCTTTAGCGCTGGCGGAGTTTGAACAGGCATCCTTCCTATCCTTTCTTAATCACGAGGCTTTTGGCTACATTTATGACGGGACAGGTAGTTACTGGTTACACTGGTTTAAGTTTTTTAAGGCTGGAACCCAGGACCTTCTAGTTGTGAGGTGACAGTAGTACTCACCAAAGCTGTAATGCCAGGAAATCTATGAATCTATGAGGACGAAATATGTATTTTAAACTGAGGAACCTACATTACAGCTGTCCAGACCAGAGAAAACATTTTTCACACCTAAGAGACCCACATCTCGTTCTTGATTTTTGGCTGTGACCAAGGCAAAAGGAATAACGCATGAAAACCAAGCAAAATAGAACGGTACTCTCACTGTGTTCCAATAATGCTGCAATATTATTGAAACCATGTCAATTTGGGTTGAAATAGTGTCAAGAAGCTTTCACGAGGTTCGATCTCTGGTCTCCGGTGTGGTGCGAGTTTGTGCGCTCGAGGTGTCCTTATGGAAAAGAAACACGAGAGCTTATAGTGTGTTTGATGTATGAGGCACTCTATCATCTATCAGTCTTCAGTAACAGCTCTGTTATTACAAGCTGGCCCGAGCACTCCTGTCAAACAACCATTACGGACACGGCGGCACAGAGCTGTGCTGCATTAGCAGGCTACGCTCGCGACAGCCTTTCATCCTCGACACTTTGCTCGTCTTGTGGCGGCTTTGCCACCTCGCTCTCTCCGTGGAGCTGATAATCAATGCCGCTCCAGGGTCAGCTGTGCAGGGTCAGCCCGGAGGCTTCGTTAAAAGTTCACAGAGTCTCGGGTGCCGATGTGTTCGCCATGTCTACATAAACAAGCTCATCGGAGGGCGGGGCGACGTCTCGAGCTGAAGCGTTTGGCGCGTGCTCGGGTCCGCTTTAATTAATTTGTAAAGCTTAGAAGTGGTAGACTGGAAGGCCAGGCGGGGGTCAGCGGCTCGGAGCGTCGCCGGCCGGCCAAGCCTCCGCGATGGCTTCAGATCTCTGTCCTTGACAAAGAGATTAGCAGGCAAACGAGATGCCTCGTTTTACCTCACGGAGTCTCCGCCCGTCTACGCTCGATGAAGGAGGACAGAGCTTTAAGTGTACGTTGCCATCCTGGTGGGTGACTTACTCTCTTCTTCATTAGTAGGAAAATGGACTCTCATAAAAGCTTGTTAAAATCCCTACCTGCACTCGGCGGTTAATGCTGGCCATCCATTTGTGTCTGTCTTAGCAAGCTGACAAGGCTTTACGGGAAGATTAATTGTCCCGTGTCAGGCAGCAACCAAGCCCTGTGCCCGTCTCATTTCCTTTTTCTCTACCACAGACGCAATAATGGAGCTCGGCATTGTAACGGTGTGATTATTGATGGAGGAGAGAGAAAGGATGGAAAAAAGGGAATGTAGAAAGAAACACATACACATCTAGACTTTTCAAAGTTGTTATGCAATCATTTTTTGGTTACATGTAAACTGTGCTTGACCCTTAATTGCTTAGATTTTATACCATCAGTGGCTCAGGATAAGCGCGTCCGCTAAATGTTGAAAACGTAAAAGTAAATAAATCTTTTAATGGCATAAGTATGTAGATGCTGCATCCTAAACCACATATTATAGTTACTAGTGTGTAAAAAAATATCATCATGGGTGGGTACAGCAATGTGCACAAATCTATACATAAATACAAATAATATTAATACAATTAAATCCCAAAATATATAAATAAATTATAAAATATAAATATATAGAATATAAATAATAGTGTATTAATATAATATTTATGTTCATAATATCAATAAATAATTCAAAAATAGAAATTAATGAACTAGTGTAATAATGATATTTTAATATATATATATATATATATATATATATATATATATATAAAGAAAAATAATTTAAAATAAAACCCTAATAAAAATAAATAAACCGAAATACATAATATGCATCTATTTTTCTTGACGATCGACCTAAACTGCATCTGTACAGCCTAACATTTTTAAGGTGACGCTCAACCTGTCCGTTACTTTTACTGTGACCCAGGCAACACAATCAATAGTTGCAATCTGGTCCCACTGTGGCTTACAAGATGCAGGATAAATCCTTTGCAATGGTTGCTCGTGTACACGTTCATGTGTAATTAATAGTTTAGTGATATTGAGTATGTATGAATATTTAAAGCGATTAGAACTCTCACTGTCTTTCTAATGAAACCATGTCAATTTGAGTTGACAGGGTGTGGAGAACCTTTCATGAGGTTCAATCACTCATGTACATATCTAGAACTAAAAAAACTGCCATTTTGTCGGCAAAGCAAGTGAGCAAGACTTGGCCAGACTCTCGGTGTGATCAGTCATCGCTGTTGCTTACTGAAGTGACAATGGGAAAATGTCCATCTCACTCCCTGAGCCAGGGAGAATAGTTGCCCATTACCTGGCCATTCCCAGCGCTCATCCAAAGCCGGGCTCACAAACACCAAAGTCGCCCATGAGAGTTTGATTGAGGACAAAATACCCCTCTTTTATTCTGCATTTTGTCTCCCTGGCTCTTCCCCCCTTCAGAACCTCTATTACTCGAAGGGAACCCCGGCTCGGCTTGCGGGCGATCTCCCATTACCACCCCTTCCCTTAAGAACAGAAAGAGACAGAAAGGGCCACGGTGACTGGCGCTGAATGAGGGGGCTAGTGTGTGACTGGGCGCTGTCTCATTAAAAACGGGCAACTGTCTAATTGTCTCGCCGGCCTCTGAGAGACTAGTATATTATACTCATCGCAATTAACCAGACAAAAGAGTTTAACCGCCCAAGCACTGGGGATGAGGCTAGGCCGGGACGAAAAGAGGCGAGAAGGAAGGGTGGGGGGTGACGTCCTGGTTAAATAGTTAGATCCAGAAACCAATCGAACTTAGCAAAAGATGAAAAAAAAATATTTAGTAAAATTTAAGCAGCGTCGAACATGGGACTCGATCGGTCAGGTGTCTAAGGAACAGGAGACACAAAAGAGCTGCTCCTGGGTTCCCTTCAGTGCTCATTTGAGGCGCACCTTTGTCCCAGACCTGTGTGTTTACAGCCAGGGCCCGGGGCCCGAGCACTCGCGCCTCCTATTCATGCCGGCCGTCTTTCAGCTGAGCCTGAAACACCCCTTAAGCCCACTTAACTACCATTTTCCCTCACTCTCCTCGCTCTCCTTTTGTGCTCTCCTCCATTACATCAAACGCAGGAACAAAGGGCACAGAACAGAAACCTCGGCCGCAGAATAGACCCATCACAAATATTAATTTGAAAAGGTGTTGAAGTGCGAATCTACTTTTATGCACAAGGACAACTTGGGATCTATCTCTCTCTTTCTCTATTCGCCCCCACCCCCCTCGCTCACTCGGCCGAGCTGGCTCTTCTTCGGCGAGGGGGAATTTCTTTATGGGCTGCAATGAGCTTGGTTTTCAGCCGCGAAAAGGGGAGGCAAAAGGGGCTGGGAGTGCAATTATCCATAAGCAAAGGCTTGAGATTCAGCCGGGCTAAAGACTCCACACTAGCCATTATGAGCCACTGAGATGTAAGGCTACATTCAGCTCGCCACGTCTATTAAGAAGTGTGGACACACACACACACACACACACACACACACATAGACGCTGCGGCGCTGAAAACACACACATCTACACACGGCCTCGCTTTAAACCTGAAGGAACCGAGACACAATCCGGTCAGAAGAAATATCAAGGACGGAATGACGCAAAATTCGATTCACACTTGTGACGTCATTCAGTGATTCGTGTTTCATGCATCGATGTTCACTTTAAACAGCAGAGGGCGCTGTGCGTCTGCCTGGCTGGTCGTAATACAGGGTCGCCAGGTTGGACGCTTCCCAGCCAGATTAATTCGTGTGAAGAGCCACGATTAGTATTCTTTATTTATTTCAATAATATGGGATTTGTTTCTACACAATGAGGGAGACGTACAGCTTGGTTTAGCATAATCAGAAATAAAAAGACATCCATCGTTAAGAAAGATAAAAGATGAGCATATTGAAGTTTTTGAACAGAAAGAATAAAAGGTCATTCATTTCATTTTGTTTAGAGAAAAAAGAATGAATCGGGAAAATTGTTCATTAAAAAACGGGACCATGAATCGCATTGCATCATGGGTAGTGTTTTTGGTCTGAAGGCTTTAGTCTGTATGTCAATATTATTGAACACAGGCTATACAATAAATACCTCAAATATAAACTATTAAGAATAAAACGACACAACATAAGTCATTCATTCGTTCATAGTCAATTCGCAATTTTTTACACAATAAGGGAAATGGGCAGAATTATTATTATTATTATAATAATAATAAATAATCTGTAAACCCAGTATCGTGAATCGTATTGCATTGTTGGTAGAGTGTATCGTTACACCCCGAGTATCAATGATGATTTAATAAATATTAAAAATAATTTTGTACTCTCTATGAACCAAACAAATAAATCAATGTCAGTATTTTCAGAATCCCATTATTTGACGTTCGAATTTAAAATAGAATCTTAATGCCAGGCGGCACGGTGGCTACGTCCTTTCTGTGCTGAGTTTGCATGTTCTCCTCGTGTCCACGTGGGTTTCCTCCGGGACTCCGGTTTCCTCCTACAGTCCAAAGACATGCTACCAGGTTGACTGGAGACACTGAATTGTCCTGTAGGTACCTGAGATGGACTGGCGCCCCATCCAGGGTGTTACCGTGTACCTTGCGCTCGTTGAAGAGCTGGGATAGGCTCCAGCACCCCTCAACACCCAAGTTCATGATAACCCTGTTTTTAGCAAAGCATGGACTGTTACACTGGATGGCACGTAGATTTCAAAAAGCAGTTCACATGCAAACATGCGTCGGAACGCAACTCGAACCCCTAAAGACTCGAACAATCGAGGCGTAAGAAGTGAAAACGCACAGCTGGATGAGTTGGTGTTGCCCAGTTGTGAAATCCTGCAGCTCGAAAGTGTAAAATGTAAAACATTTCAGTTTGAAAACCCCTGCAACAAAACTTAAAAGGCCAGGAAATTGCAAACTGGAACTGTAAAATAAATGTAAATGTTTCTTGTTCCATTCAAAACCCATGAGGGATGCAAACGTTTGCGCTCGACTGTAGTTGTTACACAGGAGGGGATTTACATGGATGTAAATGGACTAGCACGTGCTAGTATACATTATATAACCTATACGGATGATATGATGATGTACAGATTTATTTCTCTGGACTGATCCACCATGTTGAACGTACCTCTACATGAATCCTGTGGACACCTTTGGATCACCTGGACTGTGGTGTGATCAGTACAGGATGAAATCCCATTAACTCCTGTGCTGCTGGAGTATGTGTAACCAAGGTGTAAATGATGAGGTTAAAATCCTAAGAACACCAAGTTTCCTAAACCCACGAGTAGAGTAAACCCATGCAGACCCGTGGAGAACATGCACAACACATCCAGGGACAGAGTCAATTATAATAAGCAATTATATAGAACTAATCTACATCAACGTCGTGGGGAATACAATACATACCTGTAAACCCTGATTATAGTTTATACGATAAAATATCACGGATGTAACGATGCGCCATAAGATAATAACCAATTCAAAAAATAATATCAATTTAAAAGTATAATAAATTCATATTTATTTTGAACAGCGCGGTGCAATGGCTTTAAACACCTCACCTGGTTGGTTGTTACATTAAGCTTGATTCAAAATCATTGTGCATAGTTTGAACCTACTTATTAATTATTTAGATGAATACGAATACTAATATTTTGAAGATAATTCAATTTGACTTCCAATTCCAATAGATATAAAAATAATTCAGAAAAATCATATTGAAGTGAATCGCACCCCTATTCATTCAGTCCTCAACAATGACGATGCACATTACAAAAAAAAAAACCAAAATCATTTCCTAGGAATAAAAAAAAAGATTAAAATAAAGCTTAAAGTGGAATATTAAGCGAATGCTCCATGATGCTTTTCTTTGGATGCTCCATCGTTCGGCCTAAATCTGAAAAACGCGAACCCATCACAGCCCGATATAAAGCAGATCCTCTTGTGCTTTTGCAGCTGCGTGTGAGCGTTTACATTTCTGATCATGAACAGAGCCGCCGCAGCTCTGATCAAAACCTTTCCCAGCATGCACTCTCCTCCATGGGCCGGGGGCCCCTCCGGCGGAGCCGACCTCTCAGCACAGCTTTCTGGGCCACCTCAAAACAGCCAGCGGGGATCTAAATTTCATTCAGAGCTTTAACCATCGGGCCCTCCCGCCTTTCCTCCGGCCCTCCACACACACACACACACACACACAATTACTCATAATCTGCTTACGTGGGTAGACCGCAGTGGGTTTGCTGACATTAGCGGTGAGTAGTCCTTTTTGACAGAGGGGGAAGGAAGGCCAGTGGTCTCCAGGTGTCTGGTAATAGTGCGCAGAATTGGTTATTATTCGCCTGTGCCACACATCGGGACTTAAATATTTCACACACTATTTTTTACCCGAGATTGAAAGAGCGAAAGAAAGAGTGAGGATTTGTCTGATGGGTGGAGGGGGGGGGGGGGGGTAGAAACT
>JAYDZG010000022.1:4593088-4607014 GCA_034509265.1 Microcambeva bendego
GGAAGGGAAGGGAAGGGAAGGGAAGGGAAGGGAAGGGAAGGGAAGGGAAGGGAAGGGAAGGGAGGACAGATGGAAGAAAGGACATTGTAGGTGTAGATGCTAAATTGAACTAAACCATAATGAATTATACTGGGTAATCTGAACAGGAGAATCCTTTTAGTACTCCTGAATTCATTCAAGAGCCACACAAACTATGGGTAACTTTACCGGCAGTGAAATTAACACATCCACTTAAACTGATCTGGAGTTAACAAGACTTAAAGCATTGCTGACCTCTGCCATTGAGCTCATGTGTGAAAGCCCTGGGGTAGAGGCTAGTAATGAGTGAATATATGACCACGGTTTAATATCATTCCTGAGGGGGTCAGAATCCCAGCACTGTAGCTTTATAATTACTAAAACCTCACAGAGGAGGCACAGCTTAAATCAGTATAATTGGACCAGTAAGAAAATGAGGACAGCACTTAGTCGTACTGAACCATTCATTCGTCTGTCTTTATTTCTCTATTTAGCGTCTTTATCTGGACTTCACGAACTCACCAGTGATTTAAGCTTATTGCATTTAGTACATCACAACAGCCAACTGGGTGTTAATTAGGCTTTATTAAGCTATTTCTTCTTCTACCTGAGGGGTTACCTGTGCTTCTGCAAGCAAATATTCTATCTTGGGCTGGATATTTAGTTCCAAGGTAGTTTTTTGCTTCAAATACTACTGCTTGCCTTCGTACCAAGTTTATCCTACATGACATTCAGAGCAATCGGTACCGTTCACACTACATGACTTGATCTCTTGTAATCAGGAGCCTGTTAAGTCTTTCTGGATTTCACAATACACGACTGATTGGCGACAGGGGGTCACACACTACAAGGGAAGTGACGAGGCGCGTCATGAAAATCTACAAAAGATTTAATGATACCATGTTGTGGAGTTCAGATTCTCAGCGCCGGTGTGCTAACGGACAATCCCGCTGCTCCACCCGGGCGCGACAATAATAGAAGCCGGTTCAATTCCCAGAGCCGACAGGTCACGACTGAAGTGCCCTTGAGCAACGCACCTAACCTCTAACTGCTCCTCAGGCTGCCCACCACTCCGGACACGTGTGCTCACTGCCCCCTAGTGTTCACTAGTGTGTGTATGCGTGGAAAAACTGCTAGCACACCAGCCCTGGTTAGCTGGGAGCCCTCTTGTGGGCATAATTTGCAATGCCTGCAGTAGAAAAGAATTTGCTGGGTGGTTGAGTAGGTGGGGTTTAGCTGTTTATTAGTAGTCTCAGTAAAGGTGATGGATTAAAACCCAACACGTGTTAAGTGAGCTGAAAGATACAGAAGTGTACAGAACTAATGCTTGGGTACAGTCTGCATTTATAATACGTGCTTCTCGTATGCTTCCTGTTCCCCCCCGAGGAAAGCATTACAGTGGCACTACCGCGGCCCGCGAAATGTCACCGCAATACTAATCTGGATCCGCCACGCGAACGCGCACCGCAGACCCGCCGCGCCACGGCTGATGATGAAAAGGCGGAGGGATGGCCGTGGGGTCCGATTTAAACCCCGGCCCGGTGTTTTTGTATCACAGCGTTTGATTTCATCCACTTTCAGCTCTAATCTAATTTGCTCCGATCTGAATGGGAGAGACGGCGACGCCACCTGAGGCGTGGGATTAGCCAGACACGACGCTATTGTTTTCGTTCCTCGGCACCTATTCAGCACTAATACGGAGCGTCATGGAGCGTGAGGTGATGTGTACAGATACGCAATAAGTCTGTCATATCTCGGTAACAGGGCACGTGTGATGAGAAGGTATGATTCAGTGCTGGGACCTGGAAGAGGAAAGGAAATGTTTGTCAGACGGGGGTGAAAAGCAGGCACTTCCTCTCCCTCGCTCTCTTTTTCGCTCTGTGCCTGATCAATGCTGGTAGCGGGGCGATTTGTCAGCCGGGCCGGGTTGATTAATCTGTTCCCGGAGCCCGTATACTGGAGCTGGGTGCTGTCAGCCAGCCAGGGAAGTGCCGCGGCTGCCCGGGCTGAGGGGCCGCCACCCAGGTGGCTACATTGGGGCTAAATGAGGTGTGAAGGGTTTTACACACACAGACACACACACACACACACACTCGCATGATTTGTTGCCGGCTATCAACACATAATAAGTTATGGCCGCTCCGTCCTGTCGGTCGGTCCGTCCTGGGGCGTTCGGAACATCCCCTAAACGAAGAGGGTGGGGAAGAAAGATGGCATTTCGAGCAGTACGGCTCACTGTGGCATGAAATTCTGAGATATCTAGAGGGGAAAATGGCTCGGTAAGTCACCTCACAGCAAGAAGGTCCTGGGTTCGATTTCCACGTAGAGCAATCCGAGTGAACAATTAACATGGTTGTTGAATTAGCAAAGGGGAATAAAGTCAAGAGGGCGGTAGCACTTTCGCCTCACAGAAAGAAGGTCCTGGGTTCGATTCCCAAGCGGCCAGTCAGCAGCATGTTCTCTTCGAGTCTGTCTTAATGGGAGACACTGAATATCCCTAAAGGTGTGTGTGTGTTTCCGCTCTGTGATGGACTGGCAACCCGTCCAGGGTGTTTCTGTGTGCCTTGCGCCTTTTGAAAAGCTGGATAAGCTCCAGCACCCCATTCTCCTCTTTCTGGGACCCTGTTTGGATAAGTGGTTAAGAAAGGAATTGTTTGAAGAGTCGAGACATGAACGGGCTGGAACGATTTCGAGCTGGAACGGCGTTGATATCTCGAACTTTCAAAAAATGAACGGAATTGAATGGGGCAAAAAAAAAGGGGGCGGGGCAGGTGGATGAGGGTGTGTAAGCACACATTGTGAGGGTCATCGGTCAGGGTGTCATCGGTGGAAAGTGAGGCCAGTTAACCGAACAAAAAGGTGGAAGAATAATAATAAGAAGACTAATGGATAATAAAAATAACCATCAATTATTAATAATTAAATCCTTGTATCCAGGATGTGCCAGATCCAGCGATCAAACCCCTAATTCTCGTATGAAAGCGCCGGTGCGTCTGTAACAAACATGTTAAGCGTATGCATCACCATCAAATAAAAGCAATAATAGAAGCCACAGAGGGTTTACCGGTGCTATAAATCTATCAGGTCTGAATATGTTATATTTACTTAGCCTGCACCCATCTAATCTGTTTTATCTAATTACCAGCACCACACAGGTAATAAAAGTCTGCCAGGTTGTTAATCCTCACACCTCATCGCTGGATACTTCAGAGATGCCTATTAGGATCATAAATTTGGCTGCAGAACGATGGAGGTGTAAGCGATCATACACGCGTGTTAATGCGAGCGTCCAGGGTACGGATCTGAATCCATGCAGGTGTTTGAGCGACGTTACATTAACGGAGCAGTTTAACACTTCTCTGTTAGATGGGAGGTGACAACATGCCACTCGTATTCCTCATCATCAGGCAGTGTAATAAATAAACGGGTTCGAGTCATCTTATTAATTGTAAGAAATGAATATTAAGTCAAGTTTCTTTTTCCTGTTTGTTGAAGTTCTCAAATTCTGGAATCTGAGCTAATCAGTGTCGGGTTCGAGGGGGGTGGAGCCTGTACAGCCATTCAGTGGTCTCAAGGCACACAGCGACACCCTGGATGGGGCGTCAGTCAATCATGTGTCTGAGAATGTGCATAGTTGACCGCTAACTCGAGCGTATTTTACCACTGTAAGCCCAGATATATCAAATCAAACATTTTAAGCATAATTTACATATAAATATACTTATAAATATACTTATATGTTGTTAAGTAGCAAGTAAACCAGCCTAATGGCGCTTTTTCATCTTTTACTAACCCAACTCCAGCCTAATTTTGGTAAGTGTTGTGCTTTACTTAGCGATTTTGTTTAAAACAAATGATCTCAATGCTAAAAAAATAGAATTTAGGCTACGTGTTAGCCTGCATGCTAGGCTACATGCTAGCTTTCACAAAGCAGAAAGTCTGCTGGATTGCTTTATTCAAATACTTAAATGAATGCTAATATCTCTATTTGATTTTCTGCTGGTCTCAAGTGAATTCTATATTTCTGAAGTTAAATAAAAATATTATTATTATTCTGTCTGTTCCATGCACACTTTTAATTGATGTTTAATATGTTAGTAACACAATTTTTATTTGGAAAAATATGTTTGTATGACAATAAAATGGAAAGTTTAATAAATGTGCCTTTTAGGCGTAATAACTTAACATTTTGTTAATTCCAGTTTTCATTACAAATAACTTTCTCAAGGCGAGTAAACTTGTCACGGCTTTCAGTGTGAGTGCCTCCAGTCATAAGCTTTTTTTTTGCCAAGGTGAATCTGCAGCATAGAAAATGT
Organism: Microcambeva bendego; assembly: GCA_034509265.1. Lineage (NCBI taxonomy): Eukaryota > Metazoa > Chordata > Actinopteri > Siluriformes > Trichomycteridae > Microcambeva > Microcambeva bendego. Next base: position 4,597,423 of record JAYDZG010000022.1, read on the forward strand.
TATAATAGCTTTGCACGTAATATTTCTGATCCAAGCCAACATTTTAAATCGAAACATGTAAATCTAGGTAAAAGGGGGTCATAAGATCGAGTCAATCTACCTCATGACTAAGACTGGACATTAATTAGACTTCAATTATATTCTATTAAAAAATTGTGATCTCTAAAGTGATCTTGACGTCAGCCAGGCATTAAAAGTACATAAAACGTTCATGTGACTGTCACGTCAATCACTGACTGTACCCACCACTCAACATGTGCACCAGCCCATCACAATGAGTGAACTTTTCCCAGTTCCAGAACATTACCAGCTAATGGCGGTGTCATTCTCAAGCCTGTATTTTCACTCTCATTCTTCCTTTGAGGGATACGGCTGAGTTAGAGACAGCTTGAAACTCTCAACACGTAGTGTTGGCACAGTGTGAAAGTGAGGTATAGAGTGAAAAAGGGAAAGTTCAGGTGATTAATGTGAAGGCCCAAATTCTGAACACCCTCATCCCATCAAAATTCACATGCTGGTAAGACATAAACTCAACATGCATTAGAAGGAGCAGAATAAATACATTCTCCGGGGCGTGATAACACAGATGCTGGAGTTTTACTACTGAGAAAGCAAGCATGGATCTTCAATACATCAGAACTTTAGAGCTCAGTATCTATCACAAGCCTAAAAAAATCGAGTCTGTTGGATTTGAATTCCTTATTTGACATTTTTATCCACCGACTGGAGATCGATGATGGATGGACGAGGGATCTTCAAGTAGTTTCTTCACTTTTATAATTGAATTAGAAACGGTGAGGGTGGGAGAAGTAGTAGTTGTTCGTCTCTGAGAATCAGTGCCAAGATTTTCACCTTTGTCGGGCCCTCAAAGAAGCTTTAAGGGGAAGAAAGTTTCAAGTGATGATGTGACTGGCATCAGTTGAATCATGCTCAAAAAATGCTGATGGCATAAAATGGTACGACGGCTGGCGCCATGGGCAGAAAGGATCCTTACAAAACCCAACCCCTGTTTCATCTGAGAATTCTACTATTTAATTCAACACATGTAATATTTTGTGATTCTTAGCGTACTTGACTTGTAAGCACCTCTTTCCATTAGCTGTTACACACCCAGCATTAGCGGAGAAGGACAGCGACAATAAAAATGAAATTTATTGAACCTGATACTTGCTTGGATTTTGTGTTGGGATTCAAGCTGGTCAAGTATCCATCAAAACGAGCAAATAAAGCCACATAATGATCAAGCTGCAGCCTAAACGATTAGCATTTTCTCATGCCATGAAATTGCTCGTCTACATTGAATAAGCAGGTCTTATTTGCATAAGATGGATGAGTGGTTGACAGTAGAATCCAAGACATCATGCCGGTTTTGTTTCCCCAAAAAATTCAGCTAGCTAATACGTCAGTGATTAATGAGTCGGTGCGAGGGTAACATTTTTACGGAGTCGTATTACGGTCAGATTACTCGATGTCAAGCAGCTCAATTACAATATTTACATGAACAAGAGTGAATATATTGTTGTTTTTCCAGAGAGGAACAAATAGATTTGATTAATTTGGCTGCAACAACACAACGCAACTTTTAACTAAAAGGAGGCAGCTTGGCCACAACGAGAACATTGTAGTCCAGACACTTGAGGTAAAGCAGTCATACTATGATAACAAATGAGGCTCTACCACCTGGCAGACATTAGCTGATCATGTCTGTAATTAGGCGTCTGGCTGGCTGGTAGCTGAGATGAGACACGAACTCATAATCTCTCTACATTTTAAGCTCAAACAATGTGAACTACAGGAACAATGGTTGGCTGATGTTCATACAGGGTGGGAGCTCATCACAGTGAGCTCTGCTTGTTCATTGATGGTGCCTGCCACTAATAATGTGTTAAAAATAATGTGTCTCTCCGTACACAAGGCTGATCCACATATGAACTCGTTGGAGTTCAGCAGCTCCTTTGGACATTCCGCCCATTAAACTTGGTACAGTGGGATTTATTGCAGGCCTATATTTTTCCAATTACTCCTTTCTTTGTTAGCTGTATATGATGTTGGTTTTGCTGACTGTGGTTGGGAATTCTGGATTGATTACTTTATTATTTTATTGTTGATTGTTTACTATGTGTTTACTGCTCTAATGTCGTGGGTAGCCATAGCCTAGTGGTTAAGGCCCTTGAGCAAGGCCTCAATACTGTAATGTAAGTCTTTTTGGATAAAGGTGTCTGCTCAATGCTGAAAATGTCAGGTGACCTTGAGTGTCATAAAAAACGCCTAAAGGTGTAAATATATATATGTATAAGGATTTAAAGTATATATATATATATATATATATATAAAGTATTTAAGAAAATGCATGCATGACTGTGCTGCTACACAGGCTGGCCACTGGGAAATCAAGCAGCACTTTGTCATGCATGCTTAAAGGTGTGACAAAACGTCCCGTGAGATGATCCCTGATTGGTCTGCCAGGGTGTCAAGGCCGACGGCTGAGTGACAGGCCGGGAAATTAGGGACAGGAGGAGGACGAATGTCATCAGAGGGTGTGTCCTAGTCCCGTCATATTTCAAAATAGAAATGGGGCACGGATGGGATGGGGCTTTAGTTTAAAACAAAAAAAACATATGTGTATAGTTAAACAGATGGATTCAACAAATGCTGTATTTCATGACCATTATCTTTCTTAAATTATTTTTCTTTCGGCTGATGCCGTATTTAAGGGCGGCAGTGAAGATTTGGTCAAGACAAGACAACTCTTGCTTGTGGATGTCGCTAAAAGCACAAACCCTGGATACCCAAATCGCTGCTCCTTATTTTTCCTTAAAATAATTTAAGAAAAAAAAACTATAGAACCTAATTAGTCAACAATTTTCTTGAATCTCTTTTTAACTGAGTGAGTGAATGAGTAGGAAATACAAACTGCTGTCCAGTTTATGTTTCCTGGCTGGAAAAAAAGCCACCTTAACCCTGGTGAATCTGTGTGCTTATATTGATGTGCCACGCCCATCTCTCCAGGCACACGTATCGCTGTGGGTCTTATGTTCTTAAAGTTTACACCTTCAACAAGATTGGTGTGGGTCTTATGTTCTTAAAGTTTACACCTTCTAAATGATTGGTCAATGAAGATAGTGATCCACAGATGCTCCTCATTTCAGGTAATGCTCAGGGCATTTAAAGGAGCAGCTGTGGATCCTTCAGTGGAGACTATTTCACTTGAATTTGTTTTCTAGCATATGCTAGTTTGGTTTCCTTGCTCAGTTCGTCAGGTTTGGTTCTAGCTTTAGTCCGTGTCTTTGTCCTTGCTCCTGCCTAACTATTGCCTAGTACTTGTTTTGTTAGCTTTTGTGTTAGTGTGTATGGTTAGCTTTAACATCAGCTTAGGTTCAGAAAAATCACATTGTACGTGTTCAGATTAGCATTTAGCTCAGTTCTTGTTTGTGTCTTGGTTTGTCCGAACATGTCTTCTGTGTTTTGCTATTAAACCTTGTTAAACCATCTCTGCGTGTGTCCACCCCCTGATCTCATGTTAGCCCATTGCTTACAACCCCGAGTGTTAACAGGAGTAGGTTTTATCTGGACATACAACATAGTATTCGATGTTAAATATTGAAGAAATGTACATAATATATTATATTAACACCAAGGCAGTAAAATCGACGCAGCCCATTTTAGACTGGCGTTACCCAGCATTTACGTGACTCCACACGCCCCGAACCTCTTCCCACTTCAAATCCAATGTTGCGTATTCACACACTCATGAATCACACCAGCAACATCCACCACAACACACGAATTTGCGCCTGCCTTGCATTTTCCCATCCAATTAATAAATTGCCAGCGTGTTGCATATTTTGCATGACAAAAGAGCGCAATATTAAAGTGGCATAGGTAATGGAAATGCACTCTGCAAATTAGAACCGGGCCAAAACCATTTTTTCAAGCTCTTTGGGAAATAAACAGTCCTTAACCAATTAAGGTAGCATGTTATAATTCGATGATTTATGACAGGTGGTTTAACTCTGAAAAACTTGGCTAACCCGCATTAAGGTCACCATCCATCATGTCTGCCGGAGTGAACGAGCGAGTAATGGTGGCTGTATTAGCTGCGTTTGATGATAGTATGAAAGAAGTATTAGCGCTTGTCAACGAAACTGCTTACAACATAACATTAGCATGCATGAACTGCCGGGTCTATTTGTTATTCTGGCAGCACAACACACGTTCTCATGAGTTTGGGAGTGTGTGGGGGTGCGTGTCTGCCTGGGTACGTGTGTGCTGGATGCAAAAGTTTGGGAACCTGAGACAATTTGTTGAGAAATGGAAAAGCACACAGCACATAGACACACCAAAATTTACAACAGCATTTTATCTTTTTCTATACTGTTTTAATTATAATTAATAGTTTGAATAAATTATTTTATATAGAATTAAAGTTATTTTTATTTCGTCCAATTTTTGTAGTTATTTCTATTTTAATGTTCTTTTATGTTTATCCCTTTGTTTTTTTTATCTTCTTTCTATTTTCTACATATTTTTTAAGCTTTGTTCTATTTTGTATTTCTTTGTAGTTATTTCTACTTTATAAATTATTTTCTTTTTGCCTTTGTTCCTTTTTATTTGTACATTTCTTTTTGTAAAGTGGTTTATATTTTGTATGGTTTTATTTTTTGCAGTTGTCTTTTATTGTGTAAAATATGTTATAATATCTTTCTCTTTGCATTTATTTATTTATTTATTTATTTATTTATTTATTTATTTAGTTAGTTAGTTAGTTAGTTAGTTAGTTAGTTAGTTATTTGGTTTCAATGCTAGCAAACGGTAATCTACTTTGTTTTACTCTGGTATGTTCTTGGAAAATGTCACAGCTTGCTAAAATGTTCTGTGCTCATTCTCTTGTTTAAGGAATTCTTACCCACATTTCTTTGAAGAGCGCCATTAAAAAAAAGATATTTCCCATACAGAGTATTTAAAATGTACCTCCGAAGTGTTGATGATGTTTTAGTCAGTGTACTTGGAGGAAAGCCTTCCTGCTATAGAACGCCAGGCTTTTTAGCTTCATTGTTTGACCAGTTGTGTTGCATTCCACTAGTCAAGCTAAAGCAGAGAGAGCCTTCCCTAAACTGCTGCGGCAAAGTTAGAGGCGCAACTGGATTCCATATATATTTAACAAATCAAATATACAGTTAAGAATATGGATCAGTAAATGCCTGCTGGTGAGGACGAATAAATGAATACATTTACAGTTATTTTAATGATTCATGTGTACAAATACGTTTGACTGAAGAAGTCATGGAGGCTTTAAACAAAAAAACATTTTTGTAATGCACCGTCTATTGATTGGCTGCTGACATCCATTAGAAGTTTCTCACCGTCAGGTCTCATTTCTCATTGGGAACTGACGGCGTGGATGGAAATTTGGCTGAAACCCTCCTGAAGTATTTCTTTAACCTATTCACCTGCACATCCTTCCGTTGGTGACTAATCAGAGCGATCAATTATTAATCCAGCATGAAATGAATTTATTGAGAAAGAGAAAGACAGAGAGAGCTGTAAATAAAAGCGCTAAGTGATGAAGGTGTAGGGTTGCCAGGTCCTCATGCTGGGACACGGGGCAGTGACGGTGGCCCATCACAAATGGGTTCTCTGGCTTACGGCAGGCATGCACGACCCCGCCGCCGACCGAGCCAAGAATGCACTTAGCTCCGCACAGGCGGATGAATCGGCCCTATTTTGACTTCTAGCATTACGATGTGCGGTGATAGTGGGCAGCTAAGGCAGAGTGGGTCCTTTGTGGGAACACGTGCGTTCTGGCATGCTCAGACATCCGCAGACATGTATTAATGAGAGTTTACTGACGAGGAAAGATAATAGAGAGGAGTGCTCATGCACAGACTGATAGAGAAATGGCTAAAACCTTGTATTCAGAGTGTCATGCTCGGCCCGCGCCACGCCGTCTCCCGTTCCACCTAATCTCATTTTGGCCACCGCTTGATTAATTAGGCAGACCGAGCTTCACGAATGCCCTGGACACTCCCGGTGACTTAAAGTGGCCTGGCATTTTAGACGCGGTGTTTACTGACGTGAATCGAGTGAGACTGAGTGCGGTTAGCATTCAGATTCATCCATTAGCACCATGTTGCTATTAATGCCGCTAACGAACATCGTACTCAGTCTAGATGAATGGAATCACACAGTACTCACTTACGATCTACAACAGTTACACTCTATGTTGGAATTATGAGCTTTGAAGCAAGAAGGTCGTGGGTTCAATCCCCAGGTGCTGCGGTCCGGGTTCTTTCCGTGATGAGCCTGCATGTTTTCCCTGTGTCTATGTGGGATTCCTCTGAGCTGGCTTGGTGGGTATATAAGGTGTGGAAGGCACTCTCAATTAGTTTGGGTATAACCCCATCCTCATGTACACTCATAATGGTGATTGGCTTCCCTGGAACTTCCATGCATCTTCCAGCAAGACCATGTGACCCATCGGTTGGAAGAGTGGATCCTCCCTTCCGCATCCTCGAGATGATGTGTGATACACTATGGTCAACATGGCTCCAGATAGCTGTGACGACCAACCAGGACCTTGTTGAGTCACTCCCACATGCCGGTTACTCAGGTTATTATTTTGCAAATCACTAAATACTTCAAACTGCTCAGCACACAAGGCGACGCAGGTTTGTTCTTCAAATCTTTTCACTTTAATCAATCACAGCACCAAGCGCCAAATGCAGCAGGATTTATTTCCCAGAGCCGATTTCTATACCACAGTGATGAACTCCCAGAGATAAAGAGAAATATACCCTCCCCCTGCACTTCTCACTACTCAAACCAGCCGCCATGCTAATTCTCCTGCATTCACCTCGCTGACAGCCCCTCATTAGCTAGGGCTCTCTAAGCAGTACATTGGGCTAATTTGTGGCTCTTTGACATACACAAACCAGCAGGGGAGGGGAGGACCGGGGATAAAAACATCAACTCAATTAATAAATAATACAGAGAAAGAAAGACCAGAAAGAGAGCGAGAGAGAAAGCAATAGCATTTAATAGCCGATAAGGGTGTGTAGGATGGAGAAAGGTGGAGGAGAGAGGGAATGAGGTGAAGTCATGACAGTACCACTTAACGCTGATCCCCATTTATGGCCTTTTCTCATGAGTTAACACAGACCAAACCATTTATATACCGTGATCATGGGAGGCTGGGAATGCTGAGAATATAAAGCTTGTGGTCATTTGCTATGTCCAAAAGATGCTTAGAAACAAAGTCTCTGTGGAGTCTTGCTACACGGTGGTTATTTAGCTCATTTAATTAGCATTTTTGCTTAGTAGCATCTTTATCATATTGTGCTGTAGAAAGTTACTGCTCCAGTTCATATCGAATATTAATTACACTTCGTGTTTTGGGATTAATAATAAAAAGATGATTTTTAGAGAAGCACCCAGGACTCAGCCTTGCTACAGGCTGGGAGTCATTATATAATCAGTAATTATTTAATAATATACTCACTGTATTTTGTGTTTTCAGTCATCTAATAGTATATTCATCTGTCCTTGATGTTTGTAGTAATCTTATAGTGAATGTATTCATAGTCATTTAATTGAATTTAGAATAGTCATCTGTATATCATGTTGCTAGGATATAGTCCTTCAGTAGTACAGTAAATTCTTATAATATATTTACCTGTACATCTATACCTCTGCCAATCTCCTTTGAATAAGATTGAAGATAATGTTCATTTTGAACTTGCCTTGTACCTGTACGTGTGTAATGAGAATGATGTTGAATCTAATCTAATCTAATCTTTGGGCATTACTTTCAGTGCGAGGATGGGACCATCGGACTATGTGGGTCTGTTTACAGATAGAAAAGCGTCTGTGCAGAATGCATGGGTGAAAAAGGGTCCCATTAACCGAGGTAAAACAAATTTATAAGATAATATAGTTATAATATACATCGTTTAGGGTATTTACAGAATAAAATTAAGAAGCACCCTGATCATCCTTGTTATTGAGTTGTTTGATGAACAAATTTTCCACGGTACTGATACACGACATTCTTGAATCTAAAACAATTACAAAACCCCTAGCAGGAAAATAATTACGAAAGAGCTAAGAGAAAAAGTCCCGTCCCTACCAAGGCTTTTTGACCCAACCGAACAACTCTGAGATGTCTACGTTAAAATCTACTAACCACCCAGGTGAATTAAATTCAGTCAGGTGTCTTGAAGCTCTAGAAGACCAAGCAGTGTAAGCCCAATGGCATAAAAACCCTTAAGGGCTAAAAATGATGAATACAAAACCAATACATGATTAGAATTGCTGCTCTTTGTGGTGCTACAGAATCTCACCGAGCATCACATACTCATACACTTGTGCAGCATCTACTGTATCACACTGCCACCACCGCAGAGAAGCTTTAAATAAAACAGAACAAAGACTAACAGCACATAAACGCTGTGCTTCTTCATTCATAAAAAGCAAACTGTAATAATCGAGACTAAATGCTGGAGTTCTGTAATAATAGAGGAACGGCACTCGAGGAATAATAATCACTAGCCTCAGTTCTAATTTCTTATTTAGAGGAGGTGATTTGTTCTTCCTCTACTCATTTGGGTTTTAATGGCTGACTTGTGTGAACACATACACACCCACACACGCACAGTCACACTCAGCATTTATTGTCGTAATGATTTAACCCAGAGTATTCTGTCCCAGAGTATATTAAAAAAAAATAGAACACAATTATTAAAAACTTCCAAATTAAACTTAAACAAAACTGAAAAACTACTCATACCAGTCCACAAAAACAAAAGCACATCTCTAGTTGTTCCAGAGTAGTACAGTGAGTATGTGTATATACAGTCACAGAAAAATAAGAGACCACTTCAAAATGATCAGTTTATTTTATGTATTTCAAATATGTGCTGTGTTTTTATAAACTAGAGAAAGAATTCATATGGAATCAAATCACACTGCTCATTTTGGTCAAACACCTACCAAGAAACTAAAATAAACTCTGTTTTGTGGTCTTTTATTTATTTTTATATTATGTTATACTTCATTAAACTTCAGATAATAAAAACACCTTTAATAAAACTGTAAAAATATAAAACTAAAATCGATAAGAATTACAATTCACATAACTACAAGTACATTAAATAGAACAAATATGTATACTGTAAAAAGATTATTTGATATCCAAGTATAAGTACTTTCTTAAACAGCTCTAATAATAATTACCATAATAATTCACTTTTTTTGCTATTTAATATATTTAAGTTGCCATTTGAATTGAAACATTTTAATCTAATACAGTTAGCTAGATAGTTGGCCATTTAAAAGTTCCAAAAACAATGAACTATTTAGACAAATATGAAAAAATAAATAATGAAAAGAAAAAGTGGTGTTTTTAAATAATAGTTAAAATGGTGTTAAAAATGAATAATAAATACATTAAAAAATATACAGATAGTTAAAAGTTCCTCATGAGGCCAACGAGAAAATATCTGAGAGTCCAAGTTAGCATCATGCTAAAGAGTCCTAAAAACCGACCAAGCCTTACACACACACACACACAGAGAGAGAGAGAGAGAAAGAGAGA
>JAYDZG010000022.1:4623345-4637591 GCA_034509265.1 Microcambeva bendego
CCATCGAAAAGAGTTCGGATCTCAGCTCTGCCATGCGGCCACCTTAACCGATCGACGCATCTCCGGCACCCATATCTCCATCTTCATCTTCATTAATCCATAAATTTCAATATTGGTGAGCAGCCAAAGATTTTACTGTATTTTATTAAATTATTAATGCATTTACTCTACTTGTACCAAAGAAAACACACTTGCATGAATTACAGTACATATAGGGGTAACATCAGTATTAATTTAAGCTGATTTCGAAATGAACTTAGTGCTTGAAGGGAATATTTGGGGATTAAACTATAAATACAGGCATTCATAGGAAATCTTTGACCATGTCCAGAATTATGGTTATGGTAAATAGACTAACGGACTAAGTACAAGCAGTGTTTTTGTCAAGAGTGTACCAGTAGGGCTCAATTTGACCCCCACACATACATCTCCATACAGAAAAAGACACCTGTGCACAGTCTGAAGCTAAGCTTGAGGCCTGCTGCTCTTCTTCCTGAACAAGCAGGCTTTTAATTTAGCTGCTGCTACCTCACACCACGTACACCCAGCACGGGCCAGAACCGGCTCTGCCAGGACTCTACACACCAACCTGTCTGAGCACTCGTACCAGACCTGGCTCACCTGCAAACTTCCTGGCACGACATACTCGCACAGCACTTTAGGGACAACAATGTTAATGAAGATTAGAAACCTGGTCAGAAGCTCTATTCATTTCATAAACATGATGTTTAAGTTTACACCGTCCAAGCATAACATTATGACCACCGACAGGTAACACTGATTATCTCACATTATTAACATTTCATCCTCAAAATTGATGTTACAAGCAGGAAACCTGGGCAAGCTTAAGGATACCAGCTAGTTTGATAATGGACCAACCGTGATGGCTAGACGACTGGGTCAGAGCATCTCCAAAGCTGCAGCTCTTGAGTGTTGTTCCCGGTGGTCAGTACCTATGAAAAGTGGCTTCATCCAACAGACAAGCTACTATAGCTCAAACTGATACAGTAGCTTTATAGAGATGTGTCAGAATACACTGTGCAGCTAAGTTGCAGGGGGACCAACACAATATTAGGAAGATGGCGATAATGTTATTAGTGTAAATGGAAGCTCTCGCACACACACACACACACACACACACACACACACACGCAGAGAGATAAAAAAAAATGACAGCAGCAACTCCAACACAAGTAATTCTCATTAAAATGTGTAAATGGGCATCTGAAATGTTTTGAAAGGTTTTCTTTTCTTTAAATACCTTAAAACATCATTTAAATCCCCAACAACGACTACATAATGTACAAGAGCATAAAATAAAAATCTGTGTCTCTTTTATTTACAAATCTGCACATTTTAGATGGCAACACTAAATCCAACACTGCTCATCAGGGTGAACAAGATCACATAAGGACAAAAACACTGAAATATTGGACACACACTTATATTTGTGGAAATCAGGAGGTTCTTTCTTCTAATTAGGACAGGTCAAACCCACACCCGTCCCAGCTCTGACGTGGAACAGCAGGTGATGGTCATTTCCTCTCTTCAGGATGCCGATACTCGAGCCTAAACAGAAGCAGCATTGCAGCCAATCCAAAAATCATCAGATCTCATAGGGCTAGGCTGGACCTGTAGATTACTGCTGCCCCTCATGCTTATTGCTTTCTCATCGCACCTGACAGCACATTACCGGCCCTGTGGCCTAGCAGCAGGATCCAACTGCTCAAGATCGGTACGGTCTGGAGCTAGCGTTACACCATGGGCTTAAGAGTGGCAGGCGAATAAATGGCACTTCTAACCCATACAGACCTTTAAATGTGGTGATATTAGTGACATTAGGTAAGTCCAGTCTGGGGACCAAGTGTAGAAGTTTTTAAGTGCCCCTAGAATGCTTTGCTACAACAACCTAGCATTACTCAGCGAGAACGAATTTTAGGGACCACTGTAAGTCCAGATTGACCCAACCTCAATGCTAGATTATTTGTGAATATTATGTCTGAATGTTTAAATGTAAAGATATAATTTTAAACGTTTTTTTTTTTACTCATTTTCTAATATTGTAAAGTAAGATTCACTCGAAAGAGGCCCCGGATATTAAGTCCTGTTAGAAAGACGCAATCATAAAAAAACCAACAACAAAAAGAAGACAGACCATGACGCGTGTGTAATCGATAGTGTTGCATGTGATGGTGGAAACGATCTCAGTTTTCTGCCAAACACATTTTTATGTGGCGCTCCATGTTAGTGAATGTATCAGAATCGCACCGTAGTAGCAATTCTTGTTCAACACACTACACAGGTAGTGTCCATAAAATAATACTTTTAATTCTTGCTAACACACTAGCACTGGGGTGCCGGGTTCAAATTCCCGGTGACTCCATCAGCCGATCATTCGTCTGATCATCTATATGAATTAAGTTGAGGCGTTGGCTCAGCCCACATGATGAACTTGTGTCCTGTCCAGGGTGTTAAAGCACTGCACCCCACGATTCCTTGGAAGACCACAAACCTTGACGTACGTGTGATCAGATGTATTACATGTTGGGAGTTTTCGTCCAGACACATCTCAAACCGGGGAGTTCAGACTCTCGGCACTGATGTGCTACTGGAAAATCCTAATGGACGCTCGTAATATAACAACATGCATGGAGGGTTCAAATCCTCATCGATTCGATCATTCGTCTACATCTTTGTCCATATCTGAGCGTCCGACCCTCCGCATCCCTGACCGGGATAAAACAGTGGCGATATATTTCACCGTTATATCTCTGGTACAATAAATAAGCTGGCGAAGACGACACACACACACACACCAGCACGAGTGGGGATAACCAATGAATTGGTTTTGCTTTGTGCCTGCTTTAGCTCATCAATGTAATTGCCGCATGTCTGTCAAAGACAGTGCGGCGTGAAAAAGTGTCTCCCTCAGCTGCCGCTGCCGCCACTTGTTTTGTTCACTCGCGCTCTTGTAAAGCCGCAGAAAATAAGTGGCATTCGTTGAATGGCGCTATTCTTCCTCTGACAGCTTCATATCTATCAGGTGACGGAGGGCCCCAATAGCCTCCGCCGCTCTCGCAAACATCTCTGACAGTGTGTTAAACTCCAGCCTCCGCCTTTCACTCAAGCCTCCCTCTTCAGAAACCTTGCTCGCGTCCGCTCTTCCCTTATTACCGCGGATGCTGGAACGCTGAACTCCGTCCTGCTTTGATTATCGCGAGGTTTCGTTTGTATGTGTGTTGTTTGGGCGGGAGCTCTGTGCTTGGTGGGTGAATCCTGGCTGAATAACTGCGCTCTTTAACCTGCTCCGTCAGCGGCGTTTTGCGCCGCTTCGCTAATTGAGCTTATCAGGCGGCTCTTTGATGTCCGCCGCACGGCCACCCATCACACAGACGGATAGGCCAGTTGCCATGGAAACAAACCAGACAGACCAAAGATGCTCTTGAAACATATTTGTGTTGTGAAAGGGAGATCCCCCCCCCGCCCCTCTCTTGGAGGAAGCTGGGTATCAATTCGCTTGATTATAAAGCAGGGAGGGCGAGGCGCCGATCAACCCGGCGTGTTCTCCTGGCGCCGTCTTTATTAGGATGGACATTTTCATAGATTCACTACTTGCTCTTATAACTACTGTCATTGCTGAGCATTAGAACTTGCAGCCATTAAGCACGACTAAGGGAAAAGTCAAGAACAAAGTAAGTGTAAGTCTCCTGATAATATAATTTTCAACTTTTTTTTAGATTTAAACAAATGGGTATGGGAATGCTTCACCTTCTTCATGCAGACCTACTGTAATCTGATTAAAATTCCACAAACAAACAACCACAAATAATTACGATGCAGCCGGTTCTTCGGACAGATGAATTATTTACACTTCCACGGAAAAAAAGAGAAGTCCATCAATAATCATGAACCGGAATCCAAGCATGTCCGTGAGCTCTCGGGCTCCTTGGTGCTATATCTTATTAGGTGGGCAATGTTATCTGTACAACGGCATGACATTATTTCCACCCGTGGATTACCATATTCGCTCGCCAGAGTGGGAGCTGAGCCCAACCCCTGGCCTCCCAGAGCGCCAGCCTGACCACTGCGTCCATCCACAGCTGCCCAACTTCATGCATCTCAAAGCCTAATTTCTTCCATATTTAAATCACATATTAAAGTTTCATTGGCAGCACCTGGGTGAGGCTGCCAGAGAGCAGGGGGGGATGTAGAGGCCAGGTGGGAGGCTGGGACGGGGGGTATACATGCACCCATGCGAACACACAGACAAACAAAAACAACGTAGGTGTATTATATTTACATTTTCAGCGACTTACAGTACACTACAGCACTTTAACCACAAGACTACAGCTGGCCCATATAGTTATATGAACCATATGGCCGAAAGTATGTACACACCCCTTCACAAACCTCCCCATTTAGTTCTGATTAGTGATTTAGCATAGTTTAAAACACAGCAATAAGGTCCTGGGTGCGATTCCTGGGTGGACGGCTCTGTACGTTCTGTATGGGTTTCCTCCGGGTGCTCCGGTTGTCCTCCCACAGTCCCAAAACATGCAAACGAGGTGACACAGAAAAACCGAAAACGTCTGAACACGAAAAATGAAACACAAACCAAATCAAATCCGCCGAGCCCCGATATTAAAATAATAATATCGTCTAGCTCCGGAATAAAAGGTTTATTTTCCAAATCAATAATGCACACTCAATAATGCAAGTGCATTATTATAAAATAATAACCTGGCAAAACCTGTACGCTGCTCGAAACACTGTAAGGACCACAGAGAAGTACGTAATATAGATTTCATAATTTCACATCAAATGTCACATATTCCCACAGGACTTAATATGGTTACATCTCTAATGGGATTTTTTTTTTCCAAATACAAAAATAACACAGAGAAGAAATCATACACGGTTGATAATGCAATGGAAAATTATTTACACCGTTGTTTTAGGTACTCTGTGAGGTCCTATTAAAAAGCATGTGGGGAGAAAAATAACCTTTTGCAAAGTTTAAATGTACAAAGGCCGCCGTCAGAGGTTAATCCAAGACTTAATTACCTTGACCTGTTTAGAAACCTTTGCAAAGGTGTTTTCTTCCTTAAAGCAGCATAAATCAAAAAATCCACACGGGAAAGAAAAGGCTTGGATAAGCACAAACAGATTGCGCTACATTACAGATAGTATTGCATATCAGAGGAGTAATACAGTACTACAAATGTACAGGGGAGGGAGGGTATTCATCACTTAAGGGCTTAATAAACAGAAAAGATTCCTATTATTCGACAACATGGCTTCCTTTGTGGCTGTTGTTTTCACTTTGGGACAGTAGATGGGCCGGACATGGGAAAGACTTTTGATTTATACACATTTAAACACTGTAGCATGTGAGTCTTGAAAGAAGTCGTGAGCTGGATTGGTGGATATGTAAGGAATGGAAGATGCTCTCGTACAGCCATCATGTACATCCATGCATGCCGCCGGTCTACCTTGTGGCGCATGTAAACCCTTGCGGACAGGAGGAGAACGTGCAAAGTCCACACAGAAAGGACCCGGATGGCCCGGATAATAAAATAAAATCTGGATCTTAAAGCATGATTACAGTGCAACTGATTTCTATTGTACTAATGCAGACTTGTTTAAAACCCAAACAACAGCCTGGAGGTTTGGAGAAGAGGAGCGGGGGTCTTATGAAGAAGCAGGACGATGAGACGTTATAGTGTGCCGATGTTGTAATGGGTCATTTATTGCTGTCATCGAAACACACGTTAAGGTTTGTCAGGCCACTGATGTAGTGCTTTGTAGCAGCTTTTGTAGGTGCTGCCTTGTTATGGTGCAGGGACGGTGGTAAACTCTCCAGCCGAGGATTTTTGGGATGGTGAAGATCTGAGGAAACCCAGACTTCACAGATCTGGTTCGGTGGTTAAACGGAGATAGGTTTAGTCAGCCGAGTCCAGAGTTTGCGGATTGTGTGGAACTTTGGTTTTTTCATGTAGGGATGTTTTTCATTTCCTTAAGCTGGAGAAAATTGGACTCGCAATCAAGTGGCTTTTCAAACAAGTTCGAGAAAATACGAGGCTCGTTCTTCCAGTTTGGTAAAGAGACGATCTTCTACTCCCTCCAGAGTCATTTCTAGTTGCTTGGATATCATTGAGTGTCTGCATGTCTATACGTATGTATATGTATTGTGCTTGGTAGGCTGGTCGATCCGGGCGTTAAGAATTTCTTATTTCTTTTTTTTTATTACAAAAATACATTTTCTAATATTTTTTCACTTATATGCTTTTTTTTCTTTTCGGCTTGTATATCGTCCATCATTGATGGACCATATGTTATGTACACTGATAAGCCATTTGTATGTTCTATTCAAAAATCAATACATAAAGTTGAAGAAAAAAAAGAACGCATCATGTGGGCGACCTTGCCGTGTCATATCCTCATCCTATACGTAGCATATTAAACAACTGACGGACAATCCGAGCACCTCCGCCGCCCTTTAAGCCTCACACACACACACACACTCACCCATCTTAAAGCCCGAGCTTCAGTTCACATCCCCCACCGCATACGTGCTTTGATTTATTTCCCCGCTCTCACCATACAGTGATGTATTTGCGACATCTGGCGGCGCTCGCTATATTATTTGCTATAGAACGCGAGTGAAGGGGATCGAAAGAGCGAAATGGCCAGACGTGGCCTAACAAAGTTGTGTCTTAAGCCGAGCGCGGTGAATCCTTTCTCAAAAGGCTTGCATACCCCCTAGTGGGTAGACAAAGGTAATCGTACTTGTCCAATATGTGAAAAGGGGGAGGGGTTGAACAAAACAGCCTCGGGGTCTAGAGGTCATCCTTTCTGAGATGGTGGTGACATCATAACAATGGGACACTTCGACAGCCTTAGAAATGCGGGGCGATTCTTCCCGCGCGGGGGGTAAAATGGAGCATGTCTTCCAGTTCCCACACATTCTGCGACGACGGGGAAAGACGGAGCTACGGAATCAGGAGGGAGGGCGGACGCCGATGGGGAGAGAGAAGCTAGTAAATGTAGTGGCCTCGCTCGAACCTCTTTTCCAGAGGATCTACAAAAGAAGATGGCTTAATTATCCCTCATTATCAAGCCTGAGAGCTGCCCACTCTCGGTCTTTTGCTGCACATCATGACCAAAAGATGTGTTTATTCTGCTATACAACAAGCTTCGACGAATGGTGGCTTACTCTGCATGTTCTGTTATTCTAGTCTTCATGAATGGGTGTCCGTGTCCGGAATTCTGATCTGAGCAAAAGGAGACATGATTTACATGGCGTGTTTAACTGAACACACCCAAAACATATACAGGGGAGTTTAATTATTTACAAAAGAATTTGGTTCAGTGATGCTGATAAGCATATCGTATAAGATCATGTAAATCAACTTTTTACCAACTTTTTCTGGGTCTCGACCCCACATCACAACTACATCCAAAAATGTCTCAGACTTTCTCAGATCTTCAACTGAATTTGTTATGCTTTAAAAAATACATATATAAAAGATAAATAAATCATGCAGAAAAAATAACTTTTGTTTGCACAGTGCACGATTTCCAGAGGTTTAGTAATTAAATAAGCATGCATGTGATTTTAGGATTTACTTTTTATATTTCTTGATTGTTCAATTATTGACTTCAAATTTATTACATTAAAATTAAATATTTAAAAAAATATTTTAAACAGATCACTGGTTTAAAACCGTGTCCACTTTTAAGTGTCATTAGTTCTCAAAAGATAACAGGAAAAGAAAAGATGACGTAACAGCCCTGATTGGATTAACATTTTTCCTGACATTTCTCCTTTTTGGAAATTTAGAAACATAGAAAGTCTAGAATTATTATTTATAGCTGAGAGGACAATCATGCAGACACGGAAAGAACTCGCAAACTCCAAACAGAAAGGACTTGAATAGAGAACCAAACCCAGGACTGGGTGCCCTGCAGCACAATAAGACAGATGAATTCACAAGCTTTACCAAGCCCTTAGAGACTAATAAAGGCAGTTTGTGTTCATTTACGGTCACATTAATTGTACAAGCAGGTAAATAAATATGCCCGAACATCTGCCGATTACCAAACAATTGGCAACAATACATTAAAACACTAACTTCATTTATATAAATGCATCTGTGGTATTTAATTCAGTTGAAAACAAATATAGTGTTTGTGAATGCAATGCTTGTGCAACAAGCGACATCATAACAGCTACTAGCTATGATAATAAAGTATAATGAAAATGCTAATTTGTGTGCAATATGATTTCTATCACTCCTCCAACTTTAATTCGAGTTTTTCCTCACCCTGTCTTCGTGTTCATGATTCATCACATCGTTAAACTTCTTCCGCCATCTTTTTCTAAAGAGGTTCCATCACAGTCATGATAAATCTAGTCTCCGTCACCTTTGGCGCTACGATTTGGCTGCCAGCCATTTTTACAGCTTGATGGTGACGGCGGTCTTTGATCGTTCCCGTCACTGATATCCGATGCCACTGAAAGGAAGAATTTAAAAGCACAGGGAAAATAACTGACACTGCCTGGAAACTAAACTGGGATGTTTTATTGGGTGTCGGCTTTAAACAAGCACGTCGCTTTCTTCTTCTGTGGTGACGCCGATGTCCCCGGAGGCTGTTCTGAAACCTGGTGGGATGTGTGTATGAAGGAGAGAATTACAGTATAGTGTGTTTAAAGACAGGACCACAGATGGCAAAATTCCCTGGTACATTTCATTATGATGTAGAACAGCAGTCTGGTGTGCTGACTCATCAAATGTGAATGTCACCACAGAACAAGACAATGACTTTAGTCTCCTAAATTAAGTCATGACAACAACTTAAACCTTTTTATTATGACTGAAAATCTCTCTATTGTCCTTCTTTCCATAGTTTTTGGACCAAGTTGAGGCATTTGTTTAAATGACAAATGTTTTTACTGTATTTGATATTCCTCTTCATGACAGACATTTATTTTTGATGTGGTCAGATAAACTGCAGGCTGGTCAAGTCATGCTGTTGTAACATACAGAAGAGTGTCATATCTGGATAAATAACCATGGATCTGCCAGCACATGTGTCTCTAAAATGCCAATATATAGAATTAATGTTGCATTTCTTGAGCCACTGGCAAACTTGAGCAATGTGTCTCCACTGTCTGGGTGCCGAATATATACCCATATATACCCATATGTACAATATTTATATGAGGTACGGGACCAGTAATATGAAGGTCACCGGTTCAAACCTCACCACTGGTGGTTGCTGCTGTTGGGCCCTTGAGCAAGGACTTAGAACATACAGTAATGTTCCACAAAGTAGAATCTAGTGCTGCGCCTTAGCTGAGCCAATCAGCACCCAGTATACTTAACCTCATGCTCTGATTGTAAAATCTCAACCATCCACCAATAGCATCCGGTGTATAAAATCTGCTTGCATATAAAATCAGAGATTTTATCAGGAAAAGTCTATTATGGTGCTTAAGGCTCCAGTGAGGGTATTGGCTAAGATCTGGTCTTTATTTGTATTACTTTACCTATTACGACCATTTAAAATGTTCAACTTGTATGCTATTTGTACCCTAACATTTTTAAAATACCCAGTTGTTTTGAAGAGCTTACCCAAATAGAAAATAGACCTGGTTTCGATTAGAAGAAGCACACAAGACTCTGCTTTGCTGCATATAACACAAAGAAGGAGACGTAAGTTGTAGGTAAAGCCTTTGGCCGTGCCCTGTCCTACCTCCCACAGCGTGTGGTGTAGAGGTTGACGCCTACTGCTGGGCCTGGTTATCTGAAGGGTCTCGGACTTGCTGGCAGAGCAGGAAAAGAAGCAGCAGGCATTCTGACCTTTCTCAAAATAAAGGGGGTAAAGAAGATGGCACAGAGCCAGCAGGTGGTAGGTCTTTCAACAAAAAAGGAAGAAGAAACCAGGACTTATAAGCAACCATCAAGCAGAAGTGTCTGAGATTTTGCTTTTCTTGAGTAGACTGTAAGTTTGAAGCCAGCCAAGAGTGAAAGAGACAGATACGGATGAGTAAGTGAATGCCTAATATGTTGTAGGTTCGTTGTACAGAGGCAGCGTTGCCCTCTGGCCCAGCACTCCTCTGCCCCCTATCTGATTAGATCTGCCCGCTCTGGCAGGAGAACCCAAGTTCAAGAGGGGCAAGAGATGGATGGGCTGATCCGAGAAAGATATGAAAAGGGAAGACTAAGTGCTTGACAAGAAGCATCTTTCATACCGAACAACATTTTATAACGCTGCCACAGTGTGTTGCACAAATAGTGTCGTCAGACAGTCACGATGCTGGATACAGATACAGACAGATCCTTCATACTCAAGAGTAGATGGGAGGGGTGAGTCCTCGTAATAGAATAAGTAAATCTGAGATCCTCGCTCTGAGCTAAGCTGGTCATGGATTTAAAGGCGTGATCAGGATCACTCAGTGTCTTCATGGGAAAATGTAATCCAGCAGCCTGCGCTTAACAGTCATGACAAAGCAGCGATAGAGAAAATAAAGATGTTTGAGGGGAAAAAAGAATCAATTCCAGAGACTTCAATCCAGATCTGTGGAGAAATTCAATGCCGTGCTGTGGTGCTTTAATTTCTCGTTCTTTCTTTGAGCTCTGTCAAAAACAACTTGGGCAAACATGGTAACCCGTCACATCTGGGGAATCCACAAGAAGGCAAAGAACCGGCTGCACTGTGCCTTTTTATCTTAGCCATGCATTTCGTCCTCGAAAATACCGAAACCGCTTTTATTTTCTATGGAGTGTCACTTTGTAGAAGTTGGGCTCAAGATTTTTGTTTTTGCCTACTGTAAAATTCTGTTTTTTATTAAGGTTTGTCCATTTCACTCCTGATTTAACATAACCAATTGAATCTGAGACAGTTACATTTACAAGCTGTCAGTGTTTTACACCCATGCTGTATTGGATTCGGACATAAGGTGGACCTACTGCCACACAGGTGCCTTGGGTTGATAAACACGGTCCCGACCCACTTAGTCCGGTCTTTTTCCCACCAGTAGACCATGTAATAATGTTTTGTCTGCCATAGAAACTGCCAATCATGCTCGATAGTGTCCAGCTGACCAGTAGGAGAGCTTAGGTCCAAGCCGAGGTCTTTCTGTTGCACCACCTGGGCAACCTAAGTTTATTAACAATAAGTGTTTAAGACTCAGAAAAGCTGATTCACATAATTTCGCAGAACCGTAACACAAGTTTAAAAGTGAAACAGTGGGGAAAATCCAGCTGAAAACAGATGTGGACGTTTATTCAACACAAATTTGCACTTCGACGATGTTTAAGCTGAGTGCTAAATAACACGGCAGTTTGGGCCCTGGTGAGTAAAGTGCAAAACACTCCTCACGTGAATGCGACAGCCGGGTCTGTGTTATTTTTATCTGTTCTGAGATGTTAAAATCCTTAAATCTATTTGAATGTCATACACACAACTTAAAGCAATACGAGTAAAGAACAGATGTGATGGCAGACTTTCCCCTAATCAGTCATGACTGAGCAACCTTCATCTTCCTACCCCGTCCTTCCAAACCAACCCCGATCTCCCCACAGCACTCGCATGCCAATTAAGACCTAGGTGGCCCAGGTTTCAAGAGGCTAGGTGGCCATCTGCCCATGGGCCAGAATGCTACAATGCCACCCAGACCCTGAAAGTCGCAGAGGAATCTTCGGTTTCTTGACGTGTCAAAGGCACAGATTTCCTACTGTTGGGTGGATAATCAGGCTCTGAAAGAAGAGAAGGTATTTTACGACTCCTAGAGGATGTTGAAATATTTTCCTAGTTTGACACCCCTCACATCGAAAAATCTGAATGAAGGAGTATTTTCACTTATGGACAGATGACATCACATCCCAGGATCAGGGAAATGGATTGTTTACTTCCAAATCCACCACACTAGGTCGAAGCAGGTAAATAAACTTCTAGAGCTTAATTTAATCTTAATTCTAACCACACAGTACAATCAGAACTTCTCTTAATGCTCCATCAACTTCCCCAGTCATCCTAGAGTCGTAAAGTTTCTCCCACAAGCCAGTGCTCCACTGTGGATCTTCAGAGTCCTGTCAGAGTGTGTTCACTGGAACCCAGATGAACACTGACAGGAAGAAATCCTTCTAATTATCTGCTTCTGGCCCCAGATGCAAATGGCTATGAGCTGATGCCACTGCCTCCTGACTAGCAGTTACTGGTACGGTGACACCCAGGATGACCCGCAGGCCCGTCAGTGGTCTCTCTGTATCTCAGGAAGCAGGGTGGCTGTGTCAATCACCGGCCGGGTGGATTAGCACCTCAGAGCCAAACGGGTTCACTCAGACAGCTGTAAATCAGGATGGTGGATCAGGGTGGATAATAGCGCATTATTAAATGAGACAGCTGGAATTGGAAGTGAGAGTGATCTGGATGTTTAGCAGGGACTTCTGGGAAACATTTTTTTCATTTTAGTTGCAGACGGAGCACATGACCACAAGGGTGATTTACTCAAGAAATTCTACATGCTTTGGCTTTTCAATTTCCAAAGACAAATTTTGGCCAGAGCACATTTTTTTCCTGCTGCTGAGTTTAATGGTGGTGTGCTTTACCATCGGAAGTTAGAACCCTCACTACCAGGCATCCAGGTAGCACAGTGAGATTTTCCGCTAGCACACCAGCGCATAGATTCTGAACACCTTGGTTCGAAACTCTGTGTCGTCACCTGTGTCGGCTTGGCACAGGCATAATCAGCAACCCCTGCACCAGTCACTGATTGACTGCTAAGAACTACATGGGTGGGGTCTTCCAAATCGAAAAGAATCGAACCCTAATTGGTAAATAGCGTGGTGCCAGTATAGTGAGATAAAGAGTTCTGGTTAAGTGTCAGAGGACGCAACGAGGGTTCCCCAGCAGCAGAAGACTATGCTTAACTGGGAGAAATGCACAACACTGCTCAAATAAAATAGAAAAACAGCCACTCCAGAGGAGCAGCACCGGTTCGAATCTCAGATCTGCTACAGGCAGACAAGGTGCCAACACGAACAGTGGTTGGCTTGATGTTCAAGAGTGAGTGACGAAGGATTATTTATAATCCTTCGTCCCCCGGTTGGTTGACCTCTTCTCATGCAGTTGGAAAAATGCAGCCGGCTACTGCAGATGTGTCGGAGGGACTGTCAGAGTCAACATCGGTAGAGAGAAAGCGTAATGCAATAGGTTAACTAGATACAACAATTAAAATTGTGTAGTAAATGCAAAAAAAAAAACCTTTAAAGAAATCTGAATTACACAATTGCATTCAGACTATTAAGTAGAAATACATTCAAATAATCCAAAAAAATGATGAATTTTCTTTATTTGAAAATGAAACCAAAGCAGGTCTTTAGAAAGCAAGAAAGAACGACTTTTGTGGCGTGTGTAGGGGAAGATGGCGGCCGTGCTGCTTGACGGTTGACTCTTTTCGATATGACTTTCACAGTCTGCTGGCAGTTTGTGTGGAAGCCATCACATCTGCGACTCCCAGTTTGATTAATGAGCCTTTCAGCCTGCCTCTGATGTGTGAGGTGGGGCCGCGGCCTTCTCCCAGGCTTAACTGATTCACCACCCTCACACACGTGCACACACACACACACACAAATGCAAACACACACGTGCATGCAAACACAGTCCTAACAAAATTATGCTCGTTTTGGGGATGTAAGATAAATATCATGAAACCTAAATAAATACAATTCTCACACAGGACAGATCCATAATCAGATACATTTTTATATTTTGATAAAAAACATTATTTCAGGTTTCAGGTCTATTATTTCACGGGTATCGAACCCCTTTTTTCAGTGGCCAGCCCCTGCTACAGCTACATCAAGAGGCATTATTGATAAATCCTGAAAAGGTCTTAGTCTCCAGAGTTCTTTAACCTTCTTAGGTCTTATACAACTGAACAAAAACACTTACAGAACTAATAGTAGGATTAATATTAATTAAATAAAATGAATTAAAATATATATCGGAATTATCAGAAAAATATTTATTATTAGCTTTGTGGGAATTTCCATGACAGTGTATGTAATTAAAGTTTAATTTAATTAAAGTTTTGTCTTCGACTTTTTGACTTTCAATGTAATATTGTCATCTGATTTATGCAGGAAAACACACTTAAACATGTTTACATAGGGTTGTCAGATTGCAGCAGTGGATTTCCAGCCACAAAACTTTTTAAAATCTGCCAAAACAACACA
>JAYDZG010000022.1:4637901-4649853 GCA_034509265.1 Microcambeva bendego
ATATACAGATCAGTCATTATAAAATATAAAAGTCAAATATTTTAGACGTAGCCTACATTTTTATGATAGGACTCACAATCCACATTTTGTATACCCACCAACGAGTATTTTTTCCCACCAGTTTAATTCCAAAAACAGACATTAAAATATGCCCAATCTGGCAACCCAAAACACAGCGCCTAAACAGCTTCCACCTAAACGCTCACATAACCTCCGGAGGTTCTAATTAAATGAGCATCCGTGTCACATGATTTACTATTTAGCATTTAACGATTGTTAAATTAATGACTTTAGAAGAAATGATCGGTCAAAAAGATTATTAATAAACAATATTCAATATTTTAAAAACCTGTTGCGAACCCCTGGGTTAATCTCACAGAGAAATATAAATTTGCTGTAAATTTAAGCTACTGATTTATTTCTCCATATTCAGCATTGAATCCTAGGACCAGGAATTATTGGACCATTTTATTGCTCAATAAGAAATCCAAATGTAACAACTTTGCGATGACCTTTACTACATGACCGGTCCAGAAGAGTTTTCCCATCCTACCCTCCTAAACATACATCACGCCCTAAACTCAAAGCTACACACTACAGCAGACTATCGAAGGCAACCGTGGTCTGTCTATCAGTTTTAAACTTATTTCACAGGCGATCCGCTCAGCTCAGGCTGAAGGTGTGATAGGGTCACGTCGGAGAGGAAGAATGTGCTCTTTCTCCGGCTCGCTCTCTTTCTCAGTGTCAGTCGCGAGTCTGGGGAGCCGGAGACTCCATTAATCAGGCCGACTCTGCTGAAAAGTTCCATTTGAGAATGATTTATGACACCGCCGGCTGAGACGGCCAAATGACAGGTGACAAAGAAGGACACCCACACCTGTGTAAATCTGCTCTCTCGCTTTTGCTCTCTCGCTCTGCAATCTGGTTCGGTGTTGAAGTTTCTCACAATTAATGAACCCACCGTATCAGGGGTTTAGGTGGACACATACAGGTTTGATTTGCCTACAGCTGTATTCCAGATATCAAATTTTAAGTCCAACAAAATCCATTTGACGTGGGTCTGCTTCATGGTGCAAATGGTGCTTTTAAAAATGTTATTTTATTACAATTATTATGGAAAATGACACATTAATCATTGCTTAACAAGAACAATATAATGCGACACCCTACACTTGATAAACACAAGAATCCATTAGATTTATACAATGAGATTATTTCGAAAGAGGCCTTGAATATTCTGTTGTAACTCTTGTTAGCATAAAGTAATAATACACTACACACCTTGCACATTACCGTGGACTCTTGACTTATGGATTGGTTCTAAAGTTTGTTCTTAAGACAAATAAACACAGTGTATTGTTTACTGATGTTCTGATTTTCAGCGCCGAGTCTCTATAACCCGTGAGCTTGTTTCGTGCTCTGCCAGTGAATTTATCGCTGTTCTGGGCGAATCACAGCGATTATGGAGCGCCAGCTGACTTAACAACCAATCAGTGGGCTGATCCATGGGCAGAGGCAAGAGTTAAGGCTTAGAAACTGTAGCGATTCGTTTACTCTGGCGCTCACTTCAAAGTAAAGTGTGTTGGTACAGTGTTCATGCTGATGCTTCTGTTAATAAAGCAGATTTTACAGCCTTATTACAGCACTTAGCACACGCTGGCTCGTATCACTGGACCGATGTTACACCCACATGTACGTACTGTACTATCATTCATGCAGGTGCATTTTCTTTCATGTTCTGGTATAAGTAGGATACATTTAAATACCTAGTGAGCCGCCTTGCTGCTTTACTGCCTACATACTCAGCTACCAAAGTAAATAGGACATTGAATTGTAAATCAGGTTATTCGTATGCTAAGCTAACACAGTTAGCATCATGTCATTCTAACCAATGAGATAAGGTGACACAACGTGCTATCTAAATATAATATATAGCATAATATATAAATAAAAAATATCTCGTAACCCAAAATGTCCGTATGGCAAAGAAAAGAGGGTCTAAAGGTGATTTTTCTTTTTGAAACTCTCAGTAAATAAAATTAAATAATAAATAAAGTGCAGAAACATCTTGAAGAACCCTCGTGTTTAAAAAGTGAAAAAGATAATTGAACACGCGAGCACGAAGCTAACGCTAATAGCCGAGGTCTCCGGAGGCGGAGCCGTCATGTGCGAGCGATGTTTCATAAACTTGGCCTATTACACCAGAGACCAGAATGAAAGTGACAGCACTCGGCGTCCGTCTGCAGGCCCGTCCGTGTTATCACTCACTCCAGTCATCCAGTTTTCATCACTCCAGTAATACATCCACGATCCCACGAGGGAACTTCACAGAGTTCTGCTTTCCTGCCAGCAGACTTTTAACGTCCTTCAGAACGTCCCTTCGGAGACTGAGAGGAGAAAATACTTCTCGGCTGGAAGATTCATTTGGTTTTGTCTCGGGCTAATTCTGTCCACGACGGAGCTGAAATGTAAATACAGGAACGTTTAAAGATCCTGCAAGAACGTGCCGTGTTCTCCACTGTCGAGCACGGAGGGCAGCTGGACGGGCTGGGAGGGACGTGTATCTGGAGCCATGCTGACCACGGTGCATCGCACAACTACAGGAGGGAGCGTGACGGAGGATCCGAAGAGCAAACGCGACCGTCCAGGTGGTCCCGAAGACGCTCGATTGGGGTCAAATCTGGGGATTTAGGGGGTCTGGGTAGACACATTATCCTTTCTCGTAAATGAAAGAGCAGTGAGAGCTCAGTGGTTGATGTACTGGAATCAGAAGGTTGCAGGATCAAGCCCCACTACTGCTATGTTGCTACTGTTGGGCCCCTGAGCAAGGCCCTTAACACTCAAAATGCTGAAAAATGTAAAATGCATACTGCTTTCACATACTGATAAATGAATATTATGTATTCGGACACACTACTCGCTCTTGCATACTGATTTCACATACTTATAAACGAACACTAAGTAATCTGACACTAACTGCTCTCACATACTGCTTTCACATACTTATAAATGAACACTAAGTAATCTGACACTAACTGCTCTCACATACTGCTTTCACATACTTATAAATGAACACTACATAGTCTGAAACAACACTCGGTCACATACTTCATTCACGAATACTCAGTATTCAGACACACTTCACACTCACGTACTGCTTACGCATACTAATCAATGAATACTTCCTAATCTGACACACTCCTCACACGTAAATACCCCTCTCACATGCTATCAAACGTACACTACGTATACTGACATTCCTCCCTCATGAGCTACGTGCCGCAGAAGTCGAACGTAAGAAGTGATCGTAATAATGTGACTCGACTGTGAGGAATAGAAACTCTTCCCTCGTTTCTTTCTCCTCCCTCGTACACTCTTCACCTGCCGCGCCTCGCTCTCCTCCTGTCTCCAGGAGGGCTGTGGCAGCAGGCATTTGAAGCTCAGTATTACCTATTCAGGACCATTCATGAATAATCCCGCGGTAATGCCTGCGAGACAGATCCAAGTGACAGTATCTGTTCTAAACACGTGCAACAAAGCGGCACGAGGGCAAGCCGGGTGGAGAACGGGTGCATACAACTTTCTTATTAAGAACACCGCACTCGTCCTTGGAGCACACGCACTTAGCCATTGTTCAAGTGTTCATGCACATGTACAAACAAGGGCAATTCGAAATAGCTGTGAGATGAGGAGCCCTTTATGATGGTCAGCCTAATAGGCTTTACCCTGACAGCTCGGCGGAGGAGCCTGAGAGACAGACAGGCCATGAGTGCCACCCTCTCTCATAAATATTTATTCCAGAACAAGCCAAGGGTGAAAGGGAACAGAGCAACCTCAATCAGGTGAGTCAGGCCACCCGAACGTGGACTAAATGGCTATTCAAACCCGAAGGATTCAATGCACCGCTCCAGGGTGACGCCCACGCTATTTTAAACGCCAGGAATGATGCTTCAACCTTGTCGTATTCACCTTCACTTGATCTCTCGCAACCTCAGAGGACGTTCATAAGAAGAGACACTCCATCACCGAGAGAATGTATCACCCTGTAGGAGATACATGAATTACTGGGGCCTTTCCAGGCTGTAGCGGGATGTACAAGGTAAGCTGGATGCTGCACCGCTGCCGTCAAGATTTTTATTGAGATTTTTTACTTGGCATGTGATCCTCAATATAATTTGACTATCAATCATGGATCCCATGCAGTAAAGGGGTTACACAAAGGTTATTCCAGCTGAGCTTTTTAAAAGACAAAAAATAATGTTGACCGGAGCTTCTTCAATATTATTGGCTGAGTGTAAAACTTACTGTGTGCGCGCTATAATTCAGGTCGCATGAAAAGGTCTCGTATGATTGGCTAGGGCTAGGGTTTGAGCTAGGGTTCGAGGTAAGGTTAGGGCCTAGGGTTTGGAGCTGGGAGCTAAGGCTAAGGTCTGGGGCTAGGCTTTGGGGCTGGGGCTAGGGTCTAAGTATGGGGATAGTTTTTGGGGCTCGAGTTTGGGATTAGGGTCTGGAGCTAGGGTCTGGGGCTAGGATGTGGGGCTAGGGTTTGGGGCTGGGGTTTGTGGCTAGGGTCTGGGGCTAGGGTCTGGGGCTAAGGTCTGGGGCTAAGGTCTGGGGCTAGGATTTGGGGCTAGGAGCTGTGTTTTGGGTAGTGGTTGGGTTCTGGAGTTGGGGCCTGGGGCTTTGGGCCTGGAAGTACTTAACCAATCTATTAATCATCATCTTCACCAAGAACAGAAGACAGCTTAACATTACCTGTTAGCCAGCAACTCTGTGAAGGTCACCTGGCTCATCCTCTGATAGGCCGGCAGCACCCGAGCCCAGTCCCACTCCCTCTCACTCCTAGCGGCCTGTTGACGAACGAGCGGAGCGTAGTGTTAGTTATTAATCAGTGTTAATTCTATCAGAGAATGACTACTCCAGCTGGGCCGGACTAACAAAGAAGGAGGGAGCGTCGAGTGAGGCCTCGGCCGTAGAACCGATCTGTCATGTCTGCACAAGAAGGTTTTTATTCCGATACGACAGCAATTAATTTAGAAATCCATTCAGTGAAGGATGTCGCCATCATTTATAGAAAGATAAATCAATTTAGGTAGAGGAGTCGTTATTCTTCAAGCTGTTCTTCACAGCAGCGCTTTTTTCTTTCTTTCTTTTTTTTTTTGAGAAGTGAACAGGCCCCTTTGTTAGCCCGGCAAATAAAAATCTGATTGCTTTGATTGCCAAAATGTCACTCTTAACTTCAGGCAGAGTTTTTATTGATGGAGGAAGAGGAATGCGGTGGTCCCTCCCTCCTCAGCGGCGGGCTGATTGATGGATCCTTGTCGGATCGTGGTTTTCTTTTTCTTGCCTCTATTTTATTTGATAAACAGCGAAGCCACCTGAAGCCGGGAAAGCTTTTTAATCATCCTCTTAATAGGGTGCTTTATGCAAAGCAATGCAGGCACTTCTGATAAGCAGAAAAGGATTACGAGTGCTTCAGCTCCTCGACAACAATAGTTGTGGTATTAGCTTTTGAGCTCGGAAAATTCAACAGAGACAAAAAGAGAGAAAAAGCACTTTGTGTTTAAGAAAAAAAAAATCTTTTGCTCGCTGACCTTCAAATCTAAACATAAGGAGAAATCTTATGCTAGCAAACCAGCGCTGAGATTCTAAACTCCTCGGTTTGAATCTCAGCTCTGCTACTGGTCAGCTAGCACAATTGACTAAAATTGATCACTACACCAAGTTTGCTGGGTGGGGAAAAGATCATAGGTGGGGTCTTCAAATGTTTGCTTGGACCCTGGGATGCATGGGCAAAAAAGAAGGTTTTAAGGGACACACATGTCAGAGGGGCGTGGACCAGAAATATAAAAAAAATGCATAAATAAATATATAGAAAAAGAAATCCTAAAGTTCAGTGGCACACAGATCAGTCTCATAATATATTTCCAGTACATGGTGCCTCACACACACAGGAGCCACGACTCCGTTTTTTATTTATTGATTCATCTATTTATTTTTTTCTATCTATTTTTAATAGACGCCGACCTTAGATGTCAGTTCAACTCCTGTGTGTGTGTACTTTTATGGTTTCTTTTGGATGAAGAAACATTTTTTGCAATGGGGCTGGGTGACCTACAGAGAATTGTCAGAGTTCATCTCAGAAAAGCTCTTTAAAGCTTCTCTGGTGTTCACCTTGTCAGATCTGCTGGAGGCCTTGAGGAGAAGCGCTGCTTACTTGAACACAGGCAATAAAAAGACTGGCATAAATGAACTGGTTTTAATAAATGTCAGAGGGAGTCATGTGGTAAAAATAAAAAAGGGAAATAAATAAGTTAAGATTTATTCGTAGTTAGTTTGTCGGCTGGCTTTCTCCCATGTACCATGTGACCAACAGTGTATGTCGACCTGAGAAGAATGCCAACATTAGTTAGTTCACTATTCTTTATTTACTTACACACCGGTAATGTTCATGACCGGGTACATCCTGGTTACACAATACTCAAGTTTAAGATCACAGTTGTGGACAATTTTGTCATCTTCAGTTCACCTTACTTGTACGTTTGGGCAGGGAGAAGAAACCGGAGCATCAAGAGGAAAACCTGTTTACTGTAAGCACTGACAATTGAGATTCAGCCCGGGGTGTTCGGAATCTCAGCACTGGTGTGTTAGTGGATTACCCTTCCACTTACAGAGTCATAAATATGGATCGTTTACAGCATTACCTTAGAGTCTTTACCTTAGAGTCTTTACCTTAAATTCTAATGATAGAACAGAAGTAAAAGTTTATCAGCACTTCTCAAGTTGGCTGGCTGTCTCCAATATATTTGATAGAAAACACATTTTAAAAACATATTCATGCCAGATGTAATCGATTGGAAGGAAAGTCACCGTGACCAACCTGATCAAACTTAGCCTGGCCGATGTGGTTGAAGTAAAACAGAGCTCTGAAGACGTGAGAACCGCTCCTGCTCTTTCCTGAATACAGAGCGGTCGTCTGTTCCTCAGGAACGGCAGATGTGAGTCTGGACCTCAGCAGGTCCTGCCGAGAATCAAAAGAGCGTCGGTACAGAGATGAGAGACTGAGAGGAGAAGCGTGTGAATGAAGACCGAGTCTGACAGATTGAAAAGACCAAGATAGAAACGTTCAAGGAAACCTGTTCAAGTCTAGACGTTCATTATTATTATTAGACCGGGTTCCACGAGCGCCTATTAAACTGGTAAAATTAAGCAGGATTCTCTACAGGCTTAATGAACACGCCAATGGACAAATGAGTGCGTCTGTACAATTATTACATATCCAATTTTGGCGGTAATGGACATTTCTTTTCTTTCTATTCCCAAAGTGATCGGCCTGACAATGGTAAAAATTAATCAGTCTATCCAGAATAGGATTTGAGGACAGAGATATGTATAGATGTGACACCATCAAGCTGTCACTTAAGAAGAGTTTTACTTTTAGTGCTCCGGCTACACAGATTACCGGATGCTCAGACGTCCAAGAGAAAATAATTACACGTGTCGCTGGTAGATGTAAACTTTTACCTGTTGATGCAACGCACATGAGATCAAACTCAAGGTCTGCACTTAGTTCAGTGATGTGGCCACTTAGTCACGTTTAAAGACGTCGTGATGTGTTTGAACCCCCCAGAAAATACATGACACGGGTATTGGGATGGTGTAGCAGTCTATCACATTAGGCTACTTCACTATGGTGCTATCGGCCAGCCTGGTACAACGGTAGAATGCCTTTATTTGTCAGCTTGTGTTACGTTCATTGTTTCTCATACGTCCTTAGATGGAGAAAAATACCTTGAAACTCAACGGCACTCGCAGAACCAACTGATTTTGAGTTTTAAGGTACCGGCGTATTATTTAGTTTATAAGAAATGAGTCCATTGCTTAAACGTGTTGGGAACTAAACACCTAATTCTTATGAATATTGAATTTTCTTACTGGGACAGGGCTTAACACTAATATTTTACTAGAGTATTTTGTATTCAAAATACGTCTCGTCTGTTACTGCCCAACCGCCCACACACACATTTGCCACTAAGAAGCAATGAAAGTCGTGTCTTTATGCAAATCTCCCGGCCTTGTTTTAACAGTAGGGCACACCTGCATTGCTTTGCATGGGTCTCTCCATGTTAAACAAGACCAGCTTTAATTAAACAGTCTGAAACCGGACCCAAACTGGCAACCCACACAAGAACGTTCATTACTGAAACCTATTCAGTCTTCGAACCCGCCCGACAGTAATTTACACGACTGTATTGTTTTAATGAAATCCTATTATTTAGATTCAGCTGGAGTAATTAAAGCTTCTGAAAATTGCTTTCATTAAAAAAAAAAAAACCCTCAAAGCCGAGCAGTTTTTTTTTCCGGTTGCATCTTTTTATTCTCGCAGCGTAAGCCACGGTGTCGTAGGTCAAGCGTATCCCTTTAGATATTTTCCGAGCGCGTGGTAAACTGGTTTTGCCCGCGGCCGCCGCGCTGCTTAATTGCTCGGTGAAAAACGGAGCATGCCCACCTCATTGAGCCGGATGGTGTGATGGATCTGCCGCAGGTTCTGAATGCCACCTGCTAACTGGCACAGCGCCAGCAGGGCAGACATGATTTTCTGCTCCGGCGGTTCGCCGGGTACACCTCCGTTCTGAGCCGGGTTCTCCTCCATCCGTCTGAACACGCTGACGCAGAGAGGGAGAGAGAGAACGTAAACAGGCTTCGCTTATATAGCGTGAGGAACATGCCCTGACAAATAGCTATCAGATGGGTATTGCGAGGACAATTTAGCAGTGTAACCAACGCTGAAATGTTGGCATGTTCCCAACAACAAACACAACTCTTCTCACATCTTTTATCATGTCCCATCTAAAACAAGCCCAAAAGGGATTCAACACCAAGTATAACACTGAGGAAAGCACCAAGAGCATAGAACCTAGACTATAGAACCAGGGGTTAGCACCAACAATTACAACCCCAAATATAACACCTAGTAAAGCACCAAGAGCATAGAACCTAGACTATAGAACCAGGGGTTAGCACCAATAATTACAACACCAAGTATAACACCGAGCAAAGCACCAATAGTTTCTTGATAGTGTTAGGCTTTGCTTAATAAAGATTCAATATTCAAGCAAAACTTAAGTTTGTTTCCATATGAAAAGGTTCATCGTTACATCTGATGATTTCTTTCAATAAATATCAAGGTTGGCCCACGACTTTGTCCATGTTTTTAATTTTAGCCCACTGTGTGTTTGAGTTTGTCACCCCTGGCCCAGACTAAAGCATCTAGAGTAGAGCTTTACAAGTATAACACCAGGAGTATAGCACCAACCGAATAGAGTATGGCAGCAACAGTTTGACTTTGTATCTTTGTGGTTAAGGTGATGGACTGATAATCAAAAGGTTGCTAGTTTTCGCCATCCTGCCCGTCTCAGCTTCCAGACGACTGTAGTTTCATATCTAGAAAAAAATGGACACCTTTCTCCATGCAGACCTGCTGTCACTATTTTTTTTCCTCTCTTTGCTTCCTTTCTCACGATCCGGCGGTGACACGGTGAGTACCGGTTGTCAGGCGGCAGGTATCGGCGCTGACATTGAGGAGAAGCTGCAAGGCCCCCGAGCAGGCCCCGTGTCAGCACCTGGTCCCCGCATCCTTCCCTGTCCATCATCGTGCAGGTGAAGCAAATGATTGGATCCAGTCAGCTGCTTGATTAATGAGAGGCCCGGCAGATCCGGGACAAGCTATCAATCACATCATTAGAGCCAATGTGCCCTGAAAGAGGCAGGACACCCCCGCCGCCACCCGGACCCACTGCATTCATCTTCATCTATGTATGCATACCGTCAAGCCCTGCCAGGGTCACCATGATGGAGAGCAATCATCTTCTCCTCTACAAATTACTTTGCAAAGACAAGAGACTTCAACTGGGTGTGTGTATCTGTATGTGTGTGCATGTCGGTGTGTGTTGACGGGAAAAAAGAGAGGATTGACTTTTTTTTTTAAAGCGACAGGCACTCCACCGCTCCACTGTACGCTGATTGCTTACAACACAAACAGTGCTGGAAAGTGAAGGTTATTTTAATGAATAGTAATGGATCTCGTAACTGTCTCAGACAGGTAATAAATAATCACTCTTTTCATTTTTCCCATCATTCCCCCATTTGCCCTTTCTCTTTTTCTGCTGTCTTCCGTGTCATTTATTTAAAAAACTCAGTTCCTGGAACACAGCAATTATTTACCCTGTTTTTTAAGCTCCTTTTTTTTTCCATGACGTTAAATCATTTTCAATAAGGGTAATTAAGAAGGAATCGCCCGGCATCGCTTGTTGGAGGTTAAACTTGCGGGTTATTCGGAACAGGATGAAGAATGAGCGGTCGTGTCGCTTCTCAAAAGAAGATCAAGCTCGTCTGTTCTCAGAAATGATGATGGAGCGCGGTCGGCGCTGACGATAAACGCGCTATGAAATTCAAATCAGACCAGATGCAACTTCTTAAAACTGCTTATTGATTGAATAAATGAACTTTGAACGTGGAGCCAAGATCCATGTCGGCTTGTTTGATATTTCGGTAAAGTGGTAAAGTGATTTATTTTAATATGTGAATAATAAATAAAGTCTAATATTAGTTAATAGATGTGGGCACGGATAGTCACTACCGGGAAGTAATCACAGATATGACATGTTACTGGTATATATTACTTAAAATGACCATTTTTAATTCCATATCGCAAACTATTGGAACATCTTTTACAATCCAGGGGCAAGTCATTTACCCAACCAAACATTCAAATATTAAAACAGCAGAACACAAAGTGTCTGAGTTGGTACAAAAGCAAAACTATTTCATAAATAAAATGGCTGTGGTATCTAATAATAGAAATTATGATATCTGGATAAGGATGTTCTTTAAGACAATTAAGATAGCGAAGGAAGGAAGGAAGGAAGGAAGGAAGGAAGGAAGGAAGGAAGGAAGGAATAAAAAATAAGGAGAGAATATAGAAAAAGTAGAAATAATTTAAAAAGAAAAAAGAAAAAGACAAAAAGAAAGAAAAGTAAGTAACAATAAAGAAGAAAAACAAAGAGAAAAAGAAAAAAAGGTAAAATGTTGAAATGTAAAAGGAACGTCAGAAAGATAAAAATAAAGAAGATAAAAACAAGAATAAGAAAAGAAGAGGGAAAGAAAAATTCCTGTCCATCCGTGGATGTGTAAAGATATCAGGTATATTTCACTCCCCATAGAAACCATACAGGAGATATATCTTTAAATGACTAGTATTAAATATAAATAGAGTAATGGCATCTCACCTCTCAGCACAGAGTTTGCGAGCCTTCTGCAGCTGTGTTGAGCTCCACTTGGGCCTCTTTTCCTCCAGCCCCTGCAGGACCTTCTGTACACTGGGTTTCAGAACACCCTTCTCGATTCCCAGACTCCCCTGCAGGCACTCAGACAGAAGTTCCAGGCGCTCTTTGACCCCTCGCTCTAACGGTTCAGCTGACATGAGCTCCAGAGTCTCGCCGTCTTCCAGGCCCCGGCACAGGCGGCTCAGGAGCGTCCAGATAAGCAGACCGGTGGGTTTGAGCTGCCTGGCGTGCTGGCTCAGGTGCTTCTCAGCTACGTGGAAGAGGAATCGAGCGGGCAGAGGGACAGAGGCCACGCAGGACGGGAGGTGGGTGAAGATGAAGGATAGAGCCTGAATGATCAGACTAATGGTGTCTGGGAGGAAGAAGTCAACATGAGCCAGGCTTTTCCATGCAATTTGAGAAAATAACATTATGACATTATGACCATGTAACAAAAACCCTAAACTATGCCTTGACATAGCCAAGAGTTCTCAGTTCCAGAGGCATCCTTAATAGTGGAGTGGAGATAAAATGATTTATTGTGAATGTGAATGGAAGTTAAGAGCAGAGCGTCATATTTTACACCAATAAATTAAATATTAAATCCTGCGTATGCAGATTCTAAAAA
>JAYDZG010000022.1:4649953-4660978 GCA_034509265.1 Microcambeva bendego
ACGTGCCCGGAGCGGTGGGCAGCCCTAGCCATGGCGCCCGGGGAGCAGTTAGAGGTTAGGTGCCTTGCTCAAGGACAATTCAGTCGTGACCTGTCGAACCAGCAACCTTCTGATCACAAGCCCGGTTCTCTAACCACCGGGCCATGGCTTGTCTTAAAGAAATCTCTAAAGTGATTAGACTCAGTTCTATAGCGTCCCTAAGTAAGTAGGGCATTATGCGGTAACATGTTCCTCCTGTGTGAAAGATTCTACACCTGCACGTCAGTTCTGTTCAACTTTAATATTCCGATCTGACAGGAATATCAAAATACACGAGACGTCAAACTAAATGAATAAAAAAAACACGTTCTGAGGCGATAACCACGTTGGCATTTCTGACAAGTCCAATTATTTCACTTACACCCTGGCACACGGACGAATCTCCGCCCTAAATAAAGCTCATCGGAGGTGCTTTTGTTCCACTGCTGAATTTCATTGGTCCTGCCCAAGTGGGTCCGACCGGCAATTAAGCCAATTACGCCTGCAGGAACATTCAGTTACAGCAGAGAGGCAGTGCGTACTGCCCTCCCTCTCGCTCTGTCCACACCCCCCGTCTCATTTGTCTAATTTATGCAACAATAATTACCCCTCAAACGTAATAAAAACCGAAAAAAAGCGAGTGCTCGGGCCCGGCAGGAGTTCGGATTAAATCCCCAAATCAAAGGCGGCTCCGAAAGCGAAGTGTCAGGCCGTAATTGCAGTCTCTATGTCAGCGCGCTAAATCAAGGCGCTGAGCATTAGCACGACGGGGAATATACGTGTAGCAGCTTTTGTAGAGCCGGGGACAAAGAGGCCAGGTTTTAAATGAAAACGACGGTAAATAAGCAATCACGGGCAGATTTGAAGGTTTAATCACGGCTTTGATTTATGATAAGCTGCTTCTGTCCGAGTGTGTTACCAAATACCCTGCTGGTCAGATTTAATACACCGGCAATTAGGGGACACGACATGAAGGACAAGCTAGAGTAATTCTGTCTTTAACCAGGTGGCAGCATGACCTCGGAGCCAGGCTGTTCACATATGTGTAGTCACCTTATTTAACAAAACTTTGCTCATTTATGTTTCAAACTATTAATTAATGGACGGCACGGTAGGTCGCCTCACAGTAAGAAGGTCCTGGGTGGTCCAGTTTGCATGTTCTCACTGTGTCCATGTCGGTTTCATCCCATATAAATAAATAAATATTATATAAATATCTTACAATACATATATACAGTACGTCTTCAGTTCATTTTCTTAAACCACTTATCCTAATCAGGGTCGGGTAGCCTATCCCAGCTCTTAAACAAGCGCACACAGAGGTGGCGGTCCATTGTAGACTATAAGTGTGTGTTTGACCAAAATGAGCATCAGAATTAGAATAGAATAAAACATGTCCATCAATAGTGTAAAAAACAGATTTAAACTTCTGTCCCTTACTTTAAACTTTGCATTACTGGGAGAAAAGCAGCTGATGCCTTCATATTACCTGCTAAATTGTAAAAGTGGTCCCAGAGACATCTTTCGTCCAGGTAGTCCTCGAGCGCCAGTGTTAAAGCCCTGGGGAAGTTGTTCAGAGACGATAGGACCGTGAATAATGCTTCTACAAACTCAGCACCAGCTTCATGATCATCTGGAGACCCCGACACCGCACCGTCCATGCGTAGATCTGAGAACGTACAAGATAAATATCTAATTAAAGAAGATTCAGTGTATGCTGAAGGATTTAGCAGCAACCTTTTTAAAGACTCCAAGAAGCTTTAAGAGCTTTGCTCAACCCCCTTAAAAAGATTATTTTACTATGTAGAAAAGTGATGTCATTTTATTAAAATACAGTAAACCTTCGCACAGTTCAGTTTGTGGTCTCAGTCATTTTCATGTCAATATAAAATTCTAATAATATAATTTACTACTATTGTAACATGAATTTCAACATTCATTGAGCTAAATTGCCATATAAAAGCAACCGTAGAGGGAAATGCGACTTGCGATGGTTAAAATATCCCTGTTAGAAGCAGGAAGTTTGAAAGTAGCCAATCCAAGAGCGATACTCATTTCTCCAGGCTGTTGATTGGCTTCTGCCCATCATAACAGTTTACTGTCATTATCTTCATCATCTTTAATCAGTAACATCCATTATTAAAAAGTACCCAAACATGTTACTTGTTTTTTCAATTAAATGACGAATATAAACTAAGAAGACATTCTGAAGGCCATCTTGAACCAAACCAATGGCACACAGATAGCAAAAGGGCAAAGATCTGATTTTTTTATATATAGATAAAAATCCGGTGTGCAGGGACGTTGGACAGCCGAGGCGTCATCTGACAGGATGCCCTTGTACAAATCCTGTCAGTCCATTAGAGCTGAAGACGGCGGTGAGAAGCACCGGACGCCCGGGTTCGGTCTCTGTAGTGGGAGATGACAGGCATTTGAATAGGTGAGTGAATGAAACGCAGCGTTCACCGAGCTCCTGTGATGAAAAGCGAGAGTGTGTTTGCACACTGACTGATGTTAAGCCGTTTTAAAACGACACACCTAAATGACCTGCCACATTAAAGGGTTTAAACTCGCGACTGTCGCTCAGCTTAAAATATTCACGGAGAAATAAAGGAAATCAATAATCCTGCTTTAAAAAAAAAGATCAGCCGTGTGGGAGCACAGTAGCTCAGCAGGTTGCACTATCACATCACAGCAAGGAGGTCGTGGGTTAACCCCAGACGGGGCGGTCTGGGCCCTTCGTGTGTGGAGTTCACATGTCTGATGTGTATACGTGAGGTTTCCTCTGGGAGCACCCAGTATAACAATCGAATCGAATTTTAAAATGATCTAATCATAATGAAACAAAGTGTGATATTCTTCTAGCACACCAGTGCCAAGATTCAAAATTCACCGTTCTCACCGGTTTGAAAACCCTTATGCTCTTGTCTACTGAACTCATTCAACTGACCTCCAATTAACCAAGCGGCATCATTTTTGGACTGTGGGGGGAACCCGGAGCCTCCGGAGGAAGGACTCGGATCGCCCAAAGTTCTGTGAGGCGACAGTGCTACTCACCAAGTCACCGATTTAAGGGACAAGCTGCTTTCTTGCTCTAGGCATTTGAAATCAAATTAAAACACATATGGTAAATATATTATATAAATAAAGTTGGTTTCTTTAGTACACAAGTATCATCAGTATCATCAGTACACAACTTACTGTCATCGACAATTGTGTTTCTCCGATTCACCTCACTTGCATGTTTTTGGACTGTGGGAGGACCCGGAGTAAACCCACGCAGACACGTGGAGAACATACAAACTCCACACAGAAAGGACCAGGACCGCCCAGCCTGTGGATCAAACCCAGGACCCAGGACCTTCTTGCTGTGAAGCAACAGTGCCCGCTCAGTCACCTCCCCTTATTAAATATGTACAATTAACGTGATTACCTGCTCTAATGATGATTTAGGAGTAATATAACTGTAGGAGTAATACACGGTCAGTATGAACGGAAGCTTACGATTTACAACCAGCTGTAACTGAACCTTCATGTCATAATGAAAGTTCAGACTGGATTCACTTTCTGAATTAGATATTAAAATGAGCATGTATGTAGGATGTGAGTATATAATTTTAGCTTATCTAGGACTTTCGGACTGGACTCTGTATGTTGATGGTGTGGGGTCCAGAAAGGTTGAAACCCTCTGCTGTCCACAAACACCCGGGGAGAATCTCATTGCTAATTGGTCAGCCGGTCAGGTAGTCTGTCAGCAAAACGTTTCCTCCAGACTGGCATGCTGGCTCAGTAAAACAATACAATTAAGCTGTAAACACTTTTGAACTACACTGACCTTATTAATATTGCTTTATACCCACCGCTGCTGTTTTCTAGCTGCTAAAAATATTCCATTAACACAAGTCTCATGGCTGTAGATCTTCCAAAAAGGGTCCCGTGGTGATTTAGTCCCGGATCCGAAAGCTAAGGAGGTTCTCGAGAGCTTTAATTGGGGCGAACTGGTACAAACGTGGGAATCTACAGCGTGGGTGGCCTTCAGCACAAACTACCTTCAAATCGCGAATGATGATGAATAATACCAAAACAGAACCGTACAAAGTGGACGGCCGCTCTGTGTTTCTTCT
The DNA here is from genome assembly GCA_034509265.1 of Microcambeva bendego. Lineage (NCBI taxonomy): Eukaryota > Metazoa > Chordata > Actinopteri > Siluriformes > Trichomycteridae > Microcambeva > Microcambeva bendego. The sequence continues at coordinate 4,654,096 of JAYDZG010000022.1, forward strand.
TAATTAGCCGGATGCCGCCGTACGGCGTTGATTTACAGCTCTGTGATTCTTGCGCCGCGGCACTAAAGCGGGCGCCCTCGTACCCGCGCCCGGTTATTAATGAGCTCGCCGTAATGTGAATTAATGTGCAAGCGCAAAACAGTCTTTAAAGGTTACACTTTTCCGAGCGGGGGGGAAGAGGGGAGGCGGATCTTCAAAGGTCATTCGCTTTGCTCCTTCACGCCAAAGCGAGTGTTTATTACAGAGTGCTATTGATTCAATGATGATGAGGAGGGTGATAAGGGCGATGATGATGGGTGTTAAAGCCGTGCGCAGACAAATCGAGCACTTAAGGCTTTCGCCCATCCGGGGGGCCGTTTAGTCAAAACTATTACAATCTGAGTGATGCTTGGGTTTGCTGGACAGTCGGAAGTACAACATCAAACCAGAAGAAGTTGGCACAGCATGAAAAATGGAAATAATAATAATAACTACTTTCTTCCCTTTTTAATTATGCAGTTATAGTTAGGGGCGCCGGACTTGAAAGCTACTCTGTGTTTACTCTTAATGATTACGCTTCTCCTGATAGATGAGACGGGACCAGGCGGGAACTTCCAGAATTCACACCAGACTATTTCAGAGACTGGACTGAAAAAACCTCCTATTTATCCATAGAGTGTCTGCAAGTCGCCCTCGGATTGCTCAACAGAGAGGTTTTGGTCTGGTGGTGATTCCGTATCAATGTTTAATGAAACAATATTCACTTTGTAAATAGTGGCAGCGCCCTCTGCTGTTCAAAGTTGCCAAATTCTACCTCAGACTTAAAAGGCTGGTCATTATTTTGATAAATAGATAAAGATAATCACAAATAAGGTATTTATTTTATTTAAAAGAAAAAGAAATAAAATGAAACTCATAATCTGCTCAATTGAATTAACGTAAATTGGACTGTATAGTTCATCGTTAAATCCTAAATTAACATGTGAAAATACTGAATTCTGGGATTTCCTTCCTATTCGTTCTAAACTGAATTTACTGTTTATATCCCTCAGTGACGCTCCCTTTATAAGGAGGATATTTAGGCGTCTATGATCTCGACCGGCCTACTTCTCGAGACGTAAAATGATGGTTTTGAACAAGCCCATGATGTATGTTTGATTAAAATGGTGAATAAAACGTCCTTACGGGAGCGAGACACCAGCGTCCGCAGCAGTAAGCAGTCACAGTGCAGCACCGCCTCCAGGACCGCAGCCGGACCGCAGCCGGACCCCGAGCTCAGCAGATTCAGCCTCCACAGCGCCGAACGCTCCCCCTCCACCCCGTCCCTGTGACAACACAGACCCCGTAAGCAGTCTGTTCAGTAATCAGACAACAGCAAATCCCGCTCCCACACGGGCTCTTTCATCCGCTTCGTCTCGACACGAGGAGTCCCGCGGCAGCCTGGGGCTCCTCTTTAAATGCGAGTTCCTCTGTGATTCTGCTGATCAGATCTAATATGTTTGCTCGTTAAGGCTGGAAATGTAGACGCAAGAAAGACAACATTTGCATGCAAAATGAAAAAAAGAAATAAAAGCCACGGGCTACCGCCAGTCTTCGTGGCATCCGAAGCTCGCCGAGATGAGAATACCAACAAGAAAAAGAAAAGGAAACCATTTCAAACCAACCCAGACTCACGAGGAGTATAATGTCGAGGAGTCACATTATAATGACCAGATCTGTACAGCGGGAGCGTGTAGCTCATGATGGGAGTCACGTTTCGTGAGCTGCATTGGTAAGTGTGAATCCATCCTTGAAGATGTTGTACACCCATGCTGATTCTCTTCCATGGACCGGATGGGATCTTGACACAAGGTTGGAAGAGCATGACCAAGAGTTCAAAGTACCTGGTTGAGCATCTGTTTACTTGGGACTCTACCCTAAAGACTCGTGACTTGACTCAGACTCTAGCCTGAAAACTCATGACTTTACTTGGGACTCTAGCCTAAAGACTCATTACCTGACTCAAACTCTAGCGTAAAGACTCATGACTTCACTCGGGACTCTAGTCTAAAGACTCGTGACTTGATTCGGACTCTAGCTTGAAGACTCATGACTTGATTCAGACTCTAGCCTGAAGACTCGTGACTTGATTCCAACTCTAGCCTGAAGACTCGTGACTTGACTCAGACTTGACTCGGACTCTAGCCTGAAGACTCGTGACTTGACTCAGACTTGACTCGGACTCTAGCCTGAAGACTCGTGACCTGACTTGTGATTTTGTCCACCTGTCGTATGGGGAGCAGAAATAACTCTGGGCTGAGGTCCATGTATCTCACACATTGCTGTGGGTGTTCGCTTTTATCAAGGCACTTATGTAAGCGGCGTCTTAAATCACTCCTCATAAGGGGCTAAAAGTGAGCAGAATAAGCTACTGAAACATAAACATGATGAGTACGAGGCCCCCTGCTGCTCCACTGAAGAAAACTGCACTTCACTCCAGCAGAAGTCATTTATAACATCAGGACGGCTGCAAATCCTGCAGATCTTGTGGAACAGTCCTAATAAATCTGAGTGCTACACTAGCAGGTCGGGTTTCTTTAAGTGTTGCCTCACACACACTTCCCAAATCTCAGACTACCAACCCAAGCTTTTTTTCTTAGACCTGACTCTCTGCTTTGATTTATCTAAATGTTTCTATTCTTTTATTACTCTTTTATTGAATAACCAAAACAGGCCGTTGATGGAGGGGAAGGTTTGGGGTGCGTGCCCCGCCGGCTTTACCGCGGCCTCCACTGTAGGGCTCCAGGGACCATGGAGCGCCACACAAATATTTTAAGGTAATAAAAATAATCTCATTTCAGCCCGTTTCAGCCCTCCAGGCCGGTGGAAGCAGAGCTGCCGGGTGATTCACGCCATCACCGCGCTGAACGATATCATATGGGTTCGGGGGCGAGCGCCTTTGAGGAGGGTGACGTCAGACAGACCTGACATTCAACCCCATGCGGCTCAGGTTCAGCCTTTTACACCTCGCAGAAAAGAAATCTCAGAAATAAAAAAAAAGCTCGGTTATAAGAAAAAATCAATCAATAAATTACTGTGATCGAAAATGACACCAAATTAATAATAGAAATAATAAGAAAAACCTTTTATTTTGCAGAAAAACAGAAAGGAGCTAAAATATTATCACAATAAAAATAAAAATAAAGTTATTCAACGTCATTAATAAAAACATCAAGAATAAAATATTAATACAATTAATTACAATAAATTCAAAAACATTAATAACAGTTTATTTAAACATTAATATATAAATTAACAAATATATAGATCAAATATTTTAAATAAATTAAATATAAACATATTAATGACTAGTTTATTCTGCAAAATAAATATGAAAGTTTCAATTTTAACAAAAATATTAATTATTATATAAATATATTATAAAAATATTTCAAATAAATCATAGATGATCGTAGTTGATTCAGCAAAAAAAATAATGCATAAAACTTATGAATAAAATAAAAACCTTTATATTGTTAGAATATTCATAAATAATAATATAAATTGTACAAATATCATTATGAAAATATGATTACACATAAAGACACATAGATCCTATTCATTCACTCGGAGCAAGGGAATATTATTTATTTTATATTATTGGAATTTTCAGAACGGATGTGTCTTGATTTTGAGTTATTTTTATTTTTAAATAGTTTACTGCTGTTGAATAACAATGTTTTAAACATGAGATTCATTACCTTAGCAAATCCTGTGGAAAGAGAGTCGGGTCGATGATGCTTAACCAGAATGGAGGGTCGTCATTACCGGCGACTGTGAGGGTCTTGGAAGAATCGTGATCACACTTGCTTTGAAACGTTCTAGACCACGAAGCAAAATAAATAAATAAATAAATAAATATCATCTCACTAGCAATAGTAATAAGCTACTTTGGAATGGAATACCCATCCAACAGTGTAGTAGCTCAGAAATATTAATATGTTAATATATGTTAATATAATGTCACCTGTAGATCTCTGGTAGAGGAGCAGTGAGGATAACGAGGACGTTCAGGAGCTGATCACACAGGCTATGGATGATGGGTACCCAGGGTCCTGAGGTCCGGTTCGGTCTGACCAGTTCTTCCACACTGGCACACACACTCCACATCAGCTGCTCCACACACTGCAGGATAGTCGTGATGTCCAGCCTAATACACAACAAACACTCGACTGTTTGGTTTGGATGCTACTGTGTTAAAATCTTATTGTGATTATTGTGAAATAATTATCTTGATATGCTCAGTGTATTCATATAAAACAATTATACACAGTAACACCACCATAAAATATGCAAAGTTGATATACATTATGCAATAACTATCATTTCTAAATCACTTTATCATTACTAAAGTCTTGGGAATGTCACCATCGCCTGGCTAGTCTGTAGTTGAGTGTCTGAGGACTTCAGGAGTGAATAGTCGTACAGGTGGTTCCACAGATGCTCAACTGGGTTCGATTCTGGGGAACTAGCGGGACCAGGGTAGTACTCGTAAGTTTCCCCTCAGCTTCTACTGTAGAACGCAGCCAATCAGCATCCGGCTTGGTCCAGATGGTGAGCGCAGGATAGTAAGCGAGAAACATCTGCCCGTCAGTCTGAGCCCAGCCTGCACTCAGCAGCTTATAACGGCGTGTCCTTGTAACACGGCGCGTCAGGAGAAACCGATCTTTCCATCCGTCCTCACCTTTCTCTCCTCGCATCTCTTCTTCCCCTTGGTCCTCCCCAGCGGTCCACAGGCGATCTGCACTTTCTCATCGCTCGCCGGTTGAAAGGATGTTAGCGCCGGCTTTTACCAGGATAAGTATGTGCTAATGCAGCACACGAGGCCTCGTCGGTAAAGCCCCGAGACCATCGGGCGTGACGGAACGGGGCCCCGAGCCAGGACCCGGGGTCAGCGTGCTAACAAAGGAGGCCTGTTCGATCGATTCTGAGCCCCGCACCATCGCTAAACCATCCGAGAGCTGCCGGACGCAGACTGTGACCGGGGTTTGGGTTGCTCAAGCTTAGGTGCACTGGAGTGCCAAAATATGTAGGCTCATGACCATGAGCTGGCTGGACATCCCATTATAAATCTATTAAGAAGTCCTTTTGTATGGGCAGCTTGGTGCAACAAGCTACTTATGAGACAAACCTGGATTTGTGTAGAATAATGGTCAAGTCCACTCTGAAAGCTCCCCGTGTGTCCAAGTTTAGTTCTATTGTCCTCACTGTTTCACTTTTAAACTTGTATTTTAGAGCTCAGGGCTATGAGTCAGCTTTTTAGAGACTCAAATATTGCTTCAAATGGTTTAATGTGCTAAAGGAACGCAGAATGGATAAACCTTTCAATTATTGCTTAAGTCTCGTTCAGCTTTGCTCACGTTAATCAAGTTTTGCCTCACGGGCGCTTTGAAAAGATCAGGTCGAAATGTTATTTTTATTTATAAGGTGTCAATTCAAGGTTGAAGAAACTGTTACGTTAAGAACAACCCGCCCGGTTCTAAGACTGGCGACTTCAGTTTGATTAGTCTGACTGACCATACACACACGTCTTATGTTAGAAAGAAAAGAGCGACGACGAATCAGTGGCAAAAGCAATAACGAGGCCATCCATAACGAGACCACCAATGCAGATGAGCAATCTTCATTAGGTTTTGGCTTCATTATGTCTCATCTAAATCAAAAGCAAGTACCGCTTCCAATTTATGTCGATTTAACAGCAAATAAATATTGCACATGGATTAAATTATTTTATCCTCTTAAATGCTTTTGGGCAATAATTTTTTTAGTTATTTCGTTTTTTGATGGGAGGGATTGAAGTGTGTTGGTGATCACATTGACACCAAGTTCAAGGCAATAAAATCTTGCCTGACAGATAGTGTCACTCAGTTCCAGAAGCTTCCAGTTAATGAAAGATCTGTTTTCTTCAGTTCCTGGATTGCATCTGACCATCTGGACAGATGTTCTCCAAATGTTTTGTTTTGTTTTTTCTTAGTTCTGAGCCAGACAAATAATCTGTCCTGTGTAGTAATAACTCAGGCAGTACAAACAGACAGACTCTGAGCTAAACGCTGCCACATTTTACATTTGAAAGACTGTTTTTGTTATATAACAGTAGTGACCATTTGTTATACACGCTCTATTCACAGTCCGTGACATGCCTACAGAAATAAAGCAGAAGGTAAAGCACGATCAAAAGGTCCCGTAATGCGTTTGCCGGGTGAGGATCGGGACGGTGAAGAAGGTCTTTGTGTCTGGTACCTGATCTGAGCGAGTCTTCTGAAGGAGGGCTGAGCTCTGGAGTATCGTTGAAGCAGGAGCTCCAGGGTCAGTGCCAACACCTGTGCCAGAATCTGCTGCGCCGTTAGCGGAGAGACCGTGCTCCACAGGTCACTGCGCAAACCAGAGAGGAAATAATGCCACATCTGGATGGAGAAGGAGCACCTTTCACCCTGCACCAAGATGAAAATAAAGATCTCATAAAAATCAAAGCTGACCTGGAGGAGATTAAAGAAACCGGGAAGCTTTTCTTACCTCAAATAAATAATTTTCACTATAGCAAGAAAACAGAAGGAAATCAATTCAGTCAAGCAAGTGTAAAGCAAGTCTATGTGTAGCTGTTGGAGTCAACTATTGCCAAAAGGAAATTATTCTATCAGTTAAAAATGTATTCATAATTCAGTTCAGTTCATTGTTTTTAACCTCTTATCCTAATTAGGGTCTGTAGGGGTGCTGGAGCCTATCTCAGCTCTTCAACAGGCTCAAGGCACAAGGTAACACCCTGGATGTAGCGCCGTTCCATCGCAGGTACCTACAGGACGATTCAGTGTCTCCAGTTAACCTGGTAGCATGTCTTTGGACTGTGGGAGGAAACCGGAGTACCCGG
>JAYDZG010000022.1:4731311-4741321 GCA_034509265.1 Microcambeva bendego
CCCCATTTATCCGGGCTTGGGACCGGCGTGCAGCTGTTTCCAGTTACACGGCTGGTTAAACCTACAGGACGATTCAGTGTCTCCATATATATATTTGTATATATACACATATACAAATAATACATTGTTCATTTAGGTCAACCCCATACCCACAAACTGTTAACTGAAATAAACAGATTTTTTTATTTACACGACTGTATATACACACAACAATATTTACACTTTAAAATAAAATCCAAATCTAAGACGAATCGGTGCAAAGTCCACAAAAGTGTCTTTTTTTCCATGAAAATTTTAACATTTAGTCCCCCCAAGTCTGCTTTGGTTAGCTTCCAAACATGGCGTATATGAAAATATTCAAGCAGGGGAGACGCAGGAGTTATCCACAGAGAGAAAGAAAAAGGCGTCTCCACGAGCGGCCCTGCTTTAAATGAAGATCACATCGGTACCGGCAGCGCCGCGGCCGACGGGGAGCATGTCGTCTGTGTGAGAAAGGCTCTCGCCAATCATCTGACACATGCGCTCGTATAATGCCACGAGGAAGATTCTTTTAGTCTCCGGTCGTGGAGGGATGCCTCCTCTGACGGGGCTTTCGCTGTGATCTTTTTGCCGCCCGGGAGGCTCCCCGCGGGCCGAGCCGTGACCCCGGGGCCCAGGACGGTGAAGAAAAGCCGGTCTGAGTGAGGCAGGTTCGGAGATGACTGGGAGAGGTTTAGAAAAAGAAGAGCACATCACGCCACCCATGTACTTCACTCTTGGCTGGTCCTTTGATCAGCTTGTCGCTCGGTATTGACGTGATCGAGAAAACTTCGCTTCAGAGTTTGTCATCAGGAGGTCTGATAACGGTAAACAAGATGTCACCGACACTAATGTCATTACTGGCAGGGTAGCACTTTGGTGCCGGCTAAATTTTGGTCTGGTCTGGTCTGGTCTGGTCGACATGCCAATCTTTTTTTTTTTATTTGATAGTAAAATTAGCCAAGCATGCAACATTCATACTATAACATTGTAAAAGGTAAGAGATTTTTTTCCCATCAAGTTCGGTAGAGGCTGCAGAGGGCAACGAGTACGACGGCACATCTGAACAAATTACAGTGTAACTCACTACATAACCATCAGATTCCATCACAAGACGTATGATTAGTTTCTTCGGTCCTGTGTTATCGCCTGAGCGTTTTTCGCCCAGCCTTCGCCCGTCTTTATAGCTGCACTGGAAGGACACCTTGGCTTTTAGAGCCATCTGCTTAATGCCATCCCGTGACGAATAGCCCCAGCTGTACGGCTCTAAAAGGGGTCAAGAGCTTTTCACACTCTGTACCGCGGTAAAAATATACAGGTACGGCCCCGACCCTCACGGTGATGATCAAGAGTGCGCCGCTCTTTTTAAGATTTTTTTTTTAATGCTTTACACGAACCCTTCTGTTAAAAACCAACAGAGGGTTAAAGATAAACTGAGGATGATTTCAAAAATAGACGGAACACCTAGCCAGTCGTCGGCGCCGCTCTGTGGCATGCAAGTTCACGTGAGGAGCGTCGTTGGGAGCGTCTACCCCGGGTTGTTTTTTTTCCTTTTCGTCGGGCTGTGACAGGGATCCACTTTCAGCTCGCTGTACTGCATCTGTTAAAACAGAGACATACACACACGGTCGGATGGGCAGGATTAAAAATGCCTGGGAATTAAATAAGGCCTGAAACAATCATAGGAAGGACTCGGAAAACAAACAAAGAGGTCAGGGTGATAGAGGAGCCCTTGGGTGGACAGCAGGAGATCCTCTCATGGAGTCTTTGAAGTCAGTCTTTTTTTTTTTTTCTTTGGCTTACGAGTTTGTTGAAAGCTCTTCAAAATATCGAGTCACACCCATTGCTTTGTATCTTTGTGGAGAAGGTTTGGAGAAAGTCATAGTAATACAGTAATACATAGTAAACAGTAAAGAGCCTATGTGTGCTCCAGTGAACTGTCCAGCTTTAGAATAAATACAAATCTTTCTTTACTATTTTGTTCATGCAGTCTGTCTTTCGTTGCTGGGGGATCCCTGATTGCAGTCGAGGTGGGTGTATTGCTGCTCTTGCCGCCCTTTTCCACCCGTGCATTCTGCACAGACGCCTGCTCTATCTGCCAGTCAGGGTCCTTACACATTATTCGAAGACCCCACACACATAGTCCGGTCTTACCACCCTAAAAGAAGCGTGTCTGCTCGAGGCACTGCTAGTTATGTTCACTAAATGGCACCCAACTCCTCCACCGGTGTGCACTGGAACGTAAGCTTTTAATTTTCTTTTCTGATAAGCGTTTCAGCTGGCTCATAATTTCATCACCTCGAGCTACGACGGAAGTTTAAAAGTGAAACCAGGAAAAAACCAGATAAACACAGATACATGTGGAGGCTTCAGAGTAAATTTCATTGTTACTTCACACAAATGCAGATTCTTCTCATATTCGCACTTTGAAGACAAGATGATTGGAGGATCAGTCAAAAGGGTGAATTCCGTTTTGATTGACAGCCGTTTGAGCTTCAGTCCCACCGTGGATTTTGCTAGTGAAGTCGAAAGTCAAACTGCAACCCATTTCTTAGTATTTGCTTGGATCAATTACTTGACCATTTCCATTGTTAATTGTGTAAATAAAACACACTCATAGTATCGCCTAGATGAGGAATAGAGGGCAGAATTGATGTTGAAATAAATAATAATAATTAATTTTATGATAAGTAATGATGTGTAAGCCCCTCTTTGAAGACCGGCAGTAATAGAATGTACATTTTTGCCAACATTAGCAGAGCAGCATGTACATGTTTTCGTGCCGTGTATAAAATAAAGTATTTCAGAGGTGTAATTTGTTTCAACATAATTTGTTTAAAGTATTTTAGATCAAGTAGATAATGTTCTCAATGCCATGTGAATCAGGGTGCTGATTTAAAGTATAATAGGTAAGCGGTAGTGTGACATTCATGGAATAATATTATTTGCTGTATTTCTTCGCCATGAAATCCTCACATTTGGAACAGACCACGCTATACGGGATCCGAGAGGTCGCTGAGTAGACATGTTTAGTATTTCCTCATCAGCTTACATTCACCATGATGAAGATTTTATTTCAATCAGCTCTTTCAGCCAACATCGTTCCAGCAGAGCAGCTGCCTTAATCCACACATTGTGTAACCTTTCCCGCTCAAATCCTCCTTAATCAACGAACACCGGAAAGATAGTTTACTTCATAAGGCGCGTGGGCTCGGCTGGCAGATGAGGAAAAAGGAAATTGTATCACTTGATATAAAAAAGCGGATAATCTATGGACCGCAAAAGGGTGGGAGGAGTAATAATCATGTCCGAGAGAGCTTATAGTCCTGATTTAGCTCTTTTTTAGGCATTCGAAGTTGGCAAGGCTCTTAAACTTCAATTGTGTGGACAGTACTGTAAGTTGCTTTGCAAAGCATATGCTAAATGTTGAAGATGTAAATAAGAGTGACGTTATTCGAGGCTCTGTTTCATTTGACCCAACAATACTGAACAATGACTAATTTGAACAAAAACGCTAGGTGGTAGATACAGCATGGAGAGAAACATCTGACCCAGTTTTGAACTAGAACAAATTTAGGATCAAGATGGTGACTGGAATAGGACAGGGTTTAAGATAACTATGCATCCCCTTCAAAGAGCAGCTCCCTGCAGAGAAGCCTTATAGGGTCATTATTTCGGATCTAAACCTCACATAGCTACAGCTGACTTTGGAAACCTTTCTGAACTGTGCTGAAAAGTTTCGGATGTCAGGGTGATGGGATGCAGATCAAAGTTTGTGAACCTGATAGAAGAAAAGATGTGGGTGAGAAAACAACAATAAAATTCCATCAAAAAAAGGCATTTAAAAGGCGAATGTCATCGAGATGCCTCGCATGTTGCAAGTTCCATTATGGTTAACGGGTGACAGTTCTGCCATCTTAATTGGAGAGACATGCATTCACCATTTTTGTGATGGATTGCTGTCCTGCCGAATATCGCACATGCTCGCTTAAGCAACCGCCAAACATAAATGTAATAAAGGACCGGAAGGGTTATAAAGAAAAAGAATTATAGCACAGAAAGGGAATAAATGACTGAAGTAAGACAGCAATTTGGAGAAAGTTGCTGGCATAGAGCACACATCCATGGGAGAGGGTGGGTAAAGACCTGGAGCTGCTCAAACCCCGCTCTACCCTCGCTCGGATCCCCCATGCTGACAGCGCGACTACAAATACAGGCTTTGAAGTGCGAGAGTACAGAGGGGGCGTGGTGTACGTGAGCGGTGCCATCTCAGGTGCCGTCACGAGACCCTTCGATGCAGAGCACGCGCCGCCATGCTGCCGCTAAGCAAGGTTCGGGATTTAAAGCCGCACAGGCGGCGGGCACGTATGAATAAGTAAATGAAAGGGGAACGTTTTAATGATACTATGCTATGCCGTTTATACAGGAAATGACAGACAAAAACTTTTCTGCTTCATCTCCTGTGACACCTAACCTAGCATTAGGGCTATTAAACGCTCTCCGAAAAAACAGCCGCCACAGATGACAGAGTACTGCCTACATGTGTACCGAGAGAAAGAAAAGCATGTCAAGGTAAAAGCAGGCGAGCGCGGGGAGAAAGGCGAAGAGAAAAGTTTCGCGATAAGTTTCTGTAGTGATGGGATGTATTTTAGATAATTGCTTGGTTAAACTTTAAAAGTACATCCCCGGTGCCTCCGAGTCAAAAGACTGAAGTAATAAAACATTCTCAAACCTAACCTGAGGCATGCTTTTACAAAACAACTTTCCTACAGTGCTACATTGTTTTCTAGCCTGGAGAATTAGAAATGCACAAAAGTTTACAATGTAATATTATATATATATATATATATATACAGGCAATATTGGCCACCAAGTGATGATTGATACTCTATTGATCCCGAAGGAATATTAGCAAGTCAGCTGTGTGCGAAAATTACCAGACTAAATTGGGCTGTCTGTGTGGAGTTTGCATGTTCTCCCTTTGTCCTGTGTGGATTTCCTCCAGGTGCTCCGGTTTCCTTCCCTGAATTGTCCTATGGGTATGTAGCCACTCGTATAAATACGGAGGGTTGTGTCAGGAAGGGCATCCGGTGTGAAAACTATACCAAATCAACAATGCAGATCATGTCAAAGCTATGTTAAATCCAACACACATGGATATGCACGGTAGATACATGCATTTTAAAGTAATTAAAAAATTACAATTATTTATACTGTATTTCACAAAACCTTGTGATGGCGACTCATCTTTGGCTTATCGGCTTATGACTGTATCGATTTGGTGTCGAATTACCGTGTACGGCTGTGTGGTTACATTTAAATCTCTCCGTTTGTGCCGGCTGTAACGGCGCCCTCCATGTGCTAATTGCTAGCATCCCGTTGCTAGCTTCCCGTTCCCCACTTTCACTGACTAATGGTATCATAAAACAAGCTTGTGATAGGGCATGTCTCTAATACCAGGTTGAGCATACTTATGTCGACAATGAGATCTGGCCTCATTTAAGGAACATAAAAGATTCCCTTGGATCAGAGAGCTAGCTTGCTCAGGCGGAAAATCAAAACCATACACCGAGGGAGTAGACGCATGAGGTAATGCCGCTCGCTAGGTGTACTGAATCAAAAGAAAATGCATAAAATTAGAATGTATATTTAAGTAGGTAGAGATGCACTGCAGGCGCCGGTTTAGGATTCCAGCCGTGTGACAGAACAAGTGTACGTTCTGAGTGAATATTTTCCATCCCTGGAGCTTCTGGAGTCGTACATTTTAAGCATGTTTTCTTCCCCGTGTGGTGAAAGGTATACAGTTTAAGCTGAGCTTTTGTCATCGGGGGGTGAAAAGCTCATAAACGAAAGCTGAAGTCATTTCAAATCCCACAAAGACACCTGATACTGATGGACCGCTCGATGATGCCCTTTTGGACATGGGCATATTGTTTGGAGGCAGCATTAAATGATCTGTAAAGATGTGGTAGCTCCAGGGCTGCCATTACGGGACGCTAAGCAAGGTTCGGGTCACACCGAGACCTTAAAAACGGTGCTTCATCCGTCATCCCTGTGAAACGTTCCAGCATGTGGGTGCCTGCAGGACACACCCTGGTTCTGGAGCGCTTAATTTAAGTCGTTGATATCCCATAGCAGCGCAGTGTGGTGTCCCCCTTGGGCACTGGTAACCCAGAAAACAGAGGTGAGGTGAAGATGGATGCAGAGCGGAACGTTCCTGACTGGAACAGAGCAACACAGTTTTTATATGCGCTAGCCCGAAGTCAAGGTGCAACAGCCTTGCACAGATTACCCATGTGGTTAAGTCCTCCGAGGTTCGCTCCGACCCTGCCTCATTAGCCAGGACGTCCCAGGAGCTTTCCTACCTGCCGGAATCTTCTGGGCTACAGGTGTTCGGATCGCACGGAGCTGTTTGGACCAGGCTGAGCAAAAGCCAGGCAGTGGTGAGAGATTATGACCCCATAAAGATCAAACACAACCTGCCACCCAGGGTCCATCAAAGGCGAATGCTCGGTCTTGGATCAGAGCCCCACTATGCCCTGTTAGTAAGCGACATGGGGCTTCGCTAACACAGAGGAAACCGGATAACAAGCAGGAACCTTTTATTAGCACAAGCCTTAATTGAAGTTAAACACCGGCACCTTTCTTAACACGACACTGGTGTTTATAGAAGGTACAGTGAAGCGGGCATGGCGACGCAGATCAAGCCGTTAATACAGGCAGAGTGGGACAAAATCACTGCTTTATTGGCTTCAAATAACAAGCATGGCGACAAGTCTGTTTCGGATTTCACTGATTTATATTAGATCTGTACGGACCAGGCATCAATATTACATAGTCCATTAAGCCTAATCGTCAGTGCACTATATAAATACATTTAATTAATTATCACAAGGTTTAACTGAAAAAACATTGCTTGTACAGTATAGAGTTTAACTGTCACTTAACCCCTAGATGCTGGAGTGAAGTGGGGTAATAAGCCACACATTTTGTGACACAACTTCTCTGCTTTTGAGGGTTTTTAAATTATTTTATGTGATGTTTTACCCTGACATGGTTCTGACAGAAACCTGTTATTTTTAACTGGCCACCAAGGTTTTAGACTTCAAGACAAGACTGCTGTACTAACAATGCTGCTCCTGTTGGATGTGACGGGTACCTGGCTTGTTTGCACCAAAAATGCAAGTCACTCGCTACGGACTTCATGACAGAACGGACCATATATTTTTATTTTTTTTGCTAGTTTAACCTTTAGTTTATTTTTTTCTATGTTATTGTTGCCCTCAACTTGCTCAACAAGGGTCTTTATATGTCCTGGATTCTGTAAAGTGGCTTCAAGACAATGTCCATTGTAAAAAGCGTTATATAATACCTTTAACTTGACTTGAATGACTGCAAGGCCAGTTAAAAATAACCATGAAGAAAATACAATACAATCAAAGCTGTAAATAAACTGAATGCAAGATACGGGATGAGAGGAAACAGGGGAAAAGTGTGGGACATGTGGGCCACGCCAAATCATAATACCAAGAATGAACTGAAAAATACAAATTATTAACGTCCACTCAGTACAGAACAAACAATCCCCGCTGGTGACATAACCCAATTCACTCAATCAATGTATTTTATTTTTAAAGCATCATTAAACCCCTTGTCACTTCTTGCGTGTTTTCTTGACTAAATGTAGTTAGGGAGACCAGACTCCTCTGTGATTCCTGCTCAAGGTAGAGCATGTAGTATGAAAACCACAATGACTTAACGGACCCCCGATGACCAGAGATCCAGTCAGTGTGGTGAACTGTAGCGATCTGACCGTTCTTAAAGTCATCTGGTGTCCACCTGGCATAAGACTGATGCGATATCGTGTGCTGTGTTCCAAAGGTCCTTCCTCCGTTCATCCAGTTTTTGGAAACAATACATAAACCAGATCTTTTCTGAGCCAAAAAGGACCAGCCCAGTTAATCCCTACACAAAGTACTAAAGCCAGCGTCTGTCATGGTAACGGGGTGTGTTTGTGCCGATAGCATGGGCTACACGGTCAGGCTCAGCATAAACAGATCAGAAACTAGTGGGTGGGCTACAGATGCAGGCTAGATGGTTGTTAGTTTAGATTTTTTTGGTATTACAAATCATTTTTCACTATTAAACATGGTCCATGTTTAATAATTCCCAATAGTTTTCTATTCATTAAAGATATTCGATTGTTTATTGGGATTTTAACGTCATGTTTTACACTTTGGTAACATTCACGACAGGAAGCGATTATTCATTACACAAGATTTATGAACTCACAAATTTTATATCAAACACACTCATGGGCAATTTTATTTCTTCGATTCACCTCACTTGCACGTCTTTGGACTGTGAAGGAAACCAGAGCAAACACACAGACACAGGAGAACATGCAACAAACTCCACACAGAGAGACCCGGACCTTCCTGCCGGGCTCCAACACTAAGGTTCCTATCATACTAGACGTTGCTGTTCACACACTTTCTGCATCGGAGTGCAAACAAGTCCATGTTCTTGTTTGATTTAAATATATTTCTGTAAATGGGCCTGGGTTCAGATGAACATCTCCACTGAGTAGAAGTACAAACAAAAGCACATTAAGCATTTTCACATTACACTACATACAGTATATTGACGTATCTATTGTTGTTCATGATATTGTTTCACATCTGCATGTTTAGCACTTTTGTCTGGTTTTGTGCTGTGTTTTACCCCTCCACCCCCAAAAAAAAAATTACGGCCCAGCACTCGGCGCTTTTAACGACTCAGGAATCATGTACATAATAATAGAGAAACAGTGCAGTTCCTTGAGAACTCAGGAAGAGCTCGGTTTTTAGGGAGGATCGGTCAAATGACATGCTTTGAAGCTGACCTAAAAAAGAAAATTGCGTCTTGATGGTTGACCAACATAAAAGCAGGGATGTGTGGACTAGATGTGACTGGCCACTCCGTTCCACTTATAAATCTGTACTGTGTAATCCCAGCCAGAGAAAGTGTTTCTCTCAAGCCTGGTGTGAGACGTAAAGACACACGTACTGATAAAGTGATGGATAAGAAAATAGGAGGTCCACCTACCACTTGCACATCAGAGGGCACTCGGGATAGGAAGTCCAGCAGCTCGTTGTTGTCGATGGTGTACGGGTCTCGCAGCTTCTTGGTGAATTTATTTACTCCTGAAAAGTTGGCATGACACATCGACATTATACCTCATCGAGAAGGGACAAGTGCACTCTGCAGTGTGAGCAAAGAGGGAGCAAAGAGGGAGCAAAGAGGATCCATGCTGCTATTGCTGCGCAGGATCAAAAGGCTCTCTGAAATCCCATTTTCTAAGTAAAGATCGGCTGCCATTAGGCCCACAAGTGCACTGCTCTCTGGCCTTTGAGAGCTCCTGCTCAAGTTTGAAACAGCAAACAAAAGGAACACAGAAGCCATTAGTTATGAGGCTGATGAGCCAAGTGTGGTACTGTTCTGGTGGCAGCTGACATATTCGTTTTGCAACTACAGTCATGGGAAACGACTTTAAAATACAAGTTGTACAATGTATGGGTGTGTGTTTGAGCAAAATGAGCAGTGTTGTTTTATTCTATAAACTCAAATAAGAATTAGATAAAACATCACTGCTCATTTTGCTCAAATACATTATAAAAGTAGAAAAACTGATCATTTTGAAGTGGTCTTATTTTTTCCATGATTCGTTTTATTTGATATAACATCCCTCAATGCATTTTATAATTAAAGCAATTTATTACACAATTTGTATGGATTATGGGCGAAAGAAATGTAGTCTTTACTTACCCCAGGCCAAAATGATGTATCTCAGAGGAATTAAGTAAACTATAAATGTGGCCACACTCAGCGCCACTATGGCAAGCCAGCTGAGAAAAGGCACAGTCCAGTTGAAAGTACTGCAAAACAAACATGAGTACTCAAATCTGTTTCTTTACCGCATCTATCGTTAACCTTTATATGAAATATGAAAT
>JAYDZG010000022.1:4751762-4763782 GCA_034509265.1 Microcambeva bendego
CCTACCGCCTCTATGTGCTATCTAAAGATAAGACTTGCCACTGATCCTAGATTCCATCAAACATAATTGTACATGAATTGGAATCAGATTGGAAGCATTTCATTGTGCTAGGAGGTTAGTGTTTATTTTCCTCTGTTGATGTGGCCCCGTTAGGGCTTGGATGAAGACAATTTAGAAAACAGTAAAACATGTGGTGAAAGGGCTTTCACAGAAGAGGAGCTATCTGGTGTGGCTATGAAATAGGTGTCAGAGTTGTCAGCGGGCCCAGGGGTCATGAAAATGGGAGTGTGTTGTTACGACACCCCAGGGCTCGAGGACTGAGATATGGAAGCAGCTATTACCCAGCATGCAACTGCCGGGGCATCGATAACAGTCGTGTATTTATCATACAGCCCCAGCTGCCCACAACAGTCCATTAGATGATATTTTGATTACTGATTTCCAACGGAAGTTGGAACACAGTCACCCTTTCTGTATTCTACTGAGAGTATCTAAATCTTCCTCCAAAGCATCAAAGCAACAATAAAAAACATTTCACATGTACATTTGCAATATTTAGCAGATGATTCTATCCAAAGTGCCTCACAATTACCGAATTGAATATGATTTGAGCATTCAAGCATTATCAACAATGACAACAAATTACTAGTCCAGTACCTTAACCACTGCAAAAACTAAAAACTACACAGTAACTGACTCAACCTATGTGAATGTATTTTTACAGCCCAAGGACCAAAATGTTTTTTTTCCATTTGGTAATAATTTCGTCAATCTAGCCTCCACATTCTGCATTCAATAGTTAAGCCTCATCTTCAGTTTCTGGACAGATGACATTCACCTTAACCATGTCACCATAATCAACTGTTCCCATAATTCTTATATTCTAACAAATATACAATATATGACCATGTCATAAACACCCTTTATCCATTGCAGGGCAGACACACAGATATATAAAACAATTCAGTTTCTCTAATCAACCTGATTGCGTGTTTTTAGACTGTTGGAGGAAAACCAGAGATCCAGGAAACCCACCCGGACCAGCGAAGATGCCCCGGACAAACCCAGGAAATTCTTGCTGTGATGTGACAGTGCTACCCACCCACCCCATTTCTATTGAAATATATCAACCAGAAAGGTATCAGTTACTTACACTGTACCTGTAGTTCTATACTTACAATCATTAGAAGTGATTTTACCTTTTATTGTCACTACATTCTTCATTTATGTAGACGTGAGTTTACTTACGCGTACTTATTCTAGGTCTAAGTCCATGCAGGAGAGCTGCACCAATACAAACAGCTTTTGGACATGTAAGGAGGTGTGTGAGAGTTGTAGTAAGCCTGTGAGCTCTACATGATTGCTATGTGTATCTTATCTGGAACAACTCCTCCCGGGGCCGTGTGAACGTCTAAGCTGTGTATCGGTGACTGTGAAGCTGTTTGTAAAGGAGAATTGCTCTAGTGTTCAGCCATGCGAGCAGACCTAATCTCAGCTCTTTCTCACCGCTTCTCTGCGTGTCTTTCAGCTCTCTCCCTGAGGATACAGAGCCTATCATCAAGCTTTGGGCTTTCACACAAACCCTGGAGCTGATTAGCCTGATAGATACTACGGACATGAAGCTACACACCACTGGGCCTGCAGGGGCGTAGCTAAGAATGGCCAATAGTGCTCGGTTTAAAATCATGTAGTCCGAAAAGGGGTATGAAGAGCAATAAGTCAAACTTGGTGTACAGAATAATTTATTTTAAATATTTAAATGTTTCTGATGGCTGAAAAGATCGTTAGGTGTGTGGCAGTCTGTGGCTCTCAGTCAGGGCGATAATGAGCAAGAACCACCATAATCAGTACATTTTTGATTACTTAGATTATCAAAATGTTGCTCTCATCACAAGTGAGAGGGAAATAATTGTTAGATTCCAAAGATTCGAGCTCAATAGTCCTTACTGGTCTCCTGAATATGACCATTCCATGATCCAATTACCAGACAAACAGTTTTGCATCAGTTGCGAACCCCTTATAACTCTAAATACTAAAATATGGTTAATGATTATATTTAAGCACGTTAAGGATCGGCTTCGTCACTATGAGATGCACGATATATTTAAAATCTAATGACCCTTGAGAAAACCGAAGATGCAGACAACTGTAAGACAGCTGTACTGACATATTGACTATTAGTCCTAGTCTCCTAGTGCCGATCCCGACTACTCCTATTTAAATCCACACATATGTATTTGGCAAGATTTAACAATAATAGCGCCATGCGCTGCAATCTCATTATCACCTAGGTAATTACCTGCCATTCCGTCTGCGTGTTTGCTTTAGTTTGGCGGAGCAGGTGTTAAAGATGTTTCGGCTGTTATTACGCTGCTTGATGATGTCTTTGGTGAAGACAGTGAGTTCTCTGGAGACACGGTATGTGCACACACAAACATTGGCATAAGCCTGGCAAACAGTGGGGAGGAGGAGTATTCAGCAAACACATGGTTCGGCTGTTTGATGTCGGGGCGTCGAGCGTGGCCGTTTGGCAGGAAAAAATGGCTTAATTTTCACTTTACGTCCATTGTAGGAACGGAGAAAGGGAAACTTCTGCAGGCGCGTTGGCAGATGCAACGGCGTAAAGAGTTATTGGGTTCATAAAGCTGTAAATTATGTGGGCAACATAAACAGCAGTCTGGATTCTTTAAAACCACATCTGGTGAAGAAGAAAAGTTTTCAGTGTCAAGCACCACCATTAAAATGAATTCTGCAGGTTTGATATAAAGCCTTCATTTCACCCACGATAGGACTTTGATGAAGCCAACGTGTGTGCAGACAGGTGACAAATTAGAGCAAAAACCAAACAACATAACTATAAAAACATATGTATGGTTGCTGCTTCTCACAGGTGTGGTGAATAGTAAAGTTAAGCTGTTAACATCCCATCATGCTTTGTGTCACATAAAAAGTGCAAAACGGCAAAAACACTCTTTAGTGATACAAAAATTAGACAAAGGTCATATTGTCAATGCTGTGTGTATGTGTGTATATCCTGCAATGGACTGGCACCCCATCCAGGGTGTTTCTGTGTTTCCTTGCCACCATTGAAATGCTGATAAAGGCTCCAATATGCCAGTTAGACTGGCTTTGGATAAAAGTGTCTGCTGAATGCTTTAAATGAAAAATACCTGTAAAGGATGATTATATTATTTTATTTGTAATGGTGGTGTGGTCCTGTTTCCTAAACATCAAACTCTTTGTGGCAAGATGTCTGGAATTCCAATAGGAGTCCACTATTCCAATATTTTCACTACTCTGCATTTCGTTATTATTATTAATATATATATTTTTAGGCAGACCATACGATCCATCGGACAAGCCTGATCCTCACTATAATACCAGAATCAGAATACATCCTTTCCTTTTCATTTCTCCAGGTGTTCGGTGCAGTTTACAACTCGGCCGTCCTCATCAATTAGCCCGAAATTCTGAATTTCATTGAGAGCGCGCAACTGATTTCAATGCTGACTCAGAAAAAAAAAAACTTTCATGACCGCCCAACAATCTGCTAAGTGAAAACACATGTCTGTGTCTTGAGTCCTCCCTGTGAGGGGTCCTACGTCCAATGGGAAGCAGGTGCGCCACTTTTTTGCCACGTAATACCCCATTTAGCCTCACGAGCAAAGGTTATCCGGCTAATAGCTGCCTGGTGCGGGGTGGGGAAGAGCCGAGCACGAGGCCAGGCTGAGACATCTGGGACGTATTGCATATACTTGCAACATGTGCTTCAGGTTCAATTAAAATGAGGCCTTGGCACATTTATTCGTCCTTTTTTTATGTCGAAACTTTCCTCCGGTAAAAAAAAAGGGCCTCCCCTGACCTGACCTTAATATTTTACTATTTGAGCAAACAGAAAAAGTAATGAGAGCGTAGGGTCACTTTCTCTAAGGAAGAAAAAGAATAGGCGATGAGAAACTCCACTTACTGTACACGATTTTTTCACCTTTCTAACTAAATTTACAGTGAAATTAAGCACTGAAAAGAAGAGTGTCGGAGGAGTCGTAAGGAAGACAGGTGAAGAGAACAGGGAAAAAGAAATACAAGAAAAGACAGCTGAAATGAAACACAGCAGTCGGTGGGGTGGAAATATGCCAAACGTGTCCGGGTGCAAGAATACCGCAGTTATTCAACAGGATTTCTGCTGAGTACTTAACATATTAATGATCCCAATCAGACTTCCTAAACTGCAAACATCCAGTAAGAGTGAAAACCTCACGACTGGCGCACACCCTGTGAATAATGTATGTTTTCTTATGAATCTGGCAAAGCGAATGGGACACTAACCAGACCACCATATTAGAGTAATTGTAATTGTAAAACAAACTTGATATACACCATCCAGATAAAACAAATGAAAATGTGGGAACAATCTCCACATGCGGATACAAGTTTAAGTCTAATTTTCTTGAACTTCAAACTAGGTTCACCCAATCACACATGGCAAGCAGCAGCTTATAATCAGTACCTTGAACTTATAGTATTCATATGTCGTCTCAGAGCAATCGGGAATGTTTTCACATTACATAAACTTAAACAATGATTTCAAACGTCCTGAATTATGCAGGGAAAGTCGCATGATGTACACGGACTGTGGCGCTAATGCAAACTGAATTCACCCTGGTTTTAATTTACATGTTTCTGAAGATTAGAGCAACATTTCTCATCAATTAATAGAACAAGACAATCCTCAAATTAATGTGATCCAAAAGTAAGGACTGTAACATCCCTAGTTTTCTGTCATAATGCTGAATAGGGAAAAACTGACAAGTTAATCATTTGTGTATACTAATGAAACGCTATGATGAAATACCTCACAACTGAGATATATAATAGCACAGGGAAATATACACCAACCAGGTGATTATCACTTCACCACAGTAGTACCTGTTATTGGGGGAATATATTATGCAACAAGTGAACATTTTATAGGAAAAATGAGTGTGCATCCAATTGTGATGGCCTGGTCTGCATTGTTCCTGGTCTGCATTGGTCAGTCTCTATCAAAAATGAAGAAACGGTGCTAAACCGGTGGCTAAAGCTCACAGCTGCACATGGGGAGTGGAGGCTGGAATGCGTGGTCCGGTCCTACAGGCAAGCTAGTGTAGCTCAGATTACTGAGGAAGTTCATTCTGGTTCTGATAGAAATGTTACAGGGATGTTTTAACAGCAAAAATGGGACCAACACAATATTAGGAAGGTGGTCATAATGTTACGCCTGATCTCTGTACAGCAGACAAAGTACAATTCATTAGTGAGAAATTGAAGCATGGCTTGAACACTGTAGCCCATTTCCTGTAAAACTTTTTATTAAAACAAAGAATAAAATGTAAAGCATGCTTTTGTCTATGTTATATTGTGTACTTGGTTCGAGCTGATCTTTTTATTTTAAGTATTTAACACTGTTTCTAGTGTGTGAATGGAATTAACTGACATTCTATCAAAATAAATGAAGGTTGTTTGGGACAGGGGGGCTCGAGAAAACTCTACAAAACCTCAAGTTTGGAGTAGACCAAAGCCTTTAACATTGGTGCTTGACATGATGCTGAATGAAAAGAATTCCTTACAGCCATGGTTAAAGTCTAGTGTGAAAACCTTCCTGAAAATATTCTCAGTGAATCCACATCTTCTGTGGATGCAAAATAACATGTTTCAAGTTCTAACTGCAGATCTGTACCAAACAACAACCATCTTCATCTGGAATAATTACCTTGTCATCTCTGTCAAAGTCTTCATCCTCAAACTCTAGAAAATCCTCTAATGCTTGCTGTTGAGCATAAAAAAGAGAAAAAAATGTAAATATAACATTCTTATTAAAATATTTAAAAGGAAATATATGATTGTATGTATTTGCTATAAATTATGTATACAAATCATCAACCTATTTCATATATTTATAAGCTTAAATCTAATTATTGTAGCCTTATAATAAAAATGTTGTTCTGTTATTTATTTCTGTTCAATAAGGGCGCTCAAATGGGAAGCACTGTCGCCTTACAGCAAGAAAGTCCCGGGATCGATCCCCAGGCGGGGCGGTCCGGGTTCTTTCCGTGTGCATGTTCTCCACATGAGTTTCCTCAAACTTTCCAAAAAAAAGGTAGTGAGGTTTATTGGTGACACTGAACTCTCCATGCACGATCAAGTACATTACAGTACCGGTCCCAGGCCGGATAAATAGGGAGGGTTGTGTCAGGAAGGGCATCCGGCTTAAAAATGATGCCACTTGAATAAAGAGGATCATGGTCCACTGTAGTGACACCTAACGGGAGCTGAAAAAAGAAAAGTATTGCAGTACTGCAGAAGATGTAATGTGATATTAGGTAAATCTGATATGTTGTAATGATGCAAGATGAACTTAAGCGCATTCTATAGAGCGAGAGCTATTTTATTGTAATCAAAGGCATCAGAAAGTTCATGTATCCGAGAGAGCGTGTGCTAGTCTGCGGCTCTTCTCGGCAAGCGGTGGAATTACAACAGGGAATCGGGATTGATAAACAAATTAAACCCAATTGTACATTTATTTAAAATAAAAACCCACAAATCCAAACCCGATGCAGACGTCAATTCCCATTGTCCAATTTTATTTTTACAGAAGGCCCTACAAATAAAAGCTCATTAGATAACACTAATAATTTAATGCATTCGTTTACCAAACTAGAGAAGCCAATACTAAGGTTCAGGTACAGACAGTGTGTTGGCAGAAATATAAAGAGTTTATCTCGGTCAATTGAAAACACCCCATCAAGCATGTGCGGCCCCTGGGAGCCAGAAAGGAGTCTATATCACATGTCTGTTTTCGTTGCCGGAGGAGGGAACACACATAGATCGTTATTTCTTCTCTTGTGGCTCCTCTTGTCAATCAGACATCAAAAGCTTCAAGGTCATGTGTATGCTTTTTACATAGGGCAACTTCAATGTTTCAAAATGCCTGAAAGCTATTGAGAGGAACGCTCTTTTTCATCATTCTTTGGCTGTGAATTTACCTCAAATAACTTTTTTGTGAAATCCAAAAATGACTAAATAAACAATAGCTTTGTTTTCTTTGTCTTTGTTAAGCGTCTGAGTGTATGGTTTGCCATAAGCCTCTTATGTAAATGCCGCTAGCGGCGAAACAAAGGCGGGATTCGATAGAGATGCAGGGAATGCTGGGAGTAAACTGATGATGTTTTGTGGTGAGGGTGAACAAATCTTCCAAATAGAAGTATGTGGTTTCAATAGAAAAGGCTAAGAGCAGGTCTGTCTCAAGCGTTAGACAAGAGGCAACAATAAATCTGGGGGGGGGGGAGTTGTATTCTGAAAGTACAGCTTGGGAATCCATGTGTTTGATAAAAGTGCAAGAAGTCATGCTTTGCAGGCTGGTCTTTGAGTCTGCATTGGCAGCAGTCCTAGCCATACTCAGTGACATCCATCTTGCCAGGTTAATGCACTTTTCCTCCCCTTCGCTATCACCAAAGCAAGAACTGTGCTATCTGTGCTTTTAATTCTAACCTTCAGTGTGACAGGTGCGCTGGGAATAGATGCCCAAACCCGACAACCCGTCCGACATGAAGATATATACTTTCTTTTTTTTTTTTTTGCCCCGCATCCCCTCCTCTCGCTCCGCTTTGAAATAGAAGACATCTCTAGCGTCTCCAGCTGCTCAGGGCACGGTCCTGCTTTGTATGCGGTGTGTGGATGAGGGGACCCGGGAGAGCCCAGGCCTGGAAGGCTGATAAGGACTCTCGCCGGATCACCTCCAGCCCAAACAGCCTCTTCACAGCCTGTCAGAACACGGCTGGTCCAAGCCAGCGCTTGTTCTCATGCCAGCATTGGCTGACTCTGGCCTGACCCTTACAAAGACTGAAGGCAAACAGCGGTAGATTGAGAGGAGTAAAAGCTCTTATTAGAAAGAGTAAATGCAGTTTCTGATGATTGTTTTCTAATAAATTTATTACGACTGGTTTTATACAGATTGAAAGCTTAGAACTCTATATGCATAAAACCTCCATTGATCTTTGATCTCATTACACAGAAAACCTCTCCCATCACAATCTGGCCTTAGTAGTAAACTAAATACAAAGAGACACTGTGTTTCAACCTTTTGCCTTCTCACCATGGGAATTTAGCCACGCCATGTGACAAGAAGCATCAAACATCAACACCTACACCGCTACATAAATGAGTTCGCATGCCGAGCATGAGGAGTCCCTACCCAATGTAAAATCCCAGCTCTGGTATGCTAGTGTGATTTCCAGCTGTGCAACCCGAGTGGCCATGACAGCTAATTCTTAATTGTCTAACATTTCTTCAGCTTGTCCTTTAACGTTGAGCTCCTAGTGTTGACTTTTTGTGTGGTAAAGTTTTTAAATAAGCTGTCATTTAATGTATAGATGTTTTTTTAAAATGTATATTGCCTGTAATCTGACGCACTATATAGAACCAGAACATTTTCTTTTAATACACAGTTTCTGTAAACAAATCCCCAGCAGCAAGGAACACGGCTTCATCAACAGCGGCAGCCATGACAAAAAAAAAAGAAAAACATTCAGATGAAACTCGCTGTTGCGAAAACTCAGGTACAAAAGTTCAAGGGATGAAGTGTAGGAAGCTGCCAAAGTTGCTTCTTGCCTTGCTTCAAACCAGAGTGACTCAGAGCCACCGTGGCACGGGGGAAATCAGCGGGGCAACAAACGCTGCCAGTTCAAAGTGACGTGACCTTTTGATTTTGTCACCTGTCAGGGGTTGGCACAGAGAGGCGCATATATGTCTGCCAGACGCACCAGATTTAATGTAATGCTGGCGGAGGCACAGCGTCGGAAGAGGTGCTGGCGCTGAGGTGGATTAAAGGCCTAAAAATCCCTTCCCTTCCTCTTCCTCATCTCTCTCTTCCTCATCTTTGGTCCTGCCGTCACGCTGCCTTTTTGTGCGGCGTCCCAATCGGCTCAGCCCACAGCCAGAGCGCCAGTCTGAGAGCGACATTAGCATGAAGCACCTCTAGGATCACGAGTGCCAGACAGGCTCTCGCCGAGTCTCTCTTCATATTTCGGCGTGCCGTGATTGACACCGGAGATGGGCTTGACAGGCTCTCAGTTTTCCCCAGAGCGACCAACCTGTACCAGAAAACGGCGAGGAAAAACACAGCTTATCCTTTATTCATGAAGCTCCATCCAAGAGGTTTGTTTTTGAAATTACACAAACAATGGAAGAAACAGACAAAGCCGAGCTCAAACCAGACAAAACGATACAGAGAGAGAGAGAAAAACATTAAGTATCTGTTTACCTCAAGAAATGTGTAAAACAAGCACAGCTTATACGCTCATAAAGTAAATAGATACCTGCTTGAAGAAAAAAAATACAATTTTTACAGCTGGTAGAGCATATTTGTCTTTCATCTGGGTCCACTGGCTCTTTTTCCGGCCACACGGAATGACGGCATCTCATTTCGAATTGATGCCAGACTGAAAGTTGGAAGGCGTGATGGACAGTTTCTCCCAGAGAACAAACCTCATGGGAGATACAGAAGCTTCAAGTCTTCAAGCTGGCTGTCTACATCACAGTGTTTTCAACAATACACAGTGTGTATTACATTCGCTAGCGGATAGCTACTACACAGAATCATATTATCCAACACTGTACTGAAGTATGGAGTAATAAAAATATCATAAAAATGAGCAATGTGTAAACAAATACGCTTGGTATAGCGGAAACTCTGTTCGGGTCAGTGACAACCACTGATTATCTTTCATCAAGGTACCTGTTCGTAGATGTGATATATTACACAGAAGCATGTGAACATTTTATCCTTAAAAAATGCATTAAGATTTGAGCTTGACAAGGCCCAAATTGTGATGGCTAGACCACTGGTAAGAACATCTCCAAAACTGGGCAGCAAAAGAGGGAACCACAAAATTTCTGGAAACGTAGGTGGTCATAATGTTATGCTTGATGTGTGTACATTCAGTATAAATCGATTTATTCTTCTGTAAAGAACTAATTAAACACTTCTAGTAGCAGCACTGGATCTGTGGTAAGTCTTTTCCTCCAACCACTGCCTTTAAAACATGTTCTCTCCAGATTACAGTATGTTATGACAGTAGGCCAGTTGGCTACCCAACATTTTCTAAAGTGAGAGTGAATAAGTGAATGTCAGTGTTCATCACCCTGTAAAGTACAAAATGTGTATCATAAAGAGTCAGGGGGAAAATCAAATTAGACAAAAGCACTAGAACTGCATTACCTCTACCCACAATGCTCTGACAAGGTCACTAAGAAGACGCCTAATTGCGTTCTGCTTGGTGAAAGAGTCGTCAGTTTGTTTCTCAGGCTTTAATGGTTTTTGCTATAATTAAGATTTCCAAAACATCTGGTAAAGTGCTTTCCGGGCCAGTGGATTTCGCAGCAAGGGTCTGCGAGGGGCAGCCTGGGTCCTGCTCCTCTCCATTCCAGCTGAGCGGTCTGACGCTTGACTTAACCCGAGTGGTTGTCACAAAGCTGGACCAAATCCTTCCAGGTCTCCAAACAAATAGAACTTGTGACTGGGGGGTGAAGAGGTGATCCTTGAAGGCACTCAGATTGCAGTCTCTTTGCAGGGGGCGAGCTGGCCAATGACAGGAAATGTCAACCTCCTATGGGTTGCCAAGTAGGTGTTATAAGGTGAGTGGATTTCCAGCACTCAGCAGTAGGAGTCTTCACTTACACCAGGGTTATAATAGACTAATAGTGGGGCTATCCACCACACACACTTGTTAATTCACTTACTGCGAATTAACATACTGAACACCCATATCCCTGTGGGTTGAACATCTAAATATACTAACTTGTGAAAATAAAGAAGGTAATGGACCCGCCATCTTCAGACCATTTCACATGTGGAAACCGCCGTATAAGAGTGTGTTCACAGAAGTGCCTTCTCAGGTGGTAAAATGAAGCCTAAACAATAACAAGCTCTGACATAGAGGTCAGATAATTGGTGGAAGGGTGACATGCAGATCACAGGAAATAATACCAGAGTCAAGGGTCAGCTGACTATAGGTTAAGTGTCGAGCTAACATGTCACCCATTTACGTAACAACCTTTTTCAGGAAAGTGACAACTGCAAGTGGTTATTTGTTTTCTTTCTAAATTGAGTCCTGTTCCAATCTTGAAGCTTTGATATAATTGCCATCTTATTCCGCGTGACCAATATGACAGATTAATGCTGAATTTGGTGATAAACTGACATTTTATAGTTCGCCAATGACTAATTTAAGTCTATATTTGAAGATATTTTGTATTTGGTTTGTTGATTTCCATTTATAGTACATTAACTCAAGCAGCTTTACAGAATCCAGGACTATCAGACCAAAAACCCCGCTTGAACAAGTCGAGGGCGACAGTGGCAAGGAAACATTCCCTTTAAAAACAGGAAGAAACATCATGACCCATCATAACAGGATTTATATAATTCATACAAATACAAAATAAAAAGTTGTAACTACCAAAAACATTATATTAATGTTCTTTTAGGATTATTTAAAATGTATTAAAGACTGATAACATCTTCATTAAATATGTCAGGGTAATAAATCCTTTCTTTAAGCATTAACAATAGAGGAGGTCCGTCTAGATCATTGGTTACATTTTAGTTAGCACTTTCTCCTGTCGTCTTTAAATGTGTGTGCCAGGTTTGTGAGTTCAGGCACTAATGGTGGTCTGAATCAGAAAGGTTTCAGTGGGATTGAGGTCCAAAATCTGTTCCCTTTCCTTGCCTGAACAGAGACGAGGAAAGAGTGCATCGATCAGGGTGTGCCTCCCCGTCCACGACGATTTTTAACGTCATGTTTTATACTCTTGGTTACATTCATTAAAGACACACAGTATTATTCATTACACAAGTGTCATCAGTACACAGGTTTATATCAAACACAGTCATGGACAATTTTGTCTCTTCAGTTCACCCAGACTAAACCTACACAGACACAGGAGAACATGCAAATCCACACAGAAATGACCCGGACCGCCCC
>JAYDZG010000022.1:4782564-4807546 GCA_034509265.1 Microcambeva bendego
GATCTAACTAGTAAGAAATCAGAGCATCCACAGGAACGTCACATGGACACAGAGAGAACATGCAAACTCAACAGGTAGAGGACCTTGTCTGCCTGGTCAGGAAATGTAACCATGAAGCGGCGGCACTAGCCACCGCACAATATAATAACATAATGAATTCTAAAATGTCTTAACATTTTGCAGAATTGTCTTTTGTGCGTGTGTGTAGCTTACAATGAAGGCACAGATGCTCCTCTGAGGAGACTCCCACTCGAAGCAGCCGTTAATGTAGCAGCCAGCGTTAATAAGAAACATGACGCAGCGCCGCACTCTGTTGAAGTTTTGCTGAAGCAACTGAAACAAAAAAAAAGTGATGGACACATTTCAGATCAAACTTTAATAAAGCACGGCATGTTACATAGTTGTCTGATATCACATTACTTATAAGTATACTCAATAAAAGTTTGTACATGGAAATAATTAAGAGAAAAATACCCTAATATAGAGTAAGTGATGTGATGAGCCAGAGTGAATTAGAACAGATTTGTCAAGTGTCTGGGACGGTAGGACATAGATGGACGATTTCCTTTAGTGTCACCCATCTGTAATTTATACGAACAGCCTTTGCATAATAATTTCACAACTCCAGAGTAAATAATTATAACACAAGTTAATATTCTCATTACTGAAAACAAAACAAATTCTAAAGCCCAAAGTAAGTGCGTTTTGGCAATCAGAATATGCGTCAGGGCATCTGGCAAGCTGAACGTGGTAAATAAACTAAAACAGTACAGCCATGCTTCTGATGTCCCAGGCGGATTTTGGCAAACTTTCAGAGGCTGAAAAAAGCACTATTGTCCCATGGTATTGTCACAAAGGAACGAAACCAGAAAACTACACCAACTCTAAAAGGCATTTCAATCATGCGGAGAACGCGGCCAAGAAAAAAACTGGGATGGCTGTTAATATTCTTGATGTATTTCAGGATGAAAGAAAAACCCACAGCCTTGTTTGTTCTCTTTAACGATTCTAAATTAGTCCGAACTGCAAATGATGTTTGTTGTTTTTCGGTGTCGCTGCCGAGATGGAACACAAGATGAGTCTCGAAATGACTTTGAGGCTTTGATCACGGCTAATATCTGCATTACTCTGCCAGGTGTTTCACTGGCTATTTGGGATCAAGCAAGTACACATCGATGAAAGGGAAAGTGAGTCACAAGGGCACGAGAGTCGTAAGTGTGATGGTGTGTTAGGATGAGCAGTATTACAATGAAAAATCGGCAAGTTGGTGAACATTTTTGTAGGGTTTTTAATTAGTAAGTTACCGTACGTTGTTATGTGTGATAGACTTTGTCATTGTCGTTATACGACAGCACTCGCAGTACAGTCGTGGGTTTGCTTGTGTGTGTGTATATATAAGTATATGGAAAGTAAAGTACATTAGTGGATGAATAAACATGTAACGTTTTATTACTGATCTACTAGTACAAACACTTCTTGCTTCTAATTAGGTGAATCTGCACATTTTAAAGCAAGTCAGAATGATCCGACTGTGCTGTGAACTGTGTGTGTGTGTGTGTGTCAGTCAGTGACAGGTCTGATTTAGGCCAGCCCCTCCAATTCAGCTCTTTGTCCGAGAGGGACACACTGCGCGGGCCAACAATGAAACGCAATGCCGTGGTGCCACCAAGGGCCAAACTAAAGGATGGCCGGTCTACTTATGCACTTGCACAACTGACAGCATGACATTTCCATTCATCCACTTCAGAGCAGAGAAGAGCGACATCAAAGCGAGGGCGACACTCGTCTATATTTCCAGTCTGGGACTCTTATAGCGTTTACGCCGGGGTCTCGTGTACCTGTTTCGAAACTCGTGGCTCCTCTTCGATGTATTTCTGCTCGATGGGAATCAGCGTCCTGAGACCGGCTTTCACCTGCACACCAACATGAGATTGTAGGATTAATGGCACTATATGTAAGTCTGATTGGCTGCTCTGCCTCCATTTCACGCTATGACACACAGTCAAGCGCGTCACTCACTGGCTACCTAAAATGGCGGCCATGGTACAGACATCGTGCCACACACATACGGCGAAAAAACAAAAGCCTAAGCAGACGAGGCTGGTAATTAACGAGAAAAGGAGGACGAATCAGACAGCCAGTGTTCAAACCAACAGAAAAACAGATAGCGGGAGGGTGACGTGTAAGAGAAAGGGGGAAAAAAAAACAGAGAGGGACTTACAGCATTATAAATCACGTCTATTTCGAGAAAGATGACCCCTTTTGTTGGCCCTGTCAGCTGCTTGCTTTTCAAGGCGTAAGCTTTCCGTTCACCGTTTTGGATCTGTGGAAGAAGGACATGACAGCCGTCTGTCTGGCAATACCCAGCTGAATACACTTGCCGCGCCACCTTTGACCCCCAGCTGCTGCATCTGACAGGGAGCCCAAAACAACTGTGGCGGCTCTGACAAGTACCTGTTCATTACGCCCCGACCACTGTCAGCCACAAATTAACTATCCTGGGGGATCAGCCCAGGAGCACACATTACTTTTTTTGTTCATTCTTCATTCTTTTTATCTTCTAGCTTTAGCATAGCAATGATACTTAGAATCTTTTCATGGACAGTCCCGTTAAACAACGAGGAACAGCTCCACTGTTTCTCTGAGGGAGAACAGGGTTTAAATAATTTTTCACGATGATGAACGTACATCACACCAAAACACAGAAGACACTCACGCTTAGAAGCGGAATGGCGACTTTGCCCAAGAAGTCGGCGCTTCTGTCCCGGTCTTCATCGTAGACCGTGACCTCCAGTACTGAGTGGACGTCTTTCACATTGCTGATCGAGGGACAGAAAAGAAGTCAGTTAATAATCTGAGTAATCTTAACATAAGAAAATCATGACTTAATCACAACTGCCGTCATAAAGAACATTTATTTAAAGCCTCTATTTAAAAAAAAAAAAAGATGCAGCGATGCTCCTGGTGAAATGCTATCTCTGAAAAGTAGGCTAAAGTGTGGAAGAAATGAGGTTATTCTTAAACAGACGGGCACTCCAAGGAGAGGCTAGATTACCAGAGCTTTCGGTGGGAATTCACAAATGAATTTGCAGACGGGCAGACTGAACCATTATGAAAAAAACACTGACGCTACAAGCTCTAAATTCCAAACTAATTGGCGATATTACGTATGCCGCGTTAGCGTATGGAACTGTAATTGAACTTGCAAAGGAAGTG
Organism: Microcambeva bendego; assembly: GCA_034509265.1. Lineage (NCBI taxonomy): Eukaryota > Metazoa > Chordata > Actinopteri > Siluriformes > Trichomycteridae > Microcambeva > Microcambeva bendego. Next base: position 4,785,781 of record JAYDZG010000022.1, read on the forward strand.
TAATTTCATCCTTAGGTTAATCTCGGTCCACAAGGAGAAAAGTTTACTTATATGTAACAACTCGACAAAGAGCTTTGGGTATAAAAACGGAATGAATGTGAATCTTGCAGGATTCCTGTTCGGCTCTTAATTCTCATTTTATTGAACACAATTATTGAATAAGCTTTGAATAATGTACTGTCAGCATAGTGTAACATTTATTAATTAAACGTACATAACTGTTTTCTCAGAGAATATTTATTTAACAATTTATTTCCAATGTTTTATCTGACCATGTATCTGAAATGTTGAACTGTGAACAACCCAGTAAAACAAATTGTTGTAGTTTTTCAGGTCTTTGCCTATTCTTGCTGGATAAAAGCTTGTGGTCTTCACTTCATCATGTCTCATTAACAGTAATAGATAATATAAAATAGACTGCAGGCAGGTGAGTCAAGCACACACACTTGCTACTGAAGCACATTCAGATGGACCTGACAATTTCTGCTAAAATAACTCAGACGTCATCTTGGTGGCAGCATGATTCTCTAATATTCAGCTACTGGTCAACCGTACTTTCATAATTTGTCTTTGGCTCAACATTTCAACGGTCTTTTAATCTATGTAATAATTTAACTCCCATCCATCCACTAAACCATCAATCTGCTTATCTATCTAGAGCTCGGGTACAGAGAACAAGACATGGTAAGACATATACAACAGTAAGTAGGAATATAAGAACAAATTAAAACCCTAAGTGCTAAATCTGATCTGTATAATGTGGGTGCACATTCAGCCACGTACAATGTGAAGACTTTATTCCACTCAGGATTGAGATTCTTGTACACAGTGTGGGTCTGTAAACGGTCATTGCTGAGCTCCACCACACAGAAGGGGTCACTCTTGCCTGTGATAAAAACACACGTTATCTAACAACTGAAAAGAATAATAATATAGTAATTACAGTAATTCCAAATACACAAGTCAATATAAGGAACTGTATAATGTATATAAAGTGCTTCAGCATTTGACTTTTTCCTTTAAAATGCAAAACCACGATCATTTAAGAATGCTTAAAAATAATTTAACAACACGTACGATTTGATTTCATTAAAATAAAATTAAATGTAGGCATTTTTGTATTATAACCCAGTCAGACATCTGGCTAGTGAATGACATAATAATGACAATGTTGAATTGTTATTCAATCATAATGTTCAATTATTGACATAAATGCTACCACGAGTGTCCATATAAAATGTCTCAGTACTGATGGAAAAAAACTCTATAGATTATAGTTAATATTATTTTTACTACTCTAATGTTACTGTATTTACTCCACATATGGTGCTTAAACTGCACTGGAGCTGCTGGAAGACTCAAATTTCCCCCCAAGAGGAATAAAGGAATCTTATTTTATCTTAAATACAAAAACTTGAATTCAGCATCGAGTTTAAATTAAAACTATGAATACGATGCAACTAAAAAAGCTCAGAAGCTACAGCATGACATTACAAAACTAGGTTATAATATTAAAGCTCATACAAGTGAATTAAAATAAAGAAGTAATAACAGACCGCTATTGATCGGCTTTATGATACTGTGTGACAAGAGTACGACATTTATGATGAAGCGCAGAATAAACGCAAATGTCACTATAATCAATGCCGGTCACACATCAGCTTTAGAAACACATCAATCAGATCATGGGTTAATAATGAAGTTTATGTGTTTTGTGTATTGTAAACTATGCTACAAATTAAATATGCATTATAATGGTAATTCTTTATAGTATGTAGTAAAATAGTAATGCTTTTTGTGCATTTCAAATACCTGCAGTGCATGTATGTAAAAAAAACCACATCAAGCAATAACCTGAATGAATCAGACATCTCTAAATTAAACTCTTCCATGCATTAATTGTTTATGCACAAACAGTTATTTTGTCTGTGTAAACAGCCTTGTCATATCAGCGTCCTACAGCATTTGTCTGCACGGAACAGCACAGCGGTTTATGTTAATGCTTAAATTAATGCAAATTGATGAGCAAAAAAAATTGAAATAAAAAAAACACGGCCGGACTGCGTATCCCCATCAGTCCCACCGGTAACACTCGGCCTCCAAAGACGAACTCTGACCTTGTTTGTAAGGGGGCTGTCTGAGCACATTTCACGCTTTTCTTTGGATGAAACTTTGACTCCCCAGGTGAGCCACCGAGGACGCTGCTGAAAATGAGTTCAGTCTCATTCTCGCTCCAATTGGACAGGCTGAGCGCAAATGGATGCAGCAGTAATTACATTTTTCAGCCCTGGAAGGCGCCTTTAATGAAATTTACAGACGTGTACATAAAATATTTATCATATTACATATTCATATTTACACTTAATATGATTTTCTATTAACAGTGCAAAATTTCTACATTATACATTGTTCTGAGGGGATTGTAACTATCAGTAATTATCATTTTGGTTTTTACATATTGTTTCACTTCCTTTTGATTTCTCTTGCGATAATACTTGTCTTGTTAATTTATTGTAATATGTGTAAGAATAAAGAACATATAAGAATATCATTTTTAACAAATTGCCCACCTTTGCATTTACTACTGCTTTAATTCAACCAGATTTATAATTACCAAGAATTTTAAATAAAATGTTTAAACATTTAATGGTAAGCAGTTACACAAAGACTTTGTGGATTTTGGGGTCGGTAAAGTCCATTTTTGAGTAAAACGATGTTTCAGTGCTTCACACTCTAATATATTTTAAGCCTTTATATTACAAACCAAGCAACTCCAACAATACAAAAGAATTTAATGTACTAAAATACTATTACAGATAGAATAATTATAGTATATATCTAGCTCAACTAATGTAAATAGACTAAACTATAAAATATCTTTATTTGAAGTTAAAGTTGTATAGTTATCCATTTGCACATATTTTATTATTCATGTTATTATACTGTACATACTGAAGTACTACAATTTTTATTCATATGCTTATTGTTGCTTTTATGTTTATAATACTTTGTGCATATATACAATTCAATGCATAGCTGTTATAACTATATATTAATATTAATCATAAGTATATATACTCTGTTTCTTAGCACAATGCTACTATTTGTACTCCTTACAGATGCATTTCATTACCTACCTAAACTGAGCAATGACAATAAAGCAAGCTCAAGTATAAAAATTTAATAAATAAATAAATGTAAACATTTTAGGATAAATGATTACTGGATGTGGCCCAATGGGATACAAAGGGTAGCATTATTAAAATTATTGTTATTTAAATTAATTAAAATTATTAAGAAGGGAGCTTGTTCACTTTACCATGTCAGATAATAATAATAATAATAATAATAATAATAATAATAATAATGTTATCAAATCAAATATTAGATTTGAATGCAATTTTTAACTGTAAATATAAATTGCAATTTTATAAATGTGTGGTCGCATCAGCTGAATTTTTCTGTTGTGATTATACTAATTCACATAAAATAATGTAAACATTTTTAAAACAAATTTGATTATATTGGTTGCACATACATTTCAGATCCAAAGATGCAATTTTATAATTAAAAAGACCATTTGGGAACCATCATGAGAGAGTTTTAGGGATATAAGCGTGTGGTTGGTGGTCTGCATTCATCCCGATAGTGAAGACAATCTGAGTAAACGCCTCAGTTAATTACACAGAAGAGATAGAGTTAGAGATAAAGTTGGATAAATTAGAGAGTGAGCAGTAAAGAGTAGAAGTGAAGTAAAGCAGAGCATGAGAATAGCATAAGATTTTTTGTCTCTGGCTCTTCTACTTTGCCAGGCTGTATTGAGCTCTCTATTAAAAACGACACTGTTCTGTGGCCCGTAACCCTGTGCCACGGCTGATTGAGACAGCGGGGCCCGGAGAGAGAGCCTTGCCTCTTTAAAGGGGTTTGGGAGAAGAGAGTGTGAAATCAAAGCTCACGAGGCGGCTCTCGTTCCCTTGGGAACGGCGGACTGAGCTGGGAGGTCGATGTGACGGGTCGGACCCGGGGCCGGTGAGCTGTCACAGTGAGAACCGTGTCTGTGTATGCTCGACGGGTTCCTACTATTTAGCACGTCTTAATTAAGGTGCACCGTAACCCTGCCAATTCTGGAAAAGATTTTTTTTTTTTGGATTTTTTGAGAAGTAGAAACCTATTAAACTCCTGTTATGAAGTGTTTCAAGTGTATCTACAGCCGGCCAGACTTCTTCCATTTCACTTTAATTAAAATGACACAAAAAATGCAGAAATTCAGTGCAGTTTTATTATAGAGTCTGAGAGCAGTGACCTAATGCAGTAATTAAAAAATAATAATGAAAAACAGCCAATAACATAAAAACGAGTATAATCTTGCTCTCACAGATGAGTTCATCTTTCTTTTATTGCGGAGAGCCTTCCAGACAGATGGCGTGATCTTATCCATACTTATAGTCACGGATACACAGATCAGGCATAACATTGTGATATTAATATTGTGTTGGTCCTACTTTAGCATGTAAACGTCTTTCAATCAGAGCCAGCATTACGTTCTCCGACAGTTTGAGCTACAGTAGCTCGTCTGTTGGATCGGACCACACAGACCAGCGTTCGCTCCTCATATGAATCAATGAGCCTTGGTCATCCATGACCTCGCTTTGTCTTATGGGGACACTTTTCTGAAGAAACAAAGTAATTTGTACAAGAACAATTACACAGCACTGAAATACACTGTGTAACGGCACATACTAAAGTCAAGGCACTTGGCCGATAACGCACTAAGGTCCTTTAATACGCAGACCTCAGATCTACAGCCACTGTATAAAATCTGTTCTCTGGTCAACATGATTGATAGAAAAGGTGACCATTGCTGGAGCACTGCTAATCTCTAAAGTTTTTCATTAATAGTGTTAATAGAGAGAGAAATTCATAAAAGTATAAACAGTTCAAATGGGCATTTCATGACGTTAAGAGCCTCTACTGGACAGTTTTGGAAGTTGCTGGTTGAGGGAAAATATAATATAATATTTTTAGATCATCAACTTTTCATATGAAAATGATGGTCACCGTTACTGACGAACACTTGGAAGCTTGAGAACTGAGAATTACTTGTTGAGATTTATTTCCACATAATTTTCTTGTAATTCAGTCAATTCAGTAAATGCAGATTGTTTTTTTTTTCTTTTGATCTTAAAAATAATAAAAAAAAATAATTGTGGTTAATTCACTGAAGGTTCTGATCAAGTGATTCCAATACACCCATATGATGTCCAAAAACCATGAAATTGTTGATGTGACACTTCGTAGATATTGCTATACATTTTAACCAGGTTGCCAAATAATGAAAAAAACATTTAAAAAAATACTAAAGTTGCAGTTGTATATGTTCTCTTCCTAAGAAAATGTAGCAAAAAAAGATGTTATTGAAATGCTCATTTGAATACAACCTGTTCAGACTGAAAAATATCTCGAGCAACGGGGTCATTTAAATTCTGAGGGACTTGCTAATGTTCTTCGTCATTCAGATGTTCGGTTTGTTTGTGCTAGTGGTGTATTAGGAGGAAGAAGATGGTCTCTGGTAAGCATTTTTGGTAATGGGTCTGACTGTTGTGCTCTGAATAAAAAACAGTGTACTGCGTCGGCCCGTCTGCCGTCTCCTTTCAGCTCATGAATACGTTCTGACAGAAACTAGGCCCGTCCAGGGTAGACTTAATTAAAAGAATGAATGGAAGACGGACAGAAATGAGTCACTGAGCAGTATATTAGGTACCCCAATATGGTACATGCATTTAAGGAGTATTTTATAAGCTCCACCGTCAACACAGATACGTACTGTTGGTCAACAGTAGTAGTCCATATGTTTTCCCATGCATGTTTATCAATAGAATATGTAGCAAGCACACCAGCATTGAATTTATGAACTCCCAGGTTCGAGACTCGGCTCTGCTACTGGTCGGCTGGGCACCATCTAGCAGGCATAATTAGCTGCAGGAGACCAAATTGGCCTCCGCTCTGCAAGGGTGCAAAACAGATTAAACAGAAAGGACAGAAGTGGTGGAGCACAGAGGTCGGGGATTTGCTTTCCGTGCACGAAGCCTCACACACAAATCCTTGTGCATGTAAGAAAAGATCAGCAGACTGCATGCTTATCAGAGGGAATGTGTGTCAGTCACCTCCACTAGGGGTCCCCAGCAGTGGACTAAATACACTAAATTGGGGTACAAAGAGGATAAAATGGCAAAATTCTTTGTGTTGCAGACCACTTTCAGAACTGCAATAACACTAGCATTAACAACGTAATCACATGGTGCAACGGTGTTATTGGCATTTTAACCATTTTAACATACTGGTATCTATTAAAAAGCTTTTAGTAGAAGCACCATTTTCCTCACAGAATTGACATTAAGGTGTTTAAAAATCAAAACACTGCTAGACATTAGATGAGCATAACGTACTCTGTCATGCCTTGGTATGTGTGGTTTATTAAAAAATTAATGACATGGGTAAACATGCATCAGTAGGAGTAAGTGTGTATGCATATTGTACTCAAATCTTACTTCTTTCGCTGTATATTAGTAACCAAAGGAAAAAAGACCACAGATAAAAAAGTATTATGTGTGTACATTGGCCCTAATGAATATTCTCACCTGTCACATCTGCAGCCATTAGTCCCTCAGCTCGAATGACTTTCACCTGCACCACGCCAACGTCTTTAATGTTGTGAAAGCTTCTCAGGAGCTTCTGCAGGGGTAAGAATGTTTTATCTGGTCAGATTAAACCTTACACAAATCAAAATCTATATATACTTGCAAGGGCATCAAGACACCTATCTTAATTATTAAATTAAGGTTTTCGGCATTGGTGGTGGTTCATGCAATGGATATGCAACTACATATGATTGTCTTTAAGACCCCAGGGTCAGGGATGTAGTGATACACTTTACCCATGATGCAATGTACGATATTGGGTTTAAAATTTCCTCCTGATTTAAAGTGAAATTGAAGACATATGACAAAGTTTCCTTTAATAGTTATCTTTAAAATACTGTATTGGTGACTAGCTTTTATTTATGTAAATAATTCATCTAAATAAAGCCCTTTTATTTCTGATGTGGGTACACACTCTGCAAAACATTATAATTTGGCTGAAAATCCCTCAACCTGACAAGTATAATGCCAGGCGAGGTGTATAGCGCCAGTGCCCTCTGCTGTTTGAAGTAAATATCGATTCCTTAAACACCACAAACCTATTTTGAGTTGAGTCTTCTGGTGCATCGTTACATCCCTACTAAACACGACAATGAAGATTTTCAGCATGAACATCTGCAGCAAATGTGCATAGAATTATATAAATAAAATAACGTGCATGAAAGTTTATTCTGGTAGCCAAAATTGTGGAAACACTCTTTAATCACTAGTCTATACTTGGCTCATTGGAACTCCCATTACTTGTTTAATCTGTCTACCCAGGATTTGAATATATATTCTGTGTTTGTTTACTCACTTTCCTGTGAGTTATTGTGACATTGTTTGTGACAATTCCGTGTTTTAGTGAAATTACATTGATTGGCGTGTGGAGCTGAGCAGTCTGTTGTGTATGTACCATTATATCCCGTTTGCTCATCATGTTAAACACAGAATCTTTGCTTTTTACGCTAGCTACACCAGCCAGTAGTATTACTAAAGCCTTGAAATGATGTCTACCAAGATATTCTTATAATTATTATACTTATTTTATTAATTGTCATAAAATTATACAATAAATGTAATGTTTATTTACATCGTGAACCTTATAATCATAGATCATAGTACTTGCTACCTTGCTACCATAGTACTTGCTATATATACATATATATATTAAAAAATGCTAGGTGTTTCCACAATTTTGGCCACCGGTGTAAAGATTTTCTTCAACATAATGTGGAGTACATCGAGCATGCTGTTCAGATACCAAGAGGTCCACCTGCAAATCTATTCCTCATTTCTGTCCTACTTTAATTTACTCCATTAGACACCAGTTTAAATGACAGGCCTTCGAATGGGTTAAACTATTCAGAGCCGAGTCTCTTTAAGACTTATGATTTACGAGAGAGCTAATAGCACTGGTCCAGATAAAAGCCATTCATTCGGACAGCATAATGCTCCATAACTGCTCCTTTGTGCGTCTGCCATCGCAACAGAAAAAGGGCTGTCATGTAGCAATGTACCAAGCGATGCATCAAGAACTAGCTACGGTACCGCTAGTATCCACTCAGGTGTTTAAGTAAGGATTAAATCCGTATTAAAATAGGTGCCGTTTTGTCTGTTCCTATGGTGTGGAAATTCACATGAATTAAAACTTACAAATGCATTTACAAATAATTAAGCTTTAATTCACATCAGGACTTGAAATATGTCGACAATCTGTCTTATGGTTGGTTTTAATAATGTCGGCTTCCCCATGGCTGACAGAGGTACAAAATAAAATGTTTGTCTTGTTTGTGGCAAAAGCTCAAAAAAAACCACACACCGAGCTCACCGAGCCCTTTGGGATGAATTGGATCATTGAAAAGTCCGGTCTCTCATCCAGCATCACTGACTGTTCCCAAACATGTTCCCAAGACACTTCCTTTGCACTTTGAAGTAAGCTCCTGAGTAAATGTCTAAAGTTTGTAAGCATTAACTCCCACCCTTGATTGGTTGTTAAGAGCTGTCGCTCAATCATCACTGTGAATGCTTCACTGCTTTCCAGCCAGACCTAGAAGCAGGACAGCGATCCAGTCAATGATTCTAAAGAACAGACAGTGGGAGAGCACAACACACACACAACGGCTATAGAGACCCAGCACAGATCATCAAAATGGTAATTTGCTAACATATTTAGGCACTGCTTCCCATTCTCTTTCAAGGCTAATGGGTTTTGGCGGCATATTTGGTGTTAAATCGATTTATTTTTGACCTCATACAACATTTGAGGGTTTTTTTCACAATTTGTGCACAATTTGGAACGTAACCTTCGTGAAAGTTTGAGGTTTAGTGTACTGCTTTTCCTGAGTCGAGGGTTGGATACAAATCTGATTCATCATAAACACGAGCTGTTGGACTATTGGTGAATACTATTGTCAAAAACACCTTGACAGCAGATGAGAGGGCAGCAGGGGCAGATGAGGAAATTCTGCTTTAATGTAAAACTAGTGTTTACATTTGCTTGCTATTAAGAATGTTTTCCTAAGCCGAAAATGTTTTATGCATCCACGGACCAGGACGAGCCTGAAAAACTCGCATCAAGTGGAAATGTGGCTTATTCATGTTTTAATGGAGGGATTCAGAATAGATTTGATCAAAGCTTCCATCAGCAGAAGAAGAGTAAATCAGGGCGGAGCGAAGTCTGACGGTTGCCTGAGGAGGATACGGTTTCGGTAATATCGAGGCGGGGTCGCGGGCATCGAAGCTGGACATGGTAGGGGGTGGGACACAATAACACAGACGCACAATGAGAAAGTAGGAAGCAAGAATTGGGGGAGGGGAAGGCGGCGGGGCCGTGGCTTGACTGACAGCTTGTCACTATGACGTCTTATTCCATCTCTGTTGTGGAGAAAATGAATGTCACCGCGCCAAGCCTTATGACTTGCTGTCATCTCGCAGCCGCTCACCTTTTATCAATGCTCTAAATAACATTTCAAGCCTACCGTCTCCTGCCGGACAATCCGGTCAGGGGACATTAAATCGGATGACTGTGAAATGTCATAATAAAAATGGAATGCTAACAGCCCCCACCCCTACTTTCGCCCATACTTTCCCTCCTTTGCTTCTCCCTTCTACTTCCTCCCTCTCTCTATCTTTCACTCACACCAACTCTAGTGCTTTCGCAGCTCTGATTTTAAAGCGACAGACAGTACTGATGTGGAATTGGGTGCCACCACTTCAGCAGAGGTCACCCTGGCACTGACGCCCATTAACGTCCATTAAACGCGAGGTCAGTGCTCCCTCGCCTTCTCCTTATTAAAATGCATCATTTCTGTCTGCTTACAACAACATCCGTGGAGCAAAGCGGCACTTCCACTATCTGCAGAATAAATCCAACAGAAGAAATGGTTTTGAAAACGACATCTGTATCAGCTGACGGGCTGATTCCTTAATTTATCAAGTATCCTTAAATACCTTTGTCTTCGGATTACACATATACTAGAGGTATAGAGATATACAGTATATTTAACGCTTTTAAATGCAGTTCCATTCTATTGTAGAATGTATTTAAGTTTTGTAATATTGAATTGTAGTATTTATTTAAGTTAAATGATCTAATAATTTACAAATCAAGTCATTTTAAAAATTTGTATTAAATACAACAATCAAATATAAATTAACATGCAATTATATAAATTTAAAGTATATATAAAGTATAATATTTTTGGATAAGGGCCCAACAGCAGCAACCTAGCAGTAGTGAGGTTTGAACCGGTGACCTTCGGATTACTAGTCCAGTACCCTAACACACCTAATGCCGGTATAGGTGTGCAATAGAATCATTCAAATGTAGAATATGAATTCTTTAAAAAAATGTCAGAGTCCAGATGTTCGATGAGCCTTGGCCGCCCATGAAAGTGTTGTTTGTTCACCACTGTCCATTCCTGGGATCGCTTTTGATAAGAACTGACCACTGCACACCGGGAACACCCCTCAACAAGATCTAATCCAGTCATTTAGTTATCACAATTTGGCCCTTGTCAAAATTGGCCCTCAAATTCACGCATTCATGGTGCTTGAGAATATCAACTTATAGGATAAAATGTTCACTTGTGGCCTAACATATCACACCTACTAACAGGTGCCGAGATGAAAAGATGATCAGTTTTATTCGCTTCACCGGTCATAATGTTATGCCTGGTCGGTGTATAGCAGTCAATAGAAAAAATGAGTTTATTCCAAGGTATATGTGTTTATATTTGAGATTCTATGTACCTTGAAATGTATGTATTTATTAATCTCAAATACGAAAGTCAAAAACATGGTCACTGTAACAACAGGCTGCAGAAGCATCGACGAATCCTCAGGTGCGTTATGGACGGTCCACACAGAGCTGTAAATGAAAGCATCTGAGGTATGACGTGACCGCTGGATGACAGGTGGGAAGCCTTTTAGCTCTAGACATCTTTATTTCTGCTCCTCGGCCATTAACACGTTGTGATGAGGCACTCAGCCGCCCAGCCCCACTCATCCCGTATGCACACAGCTGAAAGTCATCTGATATGCTTTCGCCACTTTAATGATGTACGTGAAGTCGCGGCAGAGCTGCATTAAGAGATTTAATTGCGTTTTCGCGCTAGCGTGTTCACCCCCATCTACATGGCCCCAACACCCCTTTCGGGTGCATACGGCTACAGTTTCTGAAGAGAGCATCTGTGACTTGAAGGCATTATCATCTACCTGGTTCCAGGTCGACCCCATCAATGCATAATCTTTTCAAATTTACATTAAAAACTACTTCTAGTGCTGAAAAGCACAGGCACTAGCGCTAGACTAAAGTTCTTTCAACTCAACTCAAGTTTATCTGATTTAATGATGATAAAGAGGTGGGAATGGTAGGACGAGAGTCTAACCAGACCTTTCCTACAGACAGGCTCCATCTAGATCAAGCAAATCTATTTAAGCAGCATTGTGCAGCATTAGCACCAGCGTCTCATGTTATCTGCCGACTCGATAAGGTACGTCTATATTATATTTCCTACTCTGAAAAAAAGTGACAAGACGATTCAAGGGAATATGTTAATACTGGGGACAAATTAAAGTCCCTATTTTAAATCCACGGTCCTTCCCCCATCCTCCCTCTCGTCTCAGCCAGGCATATCTGTCCCCATCAGACTGGCGGCTAGGGTGCTAATGAATGCCTGGATGCAGAGAAAGAAGAAGGGAGGAGGAGGACGGAGGGGGAGAAAAGGACCGCAAGAATGAGAATCAGGGAGTAAACGTCGATCTTTTATCGGGGTGGGAGTGGGGGGGGGGGACGAAAGGTGAAATAGCTTTTTTCTTTTCATTTTGCACACCTACCCCTCCCCGGCATCCCAGCCCTGGCCTGTCTCTCCGTTATTTTTGCTCGCTGGGTACCAGCAGATATCACACCAATTTTGGTCTAAGAGCTCCACACTGTGGATGCGGGATGGCACTGCTGTCGCATTTAGCGCCATCGCTAACCCTCCTGCCCAGTAATGTGGGTCAGCCACCTGCTGTTTGGCCTTGGAAATAGTTCCATTCTGATAAAAAATGTACGACTCGGTCCATTTGGTTTGAGTAAAATATGGAAAACCAGAAATCTCCACGAGCCTTTAACCAGACAAGCTAGGACACCTAGCTAACGGATTATCTCGGAGAAACTGAAAAGGCTTTAGAGTCTTAAAGCTGGTCTCTTAAAAAAAAATCGAGAGCTTCGTTTGTGCCATTATAGCCAAGAGCAGATGCATCAGAGGCGGGTAGCAGCATGATGTGCCCCTTTTTATTTCAGCCCTGTCCCCTGCTATTGGCATGTAAAGAGGTGCACAGACCTACGAATAGCAGCAAGTGAAGGGTTAACAGGCCAGAAACAAAGCACCAGGCTGTGAGTATTGTACACGCTGGAGAACGGCAGGGCCCTGGGGCCAGAGAGGGCCAAAGGCCCTTACACAGGACAGTGGGCTCCTTTCAGTCTCAGCCTTTCAAGAGCAACCCTCACCTCAAAAGAGCCTGTCACAGCTTCTTCTCCCCCTCTCTACCCCAATCATCTCCTCTCCTTCTCTCTCTCGCACGCTCCTGTGCTCTCCTCATCCCTCTCTTCAGAGAGCAAAGAGGCCCAGCGCTCTCCGGGCCTGAACCAATCTCTGGCCCCCAGAGGTTGAGCGTCTTTGAAAAGGAGGTCACGTCATTGAGGTGCTGCCAGGTCTGAGAACTTAGCGCCAACAGGGACACAGTTCAAGCCTCCGGCGATGGATGCATATAAGAAACGAAGTCAGAAAAACGAGTGGATGTTTTTATACGTTATTCTAATAGTTCAGTTCTGGTTCTAGTCATTTGTGAATAGATTTATATTGTCTCTATTTTCCATGTACTATATATTGTTACTAAATATATACTGATGGGTTTCCTTTTAAGCGAGTGTGCATCTGTCGCCCTCGACTGGCGCAGGAGGGTTTTTGGTCTGTCGGTCCAATGTCCACATCGGTCAATCCTTGTTTTTTTATGCTGGGTGCCCTTCTTGATGCAACCTTCCAATTTATCCAGGCTTGGGACAATAAGTCTGTGGCACTGACTTAGTGTCCTTTTTGTTCACTAAATCCACAACAAACTATCTTTTTGTTTATAACCTTAATTCTGGCAAGATTTCTAAAAGATGCCTTCTGTACTTACATATCGATGCATAATCTCTCTCCTCTCGTGTGGGTCATCGAGGATATTGACGGACAGGTCCGAGATAGAGACGGCAGCTGAGGCGGTGAGGGTGACCAGCAGCACCAGTGTGCCCCCACCCTCCTCCAGTGGCAAGTCCAGTCGGTGTGTGCATTCTTTAGACAGGACCGAGAGGTCGACCTGACACCTGGAACACAGACAATGATAAATACCTAACAACGTACACCGGATTAGAAATGAATAAACCCATCGGGGCCTGATAAATAAATAATTTGTAATTGCGATACTTAAGTTCTATTTTACAATGAAGCCTTTCACTCACCTGCCCATGAAGTCATCCTTCTTGCCTGCATCTTTATCCCACACAGTGATGTCCACAAAGCCGCCCTGCTCTTCATACATGTGAAAGTCAAACTGTTCTCTCCACTGAGGGTTCAGGGTTTTATTTATCACCTGTAGGAGAAAGGATCATAAATGTTTCTATTAAAATTAAAGTTATCCAGACATTTTGGTGTGGTCAAGTGTAGCTGATTGCAATAAATGCAGCATTTTTTTCCACGTCTTTGTAATCCACCTTGTACTGAGAACATCGATCCTGAATTCATGAAGATTGCCTCAAGTCTAGTGATGCAGTACTTGATTAGTGTGGCGCCATCTGCCTGTACAGCAGTGGAATTACATTCCCCTTAAGCTCTTACAATATGAACCAGCCCAGAGACCCAAAACGTTTCACACACAGGGTATGAAAATATACTCATAGTGTATTTTGTCTCAATGACTGTGGTTGTCAATAAATTATGAAGCAGCACTTACACATTCACAATCTGTCAGATTTAGGTTCAGAAGACAGAGATCGGAGACCAAGCGCTAGTCTGAAAGCTGTTAGTAAATGTATAAAGTGTTTAGAAGATTTAAACATTTTTTTTTATTTACACTGTGTGTTTGCTATAATAAAGATTACATACAGGTAAGGCCCTTTTTAATGTATGGCATGGAAACTAATGTCATGAACTGTATCCCATGTAAAACCGAATTTTCAGTGAAATTCAAACTTTATTGTATTTTTTATTTCCGTAGTGTTCAAGTGCATTCTGTTTACTGGTTATTTTTGCACTATGGGGCGGCCCAAGCACTCTGATAGCAATTTAATTAGGAATTAGTTAGATGTTGAAGTCTTAAGCAGCTAAAAACAGGAAAATAAATTTGGGTCACTGAGCTTGGAAAACTCCCAACCTATTCTGTTGGGAAGAGAGGGATGTGTTGTAGGATATATTTTCATTTAGTTTTTTATCTTTACATTTTTAATAGCTAAAAATGACTTTAAAAGTCTGTGAAATCTGTGATTAATGATCAACAAGGTCTGGAAATTTATCATGTAACAGAAATATCACCCAAACGTGCTAAAAAAAAGTTGGGGTTGGAGAAAAATAAATAAATAATAAAACCAGTAGCGTACCTTGCTTTTATACTTTTGATGACCCATCCTAAATTTGACATAGGGGTCACTCAGGCCATTAGCGTCCATGGGCTGCAGGTTCTGACCCTCAATCAGTCTGATGCTGACAATGCCTCTCCACAGCTGTGCTTTCCTGTGGACTTCTGATAACCTCATACTCTGATGCTGCTACACACACACACACACACACACACACACACACAGTATTAAACCTTCATGCAGTTCTGTTCACAGATAAAGACGACTCGATTCTGTCTAGAAAGAAATGCAAGAAAAGCCATTTTGCAAATGTGAAAATGGAACACTTGTTTATCACAGACACAAGCAACACAGACACAGCACAGCTGTACATACACACAGACCAGCCAACACGATCAGCAGCACATCGAACCTGTTTTAACGTATTAAAACATTAAAATAATGAACATATAGCTCAATACTTCTTTAAGTGATGCACCAGATCAATACCAAGTATTTTCAAGCACACAGTGGCCCACAGGTCCAAGGTATGCGGACAACTGTTCATACGCTTTTCATTACATTTTATTGTTTCAGACAAAAACAATGGGTGGGGCTGAATATTCAACCCAAAAACAGAACTGGTGGCCATAAAGTGTTGAGTTTAACACATCAAATAACTGCAAACACATGAAGCAAACTAATAAACCCTGAAACACCCAAGAAACAACTTAAGTCATCAACTGGTTCATGCATCCTAGTGCTAAGGGTGGCACCCAGCCAACTGTTGGCAATGCTGAGTTTTGAACCCGGGAAGTTCAGATGCTCTACGTGGGTGTGCTAGTGAAAAATTATGCTGGTCCACCTGGGAACTAGACTAGAACTACTATGCTTCATATTTTTGTAAAATACATATATTTGTTTTAAGTGAATTTCTTTTAACTCCCTTCAAACACAGCTATGATAGGAAAAAATATTTATTTCTCAAAATGCTCCTGTAACCTCTAACAGAGATGAAGTACCAGTCTGTGTTAGCTTTACTCCACAGCTAAGGCTGTGTAAAAACAGAGCATGACGTTGCAATGCTAATCACACATAAAATAGCAATTAAGTGTTAAAAATATTGATATGCAACCTTGTTCAGATTAGCAGAGGCAAAAACACGAGTTTAACCCATCATAATTTTAAATAATGAATCTAAATTGCAAGCTAATTAGCGGTCGGTGCTAACATTAACACTATATTAGCGAATCTCATAACACAGCACGTATCCTCACACTGATTTGAGCTTCATTCTGGTTGATCTTAATCCTGCTTGGTTTGTGCTTTCTAAAAGGCTGTATAAATAGAAATAATCCAAAGTCTTGATAGAAAAAAGTCAACAGTAACCCCCCTCCCAAGACTCACCCAATGCAGCCCACATAGGCGCTTCAAAGCCTTGAACAAATTACGCTTTACTGTATGGCGTCTTTTCTCACATGGTTTTATGTTGTTCCAAAATTTGAGTAGAACATGAGCTGAATCCAACCCTAGCAGGAGGTATGTGACCCAAGAAAGAGCCAGCAGATCACCGGTTAGCATTCACAGGAATATCAATGCCTCAATACACACTAGAAAACTCCATACGAGCATGCCACCGTTACCATGTACGGCACAAAAAATAATGCAAAGCTCAACAAAACAAATCTGTGATGAAGTGCCATGGTTCAAATAAGAATCCAGCCTGGATCTTGAACAACCTAATCTTGAACATTAGTTGGAGTTTTTGTGTACAATAGTAGTTCTTAAGCTATTTCACCTGTACTGGAATAGTGTTAAAAGAGGGTTCTAATGTAACCACATTAGAGACATTCAATAACCATTTATATCAAAGGATATGCAAAAAGTTATAAAACAATAATAAGATCTACAGAGTTTACTTCTTGAATATGCATCAGTAAAATCCAGTAATTCGTAAAATAGTCAATAAATTGGACGATTTCTTTCCGGGTGGGATTCTGTTGATGGTACATATTACAACATAATAAAGACTATATACACAGTACAACAATATTCTTTACTAAAATGCATATTCCCTCTCCCTCTCTCTCTCTCTCTCTCTCTAAACTTTCTTATCTCAACTTCATAACTTTGTATATTTAATCTCCCGTACTTTTAGGGGTCAACCAATAATTATTATCTACATAATCAATTTGGTACAGTGTGATGCCGGACTCCCTTCCTAACACAACCTGAAACCTCCGAAAATCAAACCCATTCCAGTTATTTGTTTATTAGGATTTTTAACATCATGTTTTACACTCTTGGTTACTTTCAAGACAGGAAACACTTACTCATAACACTTACTCATTAATACACAAGTTTTTATTGAACACACTCTAAGGAAACCAGAGCGCCTGGAGTAAACCCACGGGGAGGACATGCAAACTCCACACAGAAATGACCCAGACAGCCCCACCTGGGGATCGAACCCAGGACCTTCTTGCTGTGAGGCGACAGTGCTACTCACTTAGCCACCATGCCGTCCAAACCTATCCTAGACGTCGCCAGACATGTAAATGCAGACTCATAAAATGCCCGGTTTTAACCCCGGATCTCATTGGTAGACGTTTACTGCTGAACTATCTAAACATATTTGGGTCCTTATGGCTAAAAATGTCCATGACACAAAGTATACAAAAGGTTATTTCAGAATCTACTGTATTTGTTAAATGACAAGATTGGTTAGGTGGAGTTTGTTACAGTATTCCCAGCCTTAAAATGCTTTAGCTGCATGTAGCCATGCTTTCCTAAAATGTAGCCCTGAAATTCAGTTTAATATAATGCAATATTTAATTCATTGCATAAATAGTAAGCAGAATTTTGTTTTAAATAATTTGCTATAATTGCTGTACCACATAGCTTCAATCATTAAATATTAACAGCTTGCCCAAAACGGCAAATAAACTCATTGACATGAACGTTTTCCTACACTTCAAGCTGTCTAAAATAAAAGTCCTTTTTTAAATTGATATTGAATATTTAATCATTCACATAACTCTTTACCAGAAGTGCATAAATATGAACTATTTATGCAGACCATGGTCTTCTCAGCTTTGAAGACTGCTTCAAAACAAAAGCATAATGAAAGAGAAATGGTAAAAAGAATAAGAGGATCAACTTTATTTTCGTAGGTGCTGCAATACACAGTAAATAATAGCAAATTGAATTATTTATGTATGAACAGTACATACAAAGTCGAGTCACATTATGATGACCACTTCCTACTTTTGAGGGCTAGAGCGCGTAGCTCATGATGGAAGTCACGTCATGAATCCATCCAGATCACGTCCACCCACGTGCTGATTCTCCAGCAAGACAGTGTTGTGCTTCAAACGGCTAGAAATGTCTTTTGGTTTGAAGAGCATGATCAAAACTTCCAAGCACTACCCTGACCCTTCTAATTCTTCAGAATTGAACCCAATCAAGCATATGTGGGACCATCATGAGGGTAGTGTTTACTTTATGGATCCTCCATCATGCCCTGGCATGCTTCAGCGATGGTAGGATGCACTGCTGTCAGTATGGCTCCAGATACATCCCAGCTGCTGTCCGTAATGCGCAGGGTGGCTACTCTAGATATTAAGTGGTCATAATAATGTGCCTTTTGATGTTGTATCATGCAGTATCATCATGTCCTGGGAGGAACAACTTGAATATCTGTTAGACTTCTTCAAATGTATTAATGTCCAATAAGTTCTTGTTGATTGCCTTATAAAATAGGTGTCATGGTGTCCCAGGTTTGACATCTGACACATTTAGTCTACTAACCAACCTGAAGTGGATCGATTGTGTACTGTTCATGTCTACCACAACACTGATACGTCTCATGCATATTGCAGCCTGCTGAAAATAAAGACTGCGAATGGAAATCAAAATGACTCGAATTAAATAATGGAGGGCAGAGGCACTGGTGCTCAGAGGTTAGGAAGGAAGAGGGCGTCGGAATAAGCGATGTCATGCTGTGATTACCTTACTGGATCTTTTACAGCTCCTTCTCAAAAGCATGGTCTGTAAATGAGAGAAAGTAGTTACATTGCCACAGTCACCCTCCCCGGTGGGATCAGCTGGTTAGTGCTAGTAGAATGGGTTTAGTTTAGACTTGTGAGAGTCGACCGGAATGAAAAATACCTAAACTGAAGGGGCAGACAAGCATTTTAAACCCAGGATCAATGCACTAAATATTTGGATCATGTGGAAACACATTGTACTGAGAACAGAAAGTGTAAGTTTGATCAATAAATAGTTAAAATATGTGACCATTTATTTCAGTCCTTGACACAAAATTATCCATGAAAATAACTGAACGTCTAATGAATAATGGACATTTAGTGCCAAAATGACAAATATCCTTAAATTTCTTGTCTCGCCTGCTCCTACATTAAGAAGTTACTACCAAAAATTTTACATTTAGGGGTTCTGTTCATTTACATGCAGGTCATTGGTCACATGGTCCACAGAGGCAGTACAGAGATCGGGTTAAAATGTATAAAAGCATCATCACACCTTAATAAGTACCTATGATCTATAAATTCTGACAAAAAAAGTCCCAAATAACACTAAGTGTGTAAAAATGAGGATCACCGTACTCATAAAGTATCTGATGGGAAAATCCACTCTGGGAACTGAGCTCCGGCTAAACCACAGATATTAAACAAAGTTTGTGTTTACCATAAAGTTATCAATAGTTTTTCATAGAAGCGTCATTAAGATGCCATAAGCTCTTCAGCAAAGCTATGAATTAAAGGTGGTCATGAAAAGGGATCAGTCAAGTCAAGTCAATTTTATTTGTATAGCGCTTTTTACAATAGACATCGCCACAAAGCCACTATACAGAATTTAGGACCACCGGACCAAAACCCCCCTGTTGAGCAAACCAAGGGCGACTGTGGCAAGGAAAAACTCCCTAGAAATACAGGAAGAAACCTTGGAGGAACCAGACTCAGCAGGGGTCCGTCCTTCTTGGGTGGACTGGAGAATATTTTAAATAAGATTTATACAGTTCAACAATAACAACAAAAATTACGTTATACTAAAAGTTATAACTAGCAGAAACTCTATGGATAAATAAATATGTGTGTGTTCCACTGCATGGATCAGGTTAAAGGACAAAGAGGACAATCACTTCACAGTGATGAAAATGTTCTAAATCTAAAGCAGTTAAAGATAAAACCAAGTCTGAAACACCAGCACTCAAGACGTTGATTTTCTTATCAGCTAAAACACTAAGGAAAGCCAGAAATGTCAACAACTACTCAGACTTAAAAAGACTCGAGTCAGATGATCAAGTAAAGAACTGAACATGAGCTTAAAATAAAGCCTAAAGTCATAAAACGTCACCTCTGATCGGTCCTAAAGCCCAGATCGCAATCAGTCATAGCAGCTCTGCTCAGCAAGTTAATAGAATATAACAGATCAAACAAAGGCTGGAATTTCTCATGAGCTTACTACATTACCTTAACATCCTTAGGGTAAAGAATTAGGAAAAGTAAATTTGATCCCTACATTCCTGTATGAACCAGGTAAAAAACAAAACAGGACAAAATGCAATTAGGATGGACCAACCAGCACTGAACTCATTTCTCACTTTTTAAGGGAGGATGTGCTGCCACTGAACACTAGCTCTTCTTATAAGTGCATTTTATCCCAGGGCAATAGAGTTATTGGCTACAGATGAAATATGAATCATATTCAGGTACCATGTTACTTTTGCTAGCCCAACAAACTCATTTGTCAAGTCCTTTGTTTGGAAAGACTAATCAACTCTCTCTCTCCAACTCACTCACTCACACACACACACACACACCATAGAAACAAACCCATGCAGCTTTGTTTTTTACACACAGATGGAAACAGGAGTACCTTGAATTTGTCCCCTGGGTTTTAGGCAAATTGGGTGCATTCACATTTAAAATGCACTTCAAGTAAACCGTGTATGCAGTTATTTTTCTGTAATTTCACACACCATGATAATGACATCAACAATCCATCGACCCACCGGCCGGCCATACAAGAAACGAGGGGCTGTATCATAAGGGAGGGAAGGTTGATCCGGTTCTTCAGCATCTGACTCGGGGACTGGCCCCTGCATTCGTTGAAGGTCAGGGGAGGAAGTTACTATTGGGAAATTAGAAATGGATTTGAATATGAATTCATCAAAAATGTATATTTTTGATATTCAGCAGCTGAGGGTTAAGAGCTGTGCTCAAAAGCTCCACAGTGATAAAATGGGACTTGAACCACTGGCATTCTGATGACTAGTCGTGTTCCTTAACCACTGAGCTATCACTATTCTGTAACCATATACCGATGCTAGTTTATAAGATAGAAAAGCTTAAACTGTACATTTCATTCTGACAAAAATACAGCTGCATGATGAAGTAAAGCACTTACAGCTTCCTTGAAGTCCTCTTCTTTAGGAGTGAGAGTAACCGCTAGTTCCAGAGAGCCCAGGTCATGTTCCGGGTAGTGGGGGTCCTTTAAGTCAAGGGTCACGTCCAGGGTCCTAAAAAAGCCCCGACAGAGGAACATTATCATCCTAAGACTCAAGATGCTTCACTTATGCAGGATTTAAATTCAAGTGGTTGGAGAAATATCGTGGATAAACGCTAGAGGGCAGTCTCGGTCTTAGATTGTGTCAGGTGATCAAAACAAGAACCTTTCGTGTTCCAAGGACTCCAGATAAAGATAGGCAGAACCCATGAAGTCATCCTGAAGACCAAAATCATAATCGAAGACCTGCAGAAGACCGATACACAGATAAAGCAATATTTAAAAGCAAGAATGATTGACATATGATGAAACAGATCCAAACTTATTGAAAAACTCCAGACTAAGTGGATCACCCCACAATGCATCATGCTGTCAAACAAAGCATGTGTGCAAAGACATCACAATCTTAAAGGGTTCTAGCACCTGCTTGGCCTGGGCACTTTGCCTGGCCTGAAATTATGCAGCCCCATTACAC
>JAYDZG010000022.1:4817219-4829365 GCA_034509265.1 Microcambeva bendego
ATAAAACCTTAAAATAGCAGAAATTGTTTTGTGCCAATATCAAGTCAAGTCAATTTTTATTTGTATAGCACTTTTTACAGAGTTTATGGATCTATCTTTTATTTTCTGCATACAGGTGATCGTTTTACTGTATGGTTACCAATGTTCCAGTATATCTGCAATACCCACCAACTCATAAGCGGTCATCTTAACTGAAATTTCAAATGTTTGCAAAATAAATACGCCTCGATCAGCTGAATCATAAGTAGCATAAACATTTTTATTATCTAGAGCGTCTGGCATACTGCTACAGGTGAGCTTCTCGTTATTCCTCTCATTATGTGACAGTGTGTCTCCGCACCCACATTAGAGGCTGTCTGGCCAGGTCTGTTCTAGCATTCCATCAGCCCGAAATGAGCCCATTTCTACTCCAGTCAAAACTATCCCCCTAGCACTGACATGCTTCCTGAAATGTACTCCTTCAAACATAAAATCTTTTTCAAGTGATACTCTGGCATGCATTCAGATAATGGACCAGAAATGCAAAAGCACTCCATCAGACCTGGCTGTTGTTTACCAAGATGCAAACAAATGAGGACAACGTAGACTTTGGAGATGCTGATGAACGTCTGAGGGCATTTGATTTAATTTGAGTGGTATCGATTTTGGAAACCCAGGTCATTAAAAAAGTTGAGCTCTTTGAATATGTGCCTTTTCAGAGATTACAAATTAAACTTGACTATAAAACTTTAATCGACAGGCTTTTTGTTCTTTATCCCCACTTTTTAATAAAAAGTATTACCTCCTCTGTCCCTGATGGCAAGATTAAGGCCTTTTTTCAGAACGATGTCCAGCTGGTACATCCCGGGGCAGATGATGACAGGTGGAGGATCCACATTACTCACTGCAACAGTGTTGATGCCCTGTGGAGGACAACATACAGTATTAGTGACCTAAAGCCTATATCCTTTATGTGCAAAGCTCAGGCTGAGCACAAAGAATCCAGTTTTACTTCAGAGCATCCTTAGGAACTTCACTCAAATGTAATTTGCAAAAATTAGTTGAAACTTCATGACTTTACTTTTAGATGGACTTATGATTTAGAAGACATTGTGATAGGTAGATAGGCAGACAGACAGAAAGACAGACATGCAGATAGATAAGAGATAGAAGTATCTCCCAAGCCGCTGACAGTTACAAACAGCCAAGAGCTAACCCCCTTACTTTTCATAATCTAGCTGATAAGGTGACAGATGACTAGCAAAATCAAAAGTTTGAAAAGCATTGAATCAAGCCACTGCAGAATTAAGTCATCCTTGTCAAAGACATCAGATATCTAGATTGAGAAGAGAAGAGCTGATGTAGCATCTTTAAAGGTTGTAAGTTTTCTACTGCAGTATATTTCTACAGACAGGCTTGCCACACAGAACATACGGCCCACTGCTTTATAGGCTATAAAGCTTTAACTACTTTATTCTACAACCAGATTCACTGAAGAAGCCTGGATATTCTGGAATAATTCGCACTATGACAAATCAATCTGAATGAACTATTGAGCAATAAGTTCCTCAACAAAACAGAATGCACATGTAGCATGCTGTGTGAAATGGTCTGTGTTCTTATTATAGTTTAAATTTGTGATCCCCAACATTGCTGCAGGTTTATCCTACACTTACAAACCATCTTAAACAGACTTTTAGATAATAAAACCCATATTGATGTGGGTTTGTGGAAGGAAACCGGAGAACCAAAGGAAACCCACACAACACAGATCAGCCTAAGTAGTATTTATTCTGAATTATGAAGTTTAAAGGTAAAGGTAGTGCTGTAATGTATCTCCACCATGACACATAAGTGCTAAATTTAAACATAGGGAATTATCCATGCTTATTCATTCATTAATTCATTAATCTTCTGTGACTACTTTATCTATAATTCATGGCGTATGTCGGGTTTTGTAAAAATATGCTGCTTAATTATTATAGTTATAAATCAGAAGCTCGTGGCTGGGCCAACATAAGTCAAATCGTTAGATTTGTCTGCATAAAATGCTATCAGAACAGCTCTGATATGACAAACAGAGACATTTAAGAAGTCCTGTGGTACCTGGTACCATAACTTCACTAGCAGATCCTTTAATTTATTTGGGTTGCAAAGTGAATCCTTTGATTTCACAGGTAGATGATGTATGGGATCCTGGATAACTGTCTTGATTGTTCAATGTCCAGTTTCAGATTGTTTAATGTCAAGTTAATGTCCACTTTAAATAACATGAATGCATAGATGGGTGGTGGGTGGTGTCTTCATACATGTAAGGATCCTGATTAGCAGATAGAGAGGCACCTGTGCAGAGTACATGGGTAAAAAGGAGGTCGAATGAGTCACGAGCATCTGACTGCAATCAGGGGTCCCCCAGTAAGGGAAGACAAATTAACTTTGCATTATGCATTTGTTTCACTGTGGCACTGCCAAATAAAATTAAAAATATGTATTTTTTATAAAACATTACAGCTTACTAAAGCAGCTTCATCTTTTCCAAAACAGCTCAATTAGCCACAGCAAAGAGCCTTTTTGCAGTAACACCAAGCTTCTGTTTCTCTATGATGACTTTAGAACATATGATTCCTATGTTCCTATTAGGACATTCCAGTCAGACTCACTGATTAGCTTTCAGTTCTGTTTTGCATAACCCAACATATGAAGCTTTTCATAACCAGAACAATATAAACTGATATTAAAATTTGTATTTGTATTTGTATATCTTGGCTAGATTTGTGTATTTCCACATATAGCAGGTGGGATGAAGATTCTATTTGCATTGGTTTCACTGTAAACGTGTTGATGTTTTGCCTACAGGTAGTTTTTCAGAGCTTTCGACACACTGTGTTCAATGTTTGAAACAAATTAAGAAGCATTTAGAATGAAACTAATAATTTACTGGAAATATTCCAGGCTTCCTGCAGCAATAAGTAGGATGAAAGGAACAAACCCTATTATGATGTAATCTCCTTTAAGGGCTTATCAAGAGAGTCCACTCAGTAATTACATTCAAATTACATCCATCTGGCCAAGAGAGTTGATTCCCAAATGTCTAAAAGGCCAACAATCTGTAATTCTATTAAATCTCTATCCAGCTCCCTCCAGGGAAGTACAGCAATGCAGCTTTAAGCCACATCTCAGTCTAAAATATCCTCAAAGAATCACACATGACCAATAAAGGTAAATTGGTGTTTTCTTGCAGCTATAACATTGGGGATTCATTTACATAGAGAACATCATGAGCATAAGGTTTCTTATTTAGCATCAAGGTTACATTTACATAGGAAACAACTGGTTTCTTATTCATGGGGTGTTTTATTCAAAGCAGCCAGCAAGAATGTATTACCATCTAAAAGAAAGAGTTTTTTTTTTTTATCTTAATCCAGTGGTGGATTGGCTGTTCTAAACTGTCACTTTATGAACAAGGTTGTCTATAGCATCTGCATAGCATTGTCTACAGACAATACTTATTACCTAAAATGATCCTTAAACAAACTTTTATTTAATGGCATTCACATTCACATTCTTTATCGGTGTATAGAATGATAGAATGACAGACTTATTTTTGTTCACTTTATACACGTCTACTACATTTAATAAAACTCGAACTAAGTCAAGTATGATCTGGGTCCCCCAGGAAGAATAAGGTTTTATTTACATTTACAGCATTTAGCAGATGCCTTTATCCAAGGCAATTTACAGTACAGCTAATGTAAACCATCTGAGCAATGAGGATTAAGGGCCTTGCTCAGGGACCCAACAGCAGCAATTTGACAGGGGTGAGGTTTGAACCAGCAACATTCGGATTACTAGTTCTGTACCCTAACCACTAGGCTACCACTAGTGGAAGGTGTAGACCAAATGTCCAGGGGTAGGCTGTGCCATGGGTTCTGCAAATGCTTGAATTAGATGAAAAAGCCCCTGCATACTGTAATGTGGTGCATTTTAAGGTGCCAGTGAGGCAGATAGTGGACCAGTAGTAACAGCTTGGGGCTCTGAGGTTGCATGGTACAGTACGGGGTTTGATTATACCCTGAACAGCTACTGGCCAGACATGTTTTAGTACGAATAATTAATACAGACACTCCATATAGACACTGCACTGTTATGAACTGTTTTGAAAAGCCTTCCCAAATAAGTGGGGACTAACTACATGTCAATTTGCCAAGACACAAACGTATCTATTGAATCTACATCTCCACCATCTCCATCAGTCTCTCTAAATGTGATTCGTTCAAGTATGTAAGTAAGTGTACTTAAGTGCTGTGGTGGTGAATCTATAATCATATGTGTTGAAAGTACAACAGCAGAGCAAAGCCATTAGTAAATTGAAAGGAGAATACTGACTGACTGCCACATATACATAAAACAACAATCTATGAAACAATATTGAGTGCAATGGGAGGATTATCTTCATAATACATCTGTTTGAATTTATGAACACATGCTGGCATGCTAAATATGTGTTGGAATTTCAACAAAGACATGATTTAGCCATGCAGCAATAACACGATTATTAATTAAATGCTATTCACTAAATTCTTCACACAGTATTTTAATCAAACTTTATTGTATACATTTTGGAATGTTTTTCCCAGTTTGAACATCCAATAGATGCACAAGACAAAATATAAAGTTTGTTGGTGTAGCCAAGAAACTAAGAAATGCAAATCCTTTTTTAATCATTATTTCTTGGTGACACCATTATGGGGTTAATGTGTTCCAACATAAAAATTGTAGCCTTCGCAAAGAATAAATTATAAATAGCTTAATAAAAAGTCTATAAATAGCTTCACAGAGGACACACTTCCTGAATATTGATCAGATTAGGCCAGCAGCATTACCCAATGGATACATTTCAAACTGGGTCAGCAGGACTGGCAAAACATAAGAGGAGGTTAAATTACTCAACACGTTTAGGATCGTGTACGTAGGGATCAGTGGTGATTTCTCTAAGACTGCAAGGGAACTTCAACTTTGACTATAATGTCAAAAATGGTCTTATATGTACAGTTGTGTTTACATTTCATTGACTACAAATGTGTTAGAATTTGTTAACTTCTTAAACATTCCCGAATCGTCAGTGCATCTGCCCGTAGATGAGGATCTATTCAGGACTCCATGGAAGGCTTTTTTCATTGTTTCAAAACTCACCGGTCATTGGATAAATGCCACGATTTTGTCCCACCGCCGGACGCTGAGCGTCTCTGGGGTTGAATGGAGCTGGATGCTGAGATGGACATTGAACTTCTGCAAGACGATTGGAAATTCAGTCGAAAGGCTGTATACCATTTTGATTGAGCTTCAGTCCAATTGTGAAGTCGAAAGACAAACTGGAAGCCATTGTTTAGTATTTGCTTGGTGAAATTACTCAACCATCTAAAGCAATTTTCTTCAACAGGAATAGAGGGCAGAATTTATAAATAAATTGACAAATTCAATGATGTAAGCCGACATTGAGCTCCCCCTCTTTGAAAGACCAGCAGCCACCACTGGTAGGCAGGAATCATGTTTTAAAGTACTCTGCCCAACTCTGTGTATGTGACAGCAGTATGGATGGCAGCTCCATTCTGTGTTATTATAGATCCATTCTAAAATTGGTTTCAGGCAATATCGGTTATACTTCATGCCAGAACAAGACTTATGATGCCCTCTGAAACTAAAAAAAACATTGGGACACATGGCTCATCTTTTGTTTTGCAGAGAGTAAAGGGCCAAATTATGATGACTGGGTTGGAGTATCTCCAAAACTGCAAATCTCGTGGGGTGTTCCCGGTCTGCAGTGGTCAGTACATATTAAAAGTGGTCCAAGGAAGCTGGTGGTGGGGTCAGGGGCGGCCGAGCCTCATGCACATGGGGAGCTAAGGCTGGCCCGCGTGGTTCGACCCAACAGATGATCTACAGTAGCTCATATTACTGAAGATTATGCTGGCTGTGATAGCAAGGTGTCAGAACACAGTGCACCACAGTTGCAGGGCTGCGGGAGCAAAATAAAAGCAGAGAATGTCCCAAATCCCACACTACTGTACTGAAGAGAATGTGCATTTATTGAGCTCACACAGCTACAGAATACAGACTGGGATGCCGTCTTAGTATAATCTGTCTGTGCAAATCATGGACATTGCTAAAAACCTACAACATACCTTTTGCGGAAACAGAAGTTCATTCACTTAAACCAATAGGCAGCTTAGAAAACCTGAGTCTTTCCCCTTCTGCATGTTGAATCACCCACTTTACCAGCTGTGCCACTGAACTGCTCTCCTCGTATTGTTAATAACAGGTTCATGATTCAGGTTTAATGAGAAGCTAGGGGTGATTTGTAATGCTCTGCTGGATGACAGACTTTTGTCTGTGATATAAAAGGACACATTACTAAATTTAATCAGCAGAATGTGTGACAGTAATGACAGAAATGAACGCATGGTGACGGTAGGACCAGCATCAGGAGCAGATTTGAAATTATATAGAGGAAAACACATTACAGATTGAATAACACACACACACACACACACACACACACACACACACACTTTAGTACCAATGTAAAAATGGGGAACAAAATTGGTTCGAGAAATTAAATTTGGGAAATTTAACAGGCAATTGGGCTCAAAAACAACTTACAATTATGACTAAATACAACATGAGCAACTGATGGCTTAGAGTCTTTATCAGGGGCCCAGCACTGGCAACTTGAACTTGCAACCTTCTGATTACTAAAAATAAGACTTTAACCTCTGATTAGTCCAGTATTTTAGCAGTGGGGTATTTTACTAGCACACCCGCAGCAAGATTCTGAACATTTTGGTTCAAATCTCGGCTCTGGCACAGGTTGGCTGGACTCTATCTGGTGGGCACACTTGGCGCTGCCAATAGCAGACAATAATGGCCGACCGTGTCTGGAGAGTGGGATAGCTGGACTACTTAGATACAATACACCTTCCTTTAATGCAATCAGGGATCATCAAGAATTATTACCATTTTAGGATGACTTTTCGTGGTTTACTGACAGCAAGAGAGATTGCTAATCAGTTTAAAGCATTATGAACAACCCCTACTGCACTACAATCCTCAAATAATCTGATTATCAGATTTTTCTTCATGTAGATTAACTACTTATGAAAGCCAAGCCATCAAAAACCTAGAAACCTATTTTTTCTAGTTTTATCTACTGTGCAACCATTCAAACTCTAAACTCAATAAACATTAATGAAGTACAGTGGTAGATTGTAACTCGTGTCACTTTAAATAAAAGCCTCTGACACAAACATAAATGTACAAATAGTGACGAAGTAAAAAAACAGCAATGCTGTTCCTCCCAAGTTTAATGTTGGTCTCATCACAACATTTAATGAACACACAGCCAACGGAACAAAATCAGGAACAAGAAATAGAAATAAGGAATAGACAAGGGGAGCCAATAGATTGAGAAGAGAATACATTCAAGCACTTGGAAAATACGGTTAGAGAAACATAATCAGTAAGGAAGTGAAAGTCTGCCTTGTTCTACCACACATAGTTTTAAGCATCATCTCATCCTAGCATAGTAAAGCTAATGGATTACTCGATTGGAACACATTTGTCATTTACTGTTTCAGCTCAGCCAGCCAGTCAATACAGGGAAATAGCTAAGGAAGAATATATTAATATGAATCCAGACAGACCTCCATCAGTCCCTGTCAGCTTCACAGCCCAGCACACAGCTCTACAGTATGAGTTGAATTACAGTACTGCTGTTAATCAAGCTAATATGGCGCAGACTAAATTCAACCACCGCGTCTTAAAAAAGCAAGCTACTTTCATCAGAAAAGTAACCAACAGTTCCATACCATGTGTACATGGATTAAATACAATACAATCAAGTCGAGGCACTGGAGTGTAGAGAAAAGGGAAGCTGCCATTTATTTTACATATCAAGAGGAACTACGCTTTGTTTGGAGCCTAGTCCTATTGAAATGAATCAAAGCATCTCCAGTCCTACTAAATCATACAAATAAATCTGCTTAATATTGCAAATAGTGCTTTACTTCCTTTATACCACATACTTAACACAACAAAACACAATTAGAATGATTTATGTATTTCTGTGTTTTCATTTATCCACTTCGTGAGCATTAAATGTTCCAGTTTTTCTTGACATATATCACGGTTTCTCCCTCTCACTGTAAATTCTTAAGACCAGGCTTGCTCCAGTCCTGTTACATGCTGGTAAACGGCATGGTTGGGTTTGTCACTTATGTATTATGCTACTGGCTGATTCTAAAACTTCCTTATCCTTCTTTTCTTTTCCAAAAACTTGTTACAGATGGCTGGATCAGCCTGCCATGTTGTGAAAACCCACTTTTAAGTTCTAGTTCTAATTCTAATTTAAAACATTGTGTAAAAAATGTTTAATGCATATTACATTATTAACATAAATACCATCAAGGTACAGCTGTGTAGATATTTTGATGTAAAATCTCCTGAAAACACATCATTCTATGGTACAGATTTATTTGAGTGTAGGTAGTGGTTGCCATATTCAGCAGACACACATATTTGTTCATCTAGGTTCAAACAGAGTGCATTTAAGGTGCAAACATGTGTTGTAAATTTTTATTTCAACACAAATTTGTCTTTATTTCACAGCCTGCAGGACAAATCAGAACAGACGGAGAAAACCATTCCACTGAGAGATGGCACCTATAATGAACTTTCATGCCCCTGGCACCTTTGGCTATGATTATCCTATATGTGGCCTCTTTTAATCAGTCAACCTGGCTCATTAAACCTGCTAATCCTTCTGGCATTATGACCGTGAAACCCAGGAATATCCGTCTAACTCACTGTCTTATGTACTTAACCTCTAGATAAGAGGTGAACAGCAAAGAGCATAATAGCGTAATAGAACACGTTTAGACTGCTGGGATTGTGGCAATAACATTCCAACAGCTGATGGTGGATAGATGCAGTGTAATAAATCTTTACCAGATACAATATTTCAGAATGCAGTTCATTCACTGCTTTGTAATAAATTCACAAATTCCAGTGAAAGAACAAGCAACAAGTAGGTGAAGTACAGCACAAAGAAGCCTGGAAAAGACTGGAATTACAAGTTGTGATTTAGAGTACAACAAGCTTGGGAAATATCACAGACATGTCATACAGGAATTTGTGTAAAGCAAGATTCGTGCCTATATCTGAGATTTACAGCAGGTAAACATATTCATTCATTTTCATTTGAGTTAAGGTCATAGGCAGTCGTGCATAAACATGCAAATAACAGGAATATTTTCAGGACAGAGTGTCCTTATCACACATAAATTACACTTTTTATACCTGGGGTGATTACATTTATGGCATTTAGCAAGCACTTTTATTCAAAATGACTTACAGTATATTGTTTAAGCAATTGTAGTTCAAGGAACTTGCATGACAGTGGAAACCTGCATTGGTGGAACTTGAATCAGTTATCTTTTGATTACCAGTCCAGTATCGTACATGCTAGGCTATAACTGCCCTTAAAATAAAATAAAAAAATACACAATTTGTTTTTGCATATTATTTCAAAAGGTTAGAAGAATTAGATGTGCATGTTTTTTTACTATTCTGATGTTCTTCACAGTAGTTTGTGTAGTAGAATTTAGAAAAGTCGGGATAAGAATCCGGGATTTTCCTTAATTGAATATCTCTGAGGGATCATTGATTTTCAATAAAAGAAAGATTTTCAAGGCTGGCTCTTAGCAGGTTTGGTTTCCTGTCTCTCTTTGATAGCTCCCTAACAGATGCTGCAATAAAGGCAACTCTATCTTGGTTGGATCTTAACTAATGGTCTTCAGTGTGTGATTATTCTTAAATAGCACAATCAATACCCTACTAAATTAAATAATAATTTATTATTATTTTAAAAACAATTCATCCTTGTCTCAAGTTTAATGAGTCTGTCACTTTTGTGATTGCAATGACGAGCTTACTCATGTTACCAATCTACCGCACATCAATGTAGCAACACTAGCAAGCAACAACTTCAATATTTTGAGCAAGAACAGGAAACTGAACACATAGAAACCAAAATTCTCACAATTAAATGTTTCTGTTATGCAAAGACTTATAGTGGGAACATCTTTGGGTTCTCTGGATACAGTTTTTTTTGTTATTTTTCATTGTTAATTATCAATAGAGTGTTTTGTTCTGTTTGTTAGCCGTTTTGTGTTTGATTATCGCTTCCCTCTTCTATCCTACCAGCTTGGCCTTCCACCAGCTATTTTAAAACTCTCATATCAAAGAAAACATTTAAATCTAGATTATCTGTGGTAATTCCATCTGCAGTACACACCCTTCAGATCAGTGGTAGTTAGATGATAGATCTATAATTGTTAAATACAAGCTTTGATATATTTTAACCTCATTAGCACACCACTGAGACTCTTATCCAGTCTGATCATTCAGTGGGTTCAAGTGAAGTTTCATAAGTTTTCTCAGTGTCTGAGTGAGTTTCCTCAACAAATTCTAATCAGATCATGCAAAAACATACCAGATAGACTTACTGTTATTAATATCCCCAAAACGTTCTTGTTTAGTGCTCTGAAATGAACTGACACTCTCTTCAGGGTGTGCTCTCATCACTGTGACCCATCCAAAGATTAAAAAAATGAACTACAGAGAAAGATTATAATAAATAAATAAACGTGGAAGAAAATGTGGACAATGTGACTTGAAAAACGTTGGACTCACAAAGTGGACTTCCATTTTACCAAACCCACTATGACCTTAGTAAAAGGGATTCAATTAATTAATAATAATAATTTTATTTTTTGCATGCAGTTCAATTGTGCCTGAGTTCCACTAACTACTATTAGGTTGGTGTGGCTTTGGAAACAAGTCGATTCCAACTGGATTTATAAACTCATTCATTATTCTTCCCATTGTATCCACGGATTTTGGTGCTGCCTGTCCTCTTCCTCTTTTATCTACAATCCAAGCATCATTTTCATTTTTAATTAACCGTCCTAAATGTGTACAAAATCGTGCATGTATTATAAATGTTCATACAGCAGTATTACACCCGCCTCTTGTTACCCGCTGCCTGAATCAGAGCTCATGGCAGGGCAATTGTTTCTGTATGCACCAGTGATTCCTCCAGAGAGATTTTGTTGCATTTTCATACATTTTGCATTTCCTTTCCATTGCTATATATTTGCATGCAGAGATGACAAACAGTCGATAAAACCATTAGTGGAAAACAAAAGCACGAGCTGCTCTGAGTCACGTATGGAACACGATCACATTTCCACAACCACACAAACCTGCACCTTTACTGTGTGTGATCCTGCAGTGAAGCATTTACAAGATTTACCTTCATTCTGATCACGTCTAGGTCATTCCTGCTTCACTGAGGACTGTGAGCATCTATTACACACACTTACAAACACTCAGCTGCTGCCCTGGACATCCAAAGCCAAAAGATGCCAATTCTCTCTAAATAGCCTGCATTATTTGTGGCTTTCTCATCGACTGTACTTTCCTTTCACGCCATATGACAGTTCTGCATGGCTCAGCATTCCTCTTAAGTTCCCAACACACGTTCATAAAACACTGTAATGTTCAACAATAACAAAACCGCACATACATGTCAAATTAAAACCTACAGTCACCTGTTTACGATGAGCACGTCAAAATCACAGAATTGACACAAACACAAAATAAACATAATTAAATATAGTAATATTTTTTAAATTCCAGTGATGAAAAAATGAAGGAAAGAATGAGTAACAGATACATACAGGCAGACTCCGTCCCACAGTGCTGAGCGGCAGGGCAATCATCCAGCCACCGAGTTCAACTCCACACACATGTAACCACACACACACACACACTCCAACACTGATACTGATGCTGCTGTTGCTGCCACTGCTCAGACTGCCTCTGGTGTGCTGTCCAGTATCAGTGTCATCCCGCCTCTCTCTCTCTCTCTCTCTCTCTCACCCCAACCCCCCCATGTCGAACTGCAAGTTTATCCATATTTCCTCAATCTTTTCACAATAGTATGTATAGTATAGTATAGTATAGTATAGTATAGATAGATAGATAGATAGATAGATAGATAGATAGATAGATAGATAGATAGATAGATAGATAATTTATTGATATTT
>JAYDZG010000022.1:4858210-4872809 GCA_034509265.1 Microcambeva bendego
TCATTGAGGAAATAAGACACATACTCATACCACCCTAATTATCTGTAAACCACTATTTAGGATGTTTCAGACTTGAAAAGAGAACAAAGTGACGACTTCAGCACGATTAACATCATCATCATCATCATCCGCATCCTAGACAAGCAACACTGGATATTAATTACACCATGAATACAGCGAATTCTTAAACGACTCGGCTCCTTTAAAATGACTCTCTTCGGTGAGTCGGTTCGCCGGAACGACTGTTAAGTCATAAATGATTTAAAAGTGCACTTGTTCGATTCACCTAAACACAAGAATCGAGTCAGTAAAATGAGCCATGATACACCCACTAACTTCATAGATCTTTACGGGACAGAAACACGCCCCCTTCTGGACAAGAACAATAGTGCAGGAACACAACAAATGTTCAACTAGCACTATAATGGAGCATTTTTATGGTTGAGACATCAGGTAATTCTGGTTAATTACATGATATATTGTTCATTGTGTATAAGAATGTTTTAATTAAAAAAACTTAATAAATAAAAACAAATTCAGATCTTCATGTAGAAACCCACAAAATGTACTACTGCACCTACTGGTCTTGGTGTAGGAGGAGTAATGCTCAGGTGTTGTATTTGGTGGCTGTAGTAAAGGAAAATTTGTGGCAACCCTTTCGGGATTGACCCTTTCCGTATCAGCATGACAATGACCCCATGCAAAAACT
The DNA here is from genome assembly GCA_034509265.1 of Microcambeva bendego. NCBI lineage: Eukaryota > Metazoa > Chordata > Actinopteri > Siluriformes > Trichomycteridae > Microcambeva > Microcambeva bendego. The sequence goes on from JAYDZG010000022.1 coordinate 4,858,920, forward strand.
GAGGTTCACAGAGAGACGGTTTGCTGAGTGAGGTGTGAAATAATTTGGCTGACCCCAACACCATCCACCACCTTTTTGAAATTGAAATGACAACTGCAATCCATTTAGGAATCAAATGTGTCTTAAGTAGCCATGCCAGCTCAGAGTCCAAATATGAAACTACAGAATTTAAATGTAGTCAGAGATTTAATAACCTCTTTGGCTTTTTAGCAGCAAATGTCCTTGTTTGGTCAATTTACTGTGTAAATAATGTTAAAAAAACCCTTTCTTAATAGAATTTAATCCACATATTAAAAACATAAAAACATGATTAAAGACTCTTATAGAGTGCATCCAATAACTTTGCATGTATATAAGGTTAAAACATTTTAAACTTAATGTACTCGGTTGTACAGAGAACACACAATATACATTGTCCTCAAAGTAACTTCTTATCATTGTCACCTTTCTCTATTGTTTAACTTCCTGAACAACAGAACTGCTAGTCAGTATTAACAATGATTGAAAGCAAACACACAGTATTTAGTAGGTTTTAAACACATTAACAGAACTGTGTTGACTATAATATCGACAACAATTAATATAAATTTATTTCGTATGACCAATTGAGCCTTTTGGAAATAAAGCAATAATTACATCAATGTAACTTAGTTATTTTTTCCTTTCCTTTAAAATGCCTCTGATTTACTGGAAGTAAAAAATAACAAGGGCTTAAGATGTCTGGCTGCATTGCCGATAATGTTTATGGTCAAAATGTAGTTTTTAATTAAATTGTTATGTAAAATGAACTGCATGTTCAGACTCTCTTCTGGGCCCCATAAATTAGAACTGACATAAACCCTACATAATGATTATAATAATGGTCCCTGTAGCATGGAAGTAGTAATAGAGAATTCAATTGGCTTACTTGTAGAAGAATGTAAAAGTGCATCGGAAAAATACATTATTAAAAACTATAAAATAAAACAAAATGCACAAGATGAATAGATTAAGTTCACTCCTTTCAGACAAGAACACACCTAATTTTGCCTTACTGCCATATAACTGACTGACACTATTATGACCAGCAGCTAATATCCAGAGTAAACACTGTGTGCATCATGGACCACTGGCATTCTGGGAGTCAATGAGGTCCTGTCACGGGAATCTAGAGCCATGCCGGGTTTTTGGTCTGTTGGTCCTGAATTCTGTAAAGGCGCTTTGAGACAATGTCCATTGTAAAAAGTGCGCTACAAATAAAATGAACTTGCCTTGACTTGAGAGCATCCCAAAGCTGCTGGGAGTGTGGGTTCAAGTCCGGGGAATTAGGGGACCAGGGTAGTACTTGAAAGTTGCAGTCATGCTCTTCCAACCAATGTAACATTTCAATCTCTGTGATCCACCAAATTGGTTCCACACTACCATAGCCACCAAGCCTTGACTCAACAGTACATATAAAAATGATGATTGTTATTATTTTAATAATCATCGTTACATTATTCAGATATGTAAGGTACACTAACTAAAGATGACAATGCTGAGAACCCCTGCTTTCTGGGAAACAATGAAGTAGACAAAGCAAATAAACAAATAACAGGAACTCATTTTAACACATATCCTTTTTTTTAATCACCTCGGGCTAAACACATTTTACAGGAAGCATGCTAGCCCTCACCTTCACAGATGGGTTTGGCTTGAATAACTTTGCAATGCAAGATGCATGTGTTTAATACATTAAATTACAATGTTCCTATGCTTTTGTGTAAAATTAAATTAAGAGTTAATCAGATCCAGATGCCTGTATATTGATTCCAGTAAAAGGCCGAATGAACCTTCAGACCTCTTACATATAGGAACATTACTTTTTAGCAGTGGTCACTTCTCTCAAACCAGTAAGAGCCACTAAATGCAGATAAAATTGAACACTGCACTGTTTATTATGGCAATAGTGAAATCCACTCTATTGAAACATGTATGCTTGAGATCTACTTTTAAAGCAATAATTTAGTCATGACTTGTCTCTGACTCCTAACTTAAGATTCTTTGTAACATAATTACTATAAATGGTTGTCAAGAACACAGGCACACCCCCATGGTAGTAGCTAAGAGATTGTTATAAACAATAGACAGGTTCAAGGGCCAGACAGAGGGGGCAATTTACAGGTAAGTGCCTGGCTTTTGGTGTAATCTTGATTTGTCTCAAGTCTTGTGTCATTAATTTGTATGATGGAGTGACTTGCTTTTAGCACTTATGGTTGTCATTGAATATTTGCCTCTAGATAGGATATATATTGCCATGCATACAGAACATAGAGTCACACAATGAATAAAAACAACAACAACAATAAAAATCATTGTGAACCCTGAGCATTAATGGAACCTGAAAAGGCAGCGTTGTAATTACCTGTGTTAAATCCATGACCTTTCAGGTATTCGATCTTAACATTATTTAAACACTCTAATTTAAAGAAACAATTGGCAGACACACCAAAGAGACAGAAAATCAATGACAGAATTACAAATGTAATATAATTTAATGGAAACTCTTGTCCTAGAACCCTGTGCATTAGATATTTAGACCACCTGATGATTTATCAATCATGTCAACAATTTACCAAACCAAGTTTAAGCAAGAAACTCTGAAAGAAACTCATCTACACTTTTGGGATGAAATGAAAAGTCAGCTGTGAGTAAGGCCTTCTATAGCTAATTCAGTAGTAGTGCTTGACCTCTCAGCTTAGTCTAAATGGGCATAGATTCTAACAGAAATGTAGCAGACGATGAAAGGTTGTTCCGGTTGCAAATAGGAAGCCAGATCCACATTAACGCTAAAGCTTATGATCAGGTAGTCATGCAGGTACTCAGATATTCATAAACCTTAGGTCACATAGTGTGTCATGTGTGCAGTTGTACCAGCATAAATGAATATGAGCATATCAGAGCTAACACTGGCCACTTTACTGGAAAAAGCATTCCGAATCAAGGAGGACATGGTCAAAGATCTGCAGTCCACACAGGGATCAGTTCTGATGGAAGCATCTGCAAGGAAACTTCTAGAGAACCACATACAGACCATCACTCACATTGTTAAACAGCTCAGCAAGGACATTCAGGTATATCACTCCATAACCGTGGTCAAATGTCAATAATAATATTTACATTCATACATGCCAGACCACATATTGGGTCTCTGATATTGTATTAAATAGAGTATGTACAGTATGTGTGACTCTTTTTACCCACCAATCTACCATGAAGATTACTGCTTCTTTACATGTAGTGTCAGGTTGCATTTCCATAAGTATAATAAATCTTTATATAAGTGTGATAAGTTTACCAATAAGATCTTCAGTATTAAGCAATTTAACAATTTATTTTATGAACGTATATCCAAATAATGTTATTTTTAGGTGCTGGAAACCCAGATTGTTCAGAGGGACAGTGTAGCAAAATGAACCACTTTTGCAGTACAAAGCCTGGATCACAAAAATGTGGCTGTGGTTGGAGATCTCCGGGGCAGAGTGGCCAGGTAGAATTTGCAAAAGTAAACATTATTCTTCATGTACAATATTTATATTCATGAATTTGCCTTTTTATTATGTACATGAGATTATCTATGTTTTTAAAGTTTGCCCAATGCAAATTACTCCTGTTGTGTAAATGTCAGAAAGCCTGTTACCGTTGGTCTCTCAGTGTCCATGTGGGTTTTCTCCCACAAGCTCAAAGACATGCTGTCAGGCAAAAGTTTAAGTGTCCATCCTGTGATGGCTACCTCTTCGTGTTCATTTGTAACTATGAATTTTGACCCTGAAAACGATAAGGCGGTGGCAAAACAATGAATGAATGAATGTTCTATCTCATACATGTTATAGTTGCTTAGGCATTATAAGATCATAACACCTAAAAGCTGATGTGTCATTAGGTGTGATGCCACCATAGCTAAGCTTTCTGCTGATGTCAGAGCTGAAGGACAGGAAATTCTAAAACTCCAGGAAGAAGTCAGCGAGATGCGTTGTAAGACTGAACTCAGACTCAAAGACTTGGAATTTAGGGTGAGAACATTGATGATATGTAATGAATGTATAAGGGTCATTATTGAATGGCATAATGAAACAACACTCACTTCTGGATTCCAATTACCCATTGATGGTAAAAAGCACTGTGTAGTATCTGCTGGTGTATAGCACACCCCTAATAGACTTTGGAGCAATGGAAATGCATTAACCTGGCTTCCATAATGGTCTGAATAACAAATAATTAAAGAATTGCTCACATTACTCAGTATCAAGTTCAGTGGAAGAGGAATTAGTTGGAATAAAAGTGATCATATTATCCAGGTTCACCTAATGAATGTGGATCTGATGATTGGATGCTGAGTATTCACCAAATTTAACCACGTATACTTTTCTTCTTCTGTAAAAAATGTGTTGATGCATTTGTGTTTGCCTCAAAAGTTCTCACGAGTCCTCATATATGAAGACATAAATATCATTTGTAATAAACTGCCTTAGCTTTAACACATGCTGTAGTTCATTTCTGGCCCTGAAAACCATTGTTCTCAAAAATGGAGTTCACCTAGAGGCTGCAAAAATAAGCGCCTCACAGTAAATCCTCAAGATTTAAGTACATTACATCTGAGGAGAGCACAGTTCAAGAACCATAAGGTGGATTTACAATTTAAGGAAAAGGGGAAACTAAGACTAATAGAGAGCTACCTAATTGAATATTTTAATTTGGATAAAATAGCCAAATATGCCAAATGTGTTCAGTGAGGTTGAGGTTTGAACTCCATCAAAAAAAGCTACATACATTTTATAAATCTTGATCTTTATTCAAACAAATAGGTTTGTCTGGAACACCACTGCTATAGTAACTCAATAATAAGTACAGATTATTATACAGACCTTCGCATGTTCTTTTAGATTTCACAGTCCCTAGAGAGCCTGGAGTCCTTTAAGTCTGAGCAGATTGTTTTCCAGAACAATACTACAGGAGATCTACAGAGAAACATCAAGGAGCTCGAAATCAAGTGAGGGCAAATTTGTTGTCTGATGTTGCCTGGGTGTTAGTAATAAAGCCAGTTTAACTCTTTATTATATATGAAAAGAAATTATTATAACATTATTATTGTGATCTAAAAATGCTCTTAACAGAGAAAAGTTTCTGCCAATGGATGTATGGATTGTGCTTACAATCTACTGTATTAAAGTTTCATGTAAAGTTTCTGTGAATTTAGTAGGACCCAATCTATTTGCTTATGGTCATGCAGGATATCCAGTGAGCTGAAGGAACTGGAAGGTGAAGCAGACAGGATAAGAAGATGGACAGAACAGCAGCTCAACACCACAGTGCAAACCAAGATGCAGAGCATCCAACAGATGCACACACGGCTGCAGGACCAAGTGGTAAATCTATTAAAGGTCATTTCTAAAGACAAAAGATCCATGCAATCTTGGGGCACTCATGTCATATAAAAATGTGTAAAAGATAATAAGGAAGACAAATAGTAATGCTGAGATAAAATCAAAACATATACCATAGTTTAGATTATGGCGGGTTTTTTCCATACATATGCAGAATATGTAGCCACTGGGGGTTGATTAGGCCTTAGAGGGTCACTGTGGGTTCAATTAAGTGAATGGAAGGCAGGGAACACCTTGGACATGTTGCTTGTCCTACACACAATTCCTAAGGACTTTAGTATCTCCAGTTAACCTGACTGTATGGACTTGGGAGAGGAAACCAGAGCTCTTAGAGGAAATCCACACAGACACAAGGACAATTCATGTAATTCATGCTCCACACAGAAAGGACCCAAACCACTACAACTGGGAATCAACCCCCGAACCTTCTTGCTATAAAGTGACATGTGGTAATTTAAATATATTGTATTCATATTGTTTGTTACAATAACTTAAATCGTACATTGGCAGGACGAGGTGGAGGTGAAACTGAAAGCACAGGTGGAACAACTCTGCGCTCAGCTTGGCCGTATGGAGAAGCAGATGACAAAAGAGCATTCTAGAGATAGAGCTAAACGTGTCGAGGACAAACTAAGCACCAGGATTGATGCACTGGAGAGGAGCCTCAAGGAAAAAGTGGATCTGATTAAAGTGGAGTATCAGTCAGGTGAGTTAGTTCACAGGGTTCAGAGACATCCAGTCAGTTCCTATTTTCAGCAAGACTGCCAATCCAATGCCAGTCTATATCAACTAGTTCATCACCCTTCTTACACTTATACACTGACCACTATGTGTAACCCAATACGCATCTGAACTGGGCAAATTATTTATTTAAAGATGTGTCATAACTGAGACTTTTATTTACAAGCCCCCAGATGGCAATGAGTTACAGGTGTTAATTTTACAAGTTGGTGGCTATGGTTGAAAAGAATGTGAATTAAAATAATGTCAATTCAGAAAACAAAATCAGTTGTTTTTGTACTTTTTTGAGGTATAGTGGGTCTAACTGTGCATGAATACAACAAAGCAATCAAGGCAAGGTCTATGAAGCCAGTTTGATTGCTTGGCGAGTTAGGGTCTGTCCAGGCTATTACTGCCTTGTACCCAATGTTCATTACAGCCTTAGGATTTTTCAAGCAATGCTTTTATTGTGAAATAAAAATAACTTTTCAGTCAAAACAAACCACAGCAAACTCCATAATTCCCATTCAGCCTGAGCATCAGACAAGAGCCCACTCAGTCTCACTCTGTTCCAACACAGGGTGATGCATTATTGATGAAATTATAGACACACAACACACAATAGCACAAAAGCACTTCTGCAAGTGTTGCAGAGGAGCCCTTAACACTTTATGTATTTAAACTCTGGCACACAGGATTCCAGTCAGTCCACGATGCTATCGATTCATTGAGACATATTGGAGAGACGAAGGCAAAAATAGATAAAGAAGAACTGAAGAAAGACCTCAGGCGGATTCGTAAGATGATGACAGATGTCACAGATGTCTAAACCAGATGTCTAGGACTAGTAAAACCATGCTCACTAAGATGTCCTCATTACAAATGTCCTTACCCTGTCATGTGACTCATTTTTGCTTTGCCTCTTTTGTAATGTGGAGTCATGCATATGCCTGAAACTATAAAGGGCACAGTTTGAAGGCAAGGACGTTTTTTATACCCATGTACATCTTCTACTTTAAATTTTTGTCATTTGTTTCATTAAACACATACACTACACACACAAAGTTAGTGATATTTGGCTCTCGGGTTATATTTATGGAGACTGTAAAAGTTCATGCTACAGTGATGTTAAGCATGCAATGCTGATTTCCTTATCTGGTGGGTATGTCAATGTCTCAATAGCTTGTCATGTGCCTTTGTGAATTAATTAAAGCTTAAGTCAACTGATTGTCTTCTGAGGCATGACATCGCACTCTTCTTGAAGGGCGGCTTTATTATACGCTCATGGGGGTTGTAAGCATTGTAACGGCTTTTTTCAATATAGAATGCGACTGTATATTATATTTTTAAACATCTAGTAGTGGGTTCAGTGTGTTTGTGTGAAACAACTGAACTCAATATTTAGTGTGGTGTCCACATACTTTGGGCCATGTCGTGAATTATAAACGTAAACCACTCCAAGTTTGGACACAAAAAACAAAGAAGAATCATTATCTTGGTCATCAAAGGTCACCTCAGAAAGTCTTAAACTTAATTGAGCATGGTGTTAAGAAGGTGTAGTTACATCAAGAAACAAGCCAAAGACATTTTAATTCATTACACATTTCAGACTGGATACACAAAACACTACATTGGAAAAGTCACAGATGTTATTCTATCTCCCTTCATGGCAGCAGGTTAACAAAGATGGTAGATGGTAATTGCATTCATTAAATAAAAGGTTTATTTATTTTCTTGACTGAAAAAAAGTAATATGACTGGCATTAAAATCCTAAATTAGAATTTGCTGTTAAGCATATGCAAGTAAAAAAATCTCAAATTTTGGTGAGTCTGCACTTCCATTATATTGGCAGCATAAAAAGGAGATTTTGGCAGAGGCTACTTTAATTAAACAAAAACTCTTAGCATACTGACATTTTGCAATATCACAAGCAGCATTTTGTCTTTTCTACTGTACTGTGCCAAGTGCTTAAGGACCGACCAATATCCATTACTGCTTGAAGTCAGCACTCATTTTTTTCAGGCCAAATCAGGGCAAAATGAACTGATTAAGGTGAATGTCTGAGCATTTACGGAAGGCAGTCAAGCACAGAGTTCAGCATATTTCCTTGTAAGATTGTAACCTTTCTTAATTTCCATAAGACTATGAAGTGATGGTTTAATATTTCATTGTAACATATTCAGAAGAGACATAAAGGAACAGTGTCAGTACGGAGATTGTACAGGATTGGCAGGTGGCTGATGGTCCTGAGTGGGTGAGAAAGAGTAGGCAGTGGGTTTAGGGGTAAAGCCGTTTATGGAACTCTAACAACCTGAGGTCTCCTGAAGCTTCAGCCTCCACCATCAGGGCCTACAAACAGAAGTTATGATTAAACAATTTCACAGTATAAGCGTTAACTTAATATTAAAGTGGTCATAATGTTATGCCATACAGACCACACAAGCCAGCCTTCGCTCCCCATGTGCATTGCCCTTCCTGTCACCGGTTGGACCACTTTTGATCGATATTGACCACTGCAGACCGAAAACACCCCATAAAAGCTTCTGTTTTGGCTCTGTGACGTCTAGCCATCACAATTTGGCCCTTTTCAAACTCACTCACATCCTGACGCTCATCCATTTATCCTGCTTCTAACACAACTTTAGGGAGAAATGTTCACTTGCTGCCTAATATATCCCACCCACTAACAGGTGCCGTGACAAAGTAAATAACACTGGACATTGGTCTTACTACGGACAAAAAGCTAAACCATTAGCATATGCTGAAAGAAAATTTGTCAATAATAAGAAGAATGTAATGTGCACTGTGCACAAAAAGAATATTAGAGTATATACAGTGGATAAAGTTATGCTTTGTAGAAGAAAGGGAGAGGCATTTAAACCTTTATATCTACTTTTTATACTTTGTATGTTCTTCTTAAGTTTGGTGCAAAGAGTATTTTGCTCTGAAGCTGCTTTGCTGTCAATGGAACTAAATATTGCAGAAAGTGAATGAATGAATGAATAACAGATGTAGTTTACCATTCCAAGGTCCAGACTCAAGCACGGTCAGAAATATTGTCAACCTAATGCCAAAACCTACAAATTTCATTCAATGGCGATTCTGCTAATTAGAACCATTAAAGGTTTAAGCAGAATCTTACTAATGGTTGTCGAAAAGTAGAAATATCACAACTAGCTTTTTGTGGGCAAAGAAGTTTGGTCCAATCGTATGTATACACATGGTAAAAATGTTTGTGTCCTTACATCTATCAGCTCCAGGTCATCTTTGGCATGCAGGTGACGTAAAAGATACCAACGTGCCACTGACACGATTGTATGTGCCTCTCGCGAGACTGAACCATAAACAATCCTCTCCAACAGACGTCGGGTGTCCCTGCAAAATGAAATCAAGTCAAACAATGATAAATTAAAGAGAAACCGAGACGGAGCCAATTTGTGTGGATGAAATTTATGACACCCTTCCCTGGCCAGCTAAATTGCTGTTCAAGTGAAACTGCCAAAATGGGAAATGGTGCCAAAGAAGGAAGTGAGATCCATTATTTATCTTTAGGGTTTGAGCGTGTGATCATCTATATAGATTATCTAAAGGTCTGCGCATAAAGATCCCACAATGTCAAACATTTAAGATGAGAGCTTCAAAGATCACATTCGACTTTACTGCAGTTTTCTGTAATTAATATTATATAGAATGCAAGTATAGGGTGGATTTGGTGGAGTAGAGTGGCAGGACTTAGTGAAGTTTACAGGGCAGCACTGAGGCCTGCCGTGCTATATGAATCGGCAGTAGCTATGACATAATGGCGAAACAGGGAGCTAAGATGATGTGATTCTCGCTGAGAGTGAAGAGAGTTAAGAACCACCAAGAGAAGGTTGCTCAGGATGGAAGCTGGCCGGCAGGATGTGGCTCATGGATGCGATGAGGAAGGACATGCAGGTGGTTGGTGTGCATTAGAAGGGGAAAGACTAGGGATTAATGTTTTGCTGTGGTGAACCCAATGGGTGCAGCAAAAAATGAAGAATGTTTGTATTGGTATGAAACTATTCTATATATTTTGGGGGAAAGAACAATTTTCTGGCAACCGGGATCCTACAAACATGAACAGCGGACAAAGTTCAAGACTTTGCATGAAAAATGCAAGCTATGTCATAAATGTTTAATGGAATACACTATATGGTCAACGGAATCAGTCATTGGGTATTTTAGCCACACACGTTGTTAACTGGTGCAAAGAATCAAGTACATAAACTCTATGGGAACAGTATGATAAAGGTGTTTCCTGTTTAAGCATTAATGTGGCCTGAGACACAAAACTAAGTGTGGTTTGCCCAGAGCCCTGACCTTTACCCCTCTGAAGACCTCTGGGATCAATTGAAACATCAGTGCCTGACCTCAGAAATGCTTTTAGCGACAAATACCCAAGAGCACAAAGTAAATGTCTGATGGAAGCAGAGTCGACTCAAATTGCAATCTTGGCTGGTTGGCCAAGTAGTCTCTCTGTACATAAAACTATTTGTGAAGGGTCAAAGTCAAGGGTCCTGATCATGGCAGCAACTGGTACAAACCGAGAGCAAATGACTAATGGGAGTATAAAGGGGCATGCTAAGAAACTATTAAAAAATGACTTACCAAAAAAAGTGGTAACTATTGAAGCCGTGATCTGGTCAAGGCCAAGTGGCCACATACTTTCAACCATATAATGTAGATTATCCTATATACTCATGCTTTCATCCAGAGACAACTTTCAATGCCTCTCACAACACTACTGAATAATTGAAAATGTATCTCGAACACCAATGAATAATTTAAAAGATGTCTTTGTTACAAATTAGATTTTATTTGAAAGGAATTTGGTTTTTACTGGCATTTTCACCAGGTCTGAGTAGCTTCTCAATACAGCCGTGTTAGGTTTTACAAATGCAATGTGTACACTGTAAAATGCAGTAAATGCAGTAAGTATTAAAGCCTTTAACTTGTTAGTCTTTATTGGGTTTTGGATTTGATTGTGAATGGATATAATTGTCATCATTGGTAATAAAATTGTAGTAGGTTTGTAAAAATGTCAAAGTGCAAAGGTTATCAGGAAGTTTTTTTAAAAAATTACTTTTACCTTGTACACTTTTTCAATGTATTTATGCCCCCACACCTCCCTCCCCATTTTAGAATAGCCAATTTGTCTTTGGGTGGGTGTATTGTTCGTCATACCTCGTCCTACCTGTGTGAGTCCTTTACGGAACCACTTTTTACTCATGTATTCTGCACAGACGCCTCCTCTATCTGCCAAACAGACCCCACCCTTAGTCCCAGCAGCATCTCTTTTCTCTGTAACTTACCTGGCCCCAATCTTAATGGAGAACTGGAGCAAAGCCTGGAATAGCGATGCCACAGGAGTTGGACCAAGCTTTAGCACTTCAGTACAGGCTTCACGAACAAGACTGCTCCATTCTCCTCCATCGACTCCAGCCTAGATCCACAGAAAAAAAGGGTTATCCACTCACTCTGAACCGGTCATCTATGACATCCCTCTCTGCTCACTTCAAAGACTTGAGTACCGAAAACAATACAACGTTTGCTCCGTGCTCATCTATGTTTGTTCATCTCTCATTATTGGCACTGAGAAGTGCTAAGAATGGTCCACACCCAAATAACATTCCTTAATCAGGAATAGCATATAGGAGGTAAACAGGTATACAGACATACAAACATATGTGTGTGCCGGATAGGTGTAAGTGCTTGGTAAGTTTATATGTTAAACAGATGGTGTGTTAAATGTTAAAGGCATTTGAACTGTTGTAAATGTAAACTTAATCACTCACCATGCAAGGTGTGAGGGACAGCAGGGCGAGCCGCAGCAGGCTGCTGATCTTCCCGCTGTAGTGACCTAACTGAGAGGCCAGCTGCAGGCTCTGTCTGAGGGCCACCGAAGCCTGTGCCAGCAAACCCTGCGAGCGGTACACCTCAGCCAGCCACTGACCAGAAAAAAAGTTATTTAGGATTTGGTGCTTTTACTCAGAACTGACACTGAAGTGTTGAGTTAGAACACTGCAGCGCTAGATCCTGATACAGTATATCCAATATGATTGAATATGATCCAAGATGGACACAAATCTCTTGACTTGTGTCTGTAAGGCTGTATTAATCCCACCATCACCACATTATTGAATAACTGAATAGCTAAGCAGGTGTAAAGATGACCTGCAGAGTTTTTAAATAATGCCGGCTGACTGAGAGAAAGCACTGTATTGATTTGATCAAAAAGCGTGAAGCAGTACTCACATGCCAAGCAGACAGTGAACTGGGGTTGGCGAGAACAGCAGCACTAAGCTGGTCCAAGACAGCAGGAGGGATGTTGTTTTTAGCATCGGACAGAAGGAGGCGCTCACACTGAACCTGCCGTAGTAACAGGAACACTACAGGATGCTCAGGGCATACACTCAGATACTGTAACACACACACATACAGTTTCTTATAACACTCTTAGTTAGAATGGGTAACGTGGGAAACAAGTGATGCCTTCATAAGACTGAAGAACACTGTGAAAGAAAAAAGAGAACCTGTGAGCAGAGGGCTTCAGCTTCATCAAATCGATTACTCTGTTTCAGTCCAGTCACCGCCTGCTGCAGTACCCAGCCTTCCAGAGATTGGGCCAACAGCTCATCTTCTTTTTGCAGGCCCTTTACTGTGACACATGATACAAAACATGGAAGTATCCGTGAACTCGCAGTTATCATCATATCATCACCGAGTTAGTCAAACTGCTTCAAAAACAACATACAGATTATTACTTCTTAAGACTTAAGGGAACACACAATCAATTTTAGGCAGTCTGGCCACATTTATGTACATAAGGTGCATAAAGTCAGCTGTAGCCTAGTGGTTAAGGTGCAGGACTAGTAATCCGAAGGTCGCCGGTTCAAACCTCACCACTGTTGGGTCCATAAGCAAGGCCCTTAACCCTCATTGCTCAGACTGTATACTGGAACTGTACTGTAAATCGCTTTGGATTGGATGCTAAAAAAAATTAAATGTAACATTTAACTGAAAGCGATTAGCTTGTTGTTCTAGAAATGCCGTCCTCATACTCATCCAGTTTGGGTTACTTGTGGCCTGTGCATGACAGCACACAAATTACATTGTTGCAAAACAACCGCCAGTGTCCAAACCTTCACCAGAATGTAACCTGTAAGCTTTTTGAAATATAAATATTTATATAGAGTATATTGAAAGAAAGACCACTCACTGACCTTTTTCTGACACAAGGGTCAGTTGTACCCTCTCTAGACCTTCCCTGCGAGGGGTGGAGCCTGAAAGGGCACAAGCTACGTTCTCAGTGTGACATGCGGCCATGAGCCCCGCCCACCCCGCGGGATCATCTGAGTAAAGAAGAGAGAGTAGTTATATAGAGCAAGTCCTGTGAATCCATGATCCCAGTCACACAATCTATGTTGCCAATTCTTGTAGCAGGAAAAAAAACATTCCTACATTGACACTGAACCACATCCATGATTCTTTAGTCCAAAGTCTCACATTTCAAGTTCCATATTCTATTGAAGTAAAAAAAAGTTGTCACTTTTGTTATCCGAGTGACATTTAGGCTCTAAGGGGGCATCACCGGTCGTAGGTCTCATATTTGTGATGTGTATATTCGACAGATCTGGCAGTGATCATGCCCGGGTGTGGCTAGTGAAATTTTAAGTGTCAAGTGGCTAGTGAAGTGTCAGTTCAGTTGATGATGAACTGGTTGATTTACTCTGTAAAAGGGGCACC
>JAYDZG010000022.1:4873758-4884430 GCA_034509265.1 Microcambeva bendego
AGTTCAGTTGATGATGAACTGGTTGGTTTATTCTGTAAAAGGGGCACCACGTTCCACACAAAAAAGATATCGGGAAAGAGGCAAATAACTCAGAGCACTGTCAATTTAAAACGACTAGTTAAGCTAAAAGTATTTTGCTCGTCTTATTTCCATTATCGTCGTGGGCTTGATGAAAGGAAAGTGGTGTTTTCTATTCTTTTCAGCACACAGGCTAGACTTGGGATTAATTCCAAACCCACCTGGACAATGCAGGACAGCTCTTTGGATGGTCTTTAATGCGTTTCTCTTCCGGTCTTCTCCAGAGTGTCTGCCTGAGGCCAGCTGATTCACTCCACTGTACAGCAACGCCCTCTAAAGACCAAGCACAAAGGAGTAAACGAGGGAATACGGACATGCGTACTGGTCTACATTTGTTTAAAATAATAGAGAAAATGTACCTTTCCTAGAGTCATGCTGGCGTGACATGCTACACTGCCTGCAACCGCTCCTCCCTGGGGTTTAAGGGAAGTGATAAACACACAGGCTGAGATACAATGAGCCGAGTTCTAAGGTTAAAGACATTCATTTTGTCTCTAGTGTGCTTACGTCAGCTTTTCTGGGACAGTACTGTGGCACCAGTCTGGAAAGCAGAGCCCAAAGAGATGGATTTCCTGGGTTCCTGATAAAAAGATGAATGTCAGAAAAATAACATGCAGTTAGATCATGACCGAAGAGCTGGTTTACACAAAGAAATGCTGAGGGTTGTTTTGCAGGTCCAACCTTTTCACCATTTATTCAATTTACAGATTATTTAAAATTCTCAATTCATCAGTTGGACCAATGATTCTCAATTATCTTGGACACTATGACCTTTAAACTTCATAATGCCCAATAAACGGTTACATCAGGTCTGGTCTAGGAACATTTGTAAGTTGTTGAATTAAAAAGGATTTACATTACTACCTGTCATTTCAGACATCCCCTCTAAAATCAGGAGTTTTAGTATTGCCATACTTAGTTTACCTTGTGTTTTTGAACCTGCAGCAAAAAGATGATCTCAGCTGGTAGGGTGTCTCTAATAGCTGAGTCTAGATGTGTTGTTGTATCCAATTACATACTGTATTTCATCCAAGCACTCTTTCTTTGGTATAAGCAGGGTTAAAATTATTCAAATATATCGTTCTTAATAATTTAGCGTTAAAAATATATATTGCCATGATAAAACCATAAAATAATAGTGGTTTCCACTAATTATTATTATTAACTTTAAATGGTGAATCAGCAAAGGGTTCACTGGATTCTTTAAATATGCACTAATGCACCAACATACCTGAACACGGCTTTGGATGCCTCTCTTTGCACAGCACTGAAGTTGCCCTGTAGTGCCAGTAGAGTGCAGGTAAGCAGGCAGCGCTCTTCTACAGCTCCTCCTAGCACTCCCTCAAACTTCAGTAACTCCAATAGGGCAGCGCTGGCAAGGGTGGCATCTCCGTGAACCAAACCAAGAGCACACAGGCAAAGCAAGGTCTCCGGAACCGGCTCCTTTAGCAAAGAGCTGCATGAATAAAATACACACAAAACAGAAATGGTGGTCTGGCAAGAGATTGGAAGCAAAGAAGTCTGCCATGGTTGAAGGTTAATAGACTCACCATTTGAAAAGCAGAGTTTTGGCTTTATCTAAGCTCCCTAGTCTGTGCTGCAGTAGAGCCAGGGCTGTTAGTATGTAGGCTTTCTCTTTCTCAGTGGAGGATGCCTCAAGAGCCTTCTCATAAGCTGTGAGACAAAAACACACACAAACGCATTTGTTACGCACCATTACACCTTAAAGAGTCCCTGTCCTCTCATTGCATTCATCTTGTTATTTAGTGTTCTAGTCATTATCATATTTGTTGCATTTGTACAGTTAAAGCAATTCCCTACCATTCAGAATCCTCTCCAGCTCTCTCCTTGTTATTTTTCAGGGGCTGACGTTCGCTCTTTAGCAATCTGTGCCAGCTGGTTAGGCTCAAGAAACCTTGTCTGTTCAGAAAATGCTTCTAATGTTGAAGATGTATACGGTGGTAGGGAAAAATCTTTCAATTTCATAAGGCCTCAGTCACAAAAGTACAGGTTGACTGTGTCACTCTCCATGTTTTCTGCCCAGCAGCCCAGCCCATCTAGCTTCCCTCTCTGCCCCACCCCTGTCCTGAAGTGTCCCTCCCAATTTTGCGCAACTTGAACCTGGGGTGGAGTTATCTTAAACAGAGGGGTTCGGTTACCCTGTAAGGCACCACTAAAAAGTAACAACTTACCATTAATGCTCTCTTGCAGCCGCCCTGCTCTAAAGCAAGCTAATGCCAGCCCTGTACAATCATGTAGCTCCTCCAGCGGTGTAGAAGAGTAATGCTGCACGGCCTCCTCCCAGTGCCCTGTATCACTACAAAAAGTGCTAATTAAATTTTTGTTCAGTATTATGGCGAATAATAAAAGAAAAAAAAGTATTAGGGGGCTACCAGAGTGCACGTGCGTAGCCTCTCAGAGCAAAGTGTAGTTCCTCAGTGTGTGGGCTGTTCAGGAGCAACTCCACAGCTCTGATTGGAGATACAGAGAGTAAGAAACCACAGCAATATCATTTATTTGACAAACCCTAGATGTGTTATTAGATCTGGTTCAGATGCCTTTAAATGAAAAGCACTTTCAGACCGGGCTTGATTTCCCACAGGTTTAAAGGTGTCAGCTGTATGATTAGGTCTTTGTAAAGTGCTAATCGTGATCTAGTGAGTGGGCAGGAAGGAGTTGCTGGGGGATTTTGTTGATGACTATAAGCCCTACTATTGAGACTATGCTCTATTTTAAATACAAATAATTTGTAGTAGATTTATTAGATGTTTATGGGTTATGGGATGATGCAAGCCTAGTGAGTAGAGCTTGGCAGTTCAAATCCAGGCTCTGCTATGCTGCCACTGTTGTTAACCCTGTCTGCTCCAGGAGCGCCGTATGATGGCCGACCCTGCGCTCTGACCCCGGCTTCCAAAACAAGCTGGGATATGTGAAGAAATAATTTTGTTGTTCTGTACATCTGTATATGTCTAATGCCAAATAAAGATGTTCTATTCATTCTATGTCTGTTGGACTGAGGCCCTATTTAGCAATGATGGTGTCATGCAACTGAGATAAGTGGAGTAACTGCAACTCCAGGTAAAGCCATTTTGGCCCAGGAAAGGGTGAGTAATATTCATCTTGCTGTGATAGGTCATTTTTTAAAAAAATGGGCGTTAGAATACCATGGGCAGGGCAACAATCCATCAGAACACTTCAATCAGCCAACCCCACTAGCCAATGACATTAGAATGACATTCCTACCTCTTATAGGCTGCAGTGGCCTGGTTCTTCAGCAGCAGGTGTTCATTAAAGAACCCGAGCATCACAAAAGCTTCAGAATCTGTCTGAATTCTCTCTGCAATTCACCATAAAAGCTAAGCAGCTCAAATACGTTTCACTTAATATGAACAAAATAGTGAAAGTGCTTCGGAATCTGTATTTAGTGTTGCGTTTTAATACCTGTGTACTTGGTTAAGGCCACCTGTGCAGCAGAGATAGCGTTCATCTGAACTATGTTGTAACGATACAGCTCCGAGTCTCGGTTACTCTTGTCCAGTAAAGTGGAGGCAACCCAGTAAGCATATCCTTTTACTCCTTCAATCTAACGATCGAAAAGAAGATTTTTTTGGCATTTAGGAAGCATGAATGATTGCTAATAGGATATCAGGATTGGCGTGTAGGATTTACATGAGTGCTCAGCTCTGTGGTGTGTCTGAAGAGGTCCATGGTGTCATAGCTTCCTACAGTCTCTGCAATGAAAGCCTATAGAGAACAAATAGTAAGCTTCTGTGTTTGGTTGACGCCAGAAGATACTGAAGACCATTTCTGAATGTCGTCTGTACCTGTCCGATCCAGCAGTTTACATACAGAGGCTCCAGAGACTGGGCGATCTTGAAGGCTTCGTGTGCAAGCTGATTGAAAAGAAACCATTATGTGCTAGAAAGAATGTCGGTCGTTCTTAATACAATAATACAAGCATATAAAGGCAGAGTTTATAAGTACCTCGAGGTTGTTGTTCTTTAAATACAGAGTACCCAGGTTTGTCCATGCAACAGCATTCTGAAATTGATCAGAAAAGATGTAAAGGAAAAGCCGAACACGAATCTGTGTTGAACTAGTGTTTGTTCTAATACTTACATTTGACTCTGCTTTGATTGATTTGATGAAGCTGTGCTGTGCAAGGGCAGAGTTTTCAATTCCTGAAAAAATAAGTGTTTTGTCTTTAAATGTCAAATAAAGCATTTCCAATTTTCAACTGTGACACTATGACCCCCCCCCCCCAATTCAACGGCTTTCCTTTAGTCAGTTTCAACAGACAGCCATGCTAAGCTCTTTGTGAAAGCCCCAGCAGCTCAAACACCCAGACCAGCCCCAGAGACAGCATATCTCAAGCGGCAGTGGGATCTTTCTGCTAAATCAGATAACAAACACGATGGTATGTACCGGTCTGTAGTTTTTTCTGTTTACCTTTAGTCATGGACACCACTCCCAGTGCATTCCAGTATGTGTGATTCTCACTATCCAGCATGATTGCCTTCTTAACACACTGTAACAGGACCAAGTACAAATCATCTGCTTTACATCTATATCGCATGCTGCATGTATTCGATGTAAAAAGTGTGTTGGAAGACCTATAAGCAAATCAGATGAAATACCTGAAGGGATTTCTCCAGCTGCGGTTGGGCATCCTGGTCTGGCAGTCTTGTCTGGTGGTAATAGTTCAGGCCTAAATCACACCACAGACTAGAGGCGTCAGGCATCAGTTTCAGAGCACGCCCATAGCATCTAGCAAACAGGGTAAATGTCAGTGTTTGAGCCGAGAATTCATAATATTGGTCCCTCTTGTAGTAAAATGACAGTTGCAGCTTAGCGGTTAAGATACTGTGCTGATAATTAGAATGTTTCTAGTTCCAGTCCAACCACAAACAGGACCTTGAGAAATACCCTTAATTGTTTGGATTGTATCCCGTTACAGCTGTGAGTCACTTTCTAATCATTAATTCATTCTAGTCATTCGTTTACACCACTACATTCAGTGTAATTTTTTTCCCATTTCTGCTGACCCACCTTTCCCCAAGACCAAGTAGCTGTTTCTGATCCAGTCTGTGTTTCTGATCGAAAGGTTCAGCTCCACACAGCAACCCCGGAACCAGTACCACGGCTCGATTCGGAGACACTGTACCGCAGCGGGTACAGGCATCGCCCAGGAGCTTCCACAGGCAGGACAAATCTGCACGTTTCTGTACAGCCCTGTGTACACACACACCAAAATCCAGGAGCACGCCACCTCAATGTTTAGAGAATGTGAACATTAAATGTTCCAGGGAATATAGTACCTGAATAAATTGTGAATGGCTTCCTGGATCAGGTCTACTGCTTTGCCATCCAGGTAGTCCTCCATAGCTGTTTTTGCCAAGGCCAAAAGACATTCGCCAAGGCCTAATCGAAAGTAGGCAAATAAAAACGTGCAACATTATTGTTCGTTTTGGAGTATTAAAAAATTTAAAGCTATGTCAATACACGCACCCTTCAGTGCTGGCACATAATCTTCAGATTCTATAATCTGCTGGTACTCCACTGCTGCCTCTTTGAACCTGCCCAGTATCTGTTTAATGGAGGCCATCTGGTAAAGACTGTATATGGAACTGGGCTGCAACATGTGGGCCTTAGCAAAAGCTTTGAGCGCTGCTGTAAAGCTGTGGCGATTCAAGTAAGCCTCGCCTAAACACTCCCAGCACACCCAGTCCTGAGGATCTGCCCTCAATGCTGCCTGCAGACTATCAAAGCAAAGAAAGTCTTTAATGTTGTAAAATATTTTCTCAAGAGAACAAGTAGCTTTGCTATTTAAAGTAACAGCTCGTACTCCGCAACAGCTTGCTGATGCTGGCCCACTTTAAGATGGTACAGGCCTCTTCTCATCCAGGCCCATTTTGCTGAACCAGGAGTCGCCATCTCGGTCACTGCCTGCAGAACTGTTAAAGCTGTGTCCTAAATAATAGATCAGACAAAAAAATCAAGAAATCAAACATCCATTACTTATTTAGCTCATCCTTTAAGCCAGTGGTTCTCAAACTTTGTCTGCTGTGCTCCCCTTTTGTAGATGAGAATTGTATTTTTGGGAACCACTGCTTTAAGCCACGGGCTAACAATGTCTTACATACAGATATAAAGTAGGTGGGACACAGAATGCTCACCATGTCTCCCTGCTCCATGCTGAGATCCACAGTGGCCGCTCCAGCCTCTGAATCAGTATTATCCAACTCAAAAGCTCTCTTATAGCAGCCTCTGGCCCGGCCCTGGTCTTTCGAAATCTCTCTGTAGAAGTGCCCCAGGTAGCGGAATACTGAACCCCTGTACGCATCCAGCTTTGCAGCCTGGATAAAAATAATGATGATAAAATAGCCAGTCCATACAATGGTGCATAATTAAGCTGTTAAAAAGAACATACTGTACTTTAGAAATGACAACTAATGATGGTGCAGTTACATATTAATTCCAGATGTGCATTAGAATTAGAAGAACTCAAGCACCTTTAACAGGTGTGTATGTGCTTTGCTCCTGTCTTTCCGGGTCTCCTCTCCCATGTTCCAGTAAAGCTGTCCAAGCAGGAAATACACCTCTCCACTGTCTGGCTTCTGAGACAGAGCTTCCATGAAGCTGAAAAGAGTGGAGATGTTAGTAAATACAAGTTCGTACAGCTACATAGGGGGTCCAAATTATGATAGAGAGCATGCCGTTTCTTTTGTATATTATCTGGCTGTAATAATAGTAATAGGTGAAGAATAGCTGAATATGTATTTAACAAGCTATTTATTAGTGGATTAGGGATTTTTTTTATTCTTAAACTCTTATGCAGCTTCTATGACTTCTAATAAATAACATTGTATTATAATTAGATGTGTGTGTTTGTGTGTTTCAAATGGTTAGCTTAGTTGTTCGAGCATGGAGCTAATAACTGCATGGTCGAGGTGAGGTTAGTAAGGATGTGATTTCCCATACGTGGTATGGCTGTGTGGGAGCCAGACACTGACAGGTGATAAAAAGTAGCAGCAAATAGGACACATGCTGGAGCGGGAGTGTGATGATCCGGCTCCTCATAATGAGCTCAGGGATTGTCCAAGTGGCTTACAATCAGTAATTGGAAGTGAGGTACGGGAGGCACATAAGAAGCGTGTTCAGTAGTGGTTTATAAATAA
The DNA here is from genome assembly GCA_034509265.1 of Microcambeva bendego. Lineage (NCBI taxonomy): Eukaryota > Metazoa > Chordata > Actinopteri > Siluriformes > Trichomycteridae > Microcambeva > Microcambeva bendego. Next base: position 4,881,015 of record JAYDZG010000022.1, read on the forward strand.
TTACTAAATATCGGGGTGCACCTGTGAAAATAATACACACCTCTGCTCCGCCTGCTGATGCTCACGGTTAGCTGCGTGTGCCAGTCCTTTTAAAGTTAAACCCTCCACAGAACCGGGGTGAGAGTTCAGCAAGTCAGAGGCCACCTTTATAAAACACGTTCAACAATACACCCTTATTTAAAGTTTAATTACAGCTACTGTGATTGATTATGAACTTTTATTTGCTAATTCAATGTTTAAACTTAAAAGGGAAAAGAATTATAGTAAAGTTGTACCTGAGAGGCTTCTTCTGGCTTCCCGTTTTGTAAATAGGCTCTCCCTTTAAGAGCCAAGAGGGCAGGATTGTTTTTGGCATCTGGCATCTAAAAAACATTTTACACAGATGCAAGTAACCGGAAAACACAAAACTCGATCACTAGGAAATCCAGATCGTCACTAAATCTTCTTTGGTCTACCTGAGAAAGCATCTCCAGAGCTTTGACTGCATTATGTAATGTCCCAGCTCTCACTAGAGCCTCCAGTTTTACTTTCAGCAGCTTCTGGGTCCAGTCCTCAGCATAGCCAGTCCTCACCTTCAGCCCTGAAACACACACCAGTGCCAGTGCTGTTTATTCAGGACACCCCAAGTGTTTCAATAAACTGAAGAAAGCATTATTTCCTTAAATATGATATAAGAATAACAAATGACCTTTCATTTAAATAACAGTCTATTAAAGTACTAATAAACTATTTTCTTGTACATTGTTTCATTATTTTAAACATCATTTTCTCCTGTTAGAATTAAAATATTAAAATGTTTCCTAAAGTAGTTTTTTTAAAATATTCTTATTATATTTACACACACACAAATTGTCTTCATCTAAAACTTGAACTTCCACATCTTAGTCCATCTTATTCCTGTTTCTATGTCATTCAAATGCAATTCATTAATCAATCGTGGACTTTCTGCATCTTAAGTCATTTTTAAGTCACTACTTATCTATTAATTTCCACTGACCACTTTTAGCTGGTCAAGGCAGGAACATACCCCAGACCCCAATTAATCACACAACAACAACCCCCTCCTACTCATGTTACTGTGTAGCATTTGCAAAATGTTTTACCTTGACTGGAGGACATTACGCTGTCCGAGTATTTGTGCATTTTTAGCTCAACCTGAGCAAGGTAATACCAGCCAATGATGTTGGATCTCATCCGTTTCAGTCCTGCACACAAAAGCACCGGCGAAGTTACAAATCAAGTTAATTTAATAACATTCAAATCACATGATTGCCCAACGATGACTGAAGCGTAACTTACCAAGACCAAAGCTGTTAGCAGCGTCCTCATACTTCCTCTCCTGATAAGCCTTTATACCTAGACCGAAATGAGCCAATGAACTGACCGGGTCCATCTCCAAGAGACGAGTGTAGCACCTGACAGCTCCGTCGCTGCAATCCTCTGCCATTCAAATTCAACACACATCATCAATGTAACAAATAATTGAACATAAATTTGACTTTAAAATTTGCCCCACGTATTTCTTTTACCTGTCAACAAATAATGGTGCGCCAATTCTTCGACTGGATAAGAGTCTTTTGGGTAGAGCGTCAGCATGGTATCGCACATGTCCTTCATCTTTATCACTTCATGGGGAAGCTTGAAGAGACAAGAAATTCAGATCAAAACCACCAACGTAGTTTTTAAAAAAAATGCTTCTATGAAAAACAGGAAAGGTGTCGATTGATGGCTTACTTTTGACAAGCATTTTATGTAATCTTGTATGAGTTGTTTGTGGTCCTCACTGGGCGCAGTTTCTGTAAGTTGAAGTGCTTTTTCAAAAGCAGACAGGAGCTGAAAATTGAAGACATTTGATTAACAAACAAACACCTACCACATAAAAATAAAGGTTCTTCTGTCAGCGGAAATAAACCAAAAATAAAACCACTACAGTGTTTTACAGCTTTACTAATCTACTTCTTATAACTAATATAAATCTAATATTAATATTAATCTAACCCTGCATCAAGCGAGTGTGTTTAGTCAGCCTATGTTTATTTAATTGCTATTTTTTCTTTTTTAATGGTTTCACTGCCACTTTCACTAAGCTTCCCGTTTATGGTAACTAACTGGTAAAATAACACATATATAGTAGCTAGAGTTTCATCATAGTGTTCTAGCACACTTCTGAATTTTGTTTGAACAGTGTATATTTTGACAACGATGTTGAGTTGAGTCAAACATTATTGCTTTAAAATATTTACGTGCTGCTGTGTTTCATTGTCCTGCTCTTCCACGGTGTGCAGGAGTAGTCGGGTCATTTCCCTCCAAAGTTCACGCAGCTCAAAGTTCTCAATTCCTTCCTCTGCTTCTCGTACCTGAATGAGTCGCGACCATACCCTCGCCACCTGCACATGGATTACATAGAATCGGAGTTTAAATTATGAATCAGATCTTACTTAATATTACAAGGAAGTTTATGCAAAGTTAGATGCATAATGAATAAAGAACTGCAAGTGAGAACCGTCCATACCTGTAAGTAGTTCTTTTCTGTCTGATAGATGTCCACCAACTTCTTGCTCACTTCATAACACTTGACTTTATCTGAACTGCAGGCAAAGAGGGTTAAAACTACTCAAGCTTCGCCAAACTACCAACTTTAAAAACATCACAACCAGGGATACTCACGTTTCATACAATGTTATGAGTTTTTGATAGGTTTTAGGCAGCTCAGCTTTAAAGCATGCTCGGTCACTTTTTTCATAAAGATTTGCCAGCCCCTGGAAAAAAAACAATTAATGAGACCAAACACTTAAAACCTGATACGAGATTCATTCATCCATCACTCCATTCCTAAATGTTCCCAACCTGCCATGCCAGAAGCTGCTCGGGTTCCACTTCTGCTGCTTTCTTATAGGCGGTCTGTGCCTGTTCGGGCTGCTCCAGCTCACTTGCTGCGACTCCGATAAACACCCAGGCATTATAGTTGTTCTTCTCAACCTTTATAACAGCCTTTAACACACCAATGAGTCGTTAATTTTAAAGAGTAAACACTGACATAACAGTAAAAACGAAATACAACACGTCGGCGTACGTGTTACTGTTAAATCCAAAATTCTTACCTTACAATGTTTCAGGGCTTCCTTATACTCCTTATTTTTAATTGCTTCTCTGGCACTTTTTAAAGCAGATTTGACTTCTTTACTTGACATTTCCTACAATACGAGCATTTTCAAAACATCAAACTTCATTTAATTCCCAAACCTTGACTTTACAATAACTGTACTGCACATATATGATGATGATGATGATGATTATCCGATTAGTCTCAGCCGACTCTTGGTCACTTGATGGATCATTGATCCATGAAGTATTTCAGCAATGATAGTGGAGTAGTTTGCCATTGCTTTCTCCACCCCTCCCCATTTATCCGGGCT
>JAYDZG010000022.1:4884530-4895339 GCA_034509265.1 Microcambeva bendego
TGATAGTGGAGTAGTTTGCCATTGCTTTCTCCACCCCTCCCCATTTATCCAGGCTTGGGACCGGCGTGCAGCTGTTCTCGGTTACACGGCTGGACGATTCAGTGTCTCCAATTGGATTGTGGGAGGAAACCGGAGTACTTGGAGGAAACCAACACGGACACGGGGAGAACATGCAAACTCCGCACAGAAAGGACCGAGATCGCCCCACCCGGGGCTCGAACCCAGGACCTTCTTGCTGCACATATATACGGCAGGTAAAAGTGACCACATCTAGTGGACTGTAAGCTGTATGAACACCGGCATACACTGCTCGAGTCCAAAACTACATCGCTTATAAATGCTGTTAAACTCAGTCATTATATTATATGCTGCATAAAACAGTCATTATGATAAAATAAAATAAACTTGCAGTATTGTCATATTTTATACACAGTATGTTTATGCTAGCTATGGCTAAAGCAACATTTCCATTAGCAGCTGTAACTGGTCAAACAGAAAACAAAATAGAAACTGTTCGGCAACAACTTCAATACATGATTGTTTTTAATATTATTATTGTTCAAAAATAGTTTATTATTAACTCCAGACAAAAAAACAGGTTCAATTATTTTCATTTCTTTCTCACCACAGTGCAAAGCAGCTTCCAAACAGAACACGAATCTGCGCATGCGCCACACCAACTCTCCTGGTTCCTAAATTAGTTCTGTTTTAGTTCGCTTTTATTTTCAGATGGACATTTTTAAATTAATTAAAAAATAAACCGTGTAGAATTGTGCCGACAGTGCTAATTCAACCGCACATAGTATGGCTTGGAGGCGAACAATGAACCGACTCGACGTTTTGCAATGTTTAAAAGAGTCGAGACAGAATTAAAACAAACAGCGTGCTTCATATTATAACGTGTCTTTCATTTCACGTTTCATGTCCATTTTATAGTTTAAATAGACAAATGTAAAGTCTGAAAAGCAAATGCACTAAACAAAGTACATGAACAGATAAGGATGGATCATAAATGTTTTTCATGTCAATTTAATAGTTTAAATAAACAAATATTAAGTTTGAAAAGCAAATGTCCTAAGCAAGTACATGAACAGATACGGATAGATCATAAAAATAATGTTTTTTATAATTAGCCTACACATACAAACGTATACATTAATTTATTTTTGCAAACAACTGAGTCTACTCTAGAAACCAAACATCTTGAATCTGAGTCGACTCCCAACACTCTCGTCTACGGATCCTCACGTGTGCCAAACTAGATTCGTATAGCTTTGGCAACCTCAAAGAAACTTGATTTGAAGGCGGGACTTAAATACATTCAACGTATTGCAAGAGGGGAAAAAACTTCTTTCACCAATCACAGTGAGTTTACAACGCACAGTCGGTAGGGTTTGCATGTCCCATCTTCTCCATGTGAGAATCTCCAATGTGTTGATCCGCTGCCTTGGGTGAATTTGTAAATGAATAAACTTTAAACCATTTTTATTCCAGTTTATTGAACATTCTCCTGCAAAAATGAAAAGGAAAAACTCGCCATCAGATGAAGATCTGGAAAATGAGGTTTGATATGAAACGTTGATGATAACTCGTGCATGTGTACTGATTTTAATTAACCAAGTCAACAGCAGATTATTTCTGATATCTGTATCTTTTCTCATAACTTCTAACATTTGTGTGTCTCTTGTAAATATGAGATCGGTGTCAGAAACAGTACTGTACCATGAGTTTACCTGAGGCTTAATAGTCCTTGATGTTTATGATTTAATCATGTTTTGGTTCACAGGTGGAAGCTTCGAACCCATCTGACTCAGATAAAAAGAATGCAAATGAAAACGGATCTAAAGCATCCCACAAAACCAAAAACACTGAAAATGGAGTCGGTCGTCCACTTAAACTGTCCAAGGGGGATCTGTATAAAGCTCCTACAGTGGAGGAGCTTAATCGGTTGAAAGAGGCTGAAAATCTGTTTCACTGCAGTTTACTCAAAATGCAGGTCAGTACAAGGAGCATTAGTTACTTTCTTCTCACATTTTGGCAGCTCTCCTGGTTAAATGAAAAACAAAGATGAGTCAACAACGATGGACATTTTTTATTCTTCAACTAATTATTGTAAATCTGCTTGTCACCTGGCTGCAACTGACAAGGGTATAGTGTCCTATGCGAATATTGAAGATATTACTGAATTTTGTAGTCAAGCTGTTACTTGACTACAACATTACCACCATCATTAAAATCTCTCTCTTTGTTAGTGTGTGAAATTCTCACCATAGCAACTTTCTTTATAAGAAATGCCAACATTTAAAATCCATTAAAACTGGATGCAAAATTTCCCCCATGTCTTATTTGACGACTGATCATCAGGTGATGGTTAAACAACCCATCCCATCAGGGTATCTGTTTCTTAACATACCAGAGGAATTGCAGTAGGGAATTGGAAAAGACTTAATTGGGGGAAATAGGAAAATACATTGTTTTGGTAAAGCTATATTCACTGGTTATTTGACTGTGTGTTGTGTGAGTAAACACCTGCTATATTAAGTCAATATATCAGATTAGATCTGAGTTATTCTTTTGGTTTGATCTACAGATGGAGGAGCTGTTAAAAGAGGTGGCACTAAGCGAGCGCAGAAAGAATTTTGTGGACACCTTCGTGGAGGAGATCACTGATCTTCTTTCCTCGGTGCCTGAAACTCCAGTAGTGGAGGTTCGATTCTATAATGGCAAGCTCTTTGCTCTTTCTGGACAGCCCAAATATCATTTTAATGCTTTTGATCCCTCTCCCAGCTATCAGATGTATCTTGGTTATCAGATTCAGGAATTGATGTGCCCTTCATCATGGTTCCTGAGGATTCTAAGGGGAAGTTCCACATGGAGCCCCCGGCCTCTGTGGATCTGATTGGGAGCTATCCGCTCGGCACTTGCATCAAACCCAAAGTGTCGGTTGACCTAGCTGTTACAATTCCTCCTGTAAGTTCTAGCTGTTTTTTTTTATTTAAAAAGATTAAATACCATGCATATTTAAATACGTTTAAATGATCTCATTAAATTTCAATTGCTGCTTCCTTGCTTTTCTCTCCCAGACTATCCTGCACCCAATGGATGGCATAAACCAGAGATACTCTCGAAAGCGTGCTTTATACCTAGCTGGACTGGCACAGCACATCGTCAGCTCACCATCAGTAGGAACGTTGCATTTTTCCTGCCTACATGGCAACCGGCTGCGTCCAGTCCTACTTGTTTTCCCCGCAGGTATCTATTCTCTCCTTGAGATCTAGAATTATTTCTATAAATAAATTTGGTGACCAACAAAAATGAGTTTTATTCCATGCATGGTTATTTCCTGCAGAAAAGGAAGGCAACAGCAGCATCATATTGCGGATCCATGCTCTCCCGCCTCCAGATTTCCTCAAACCGAGTCGCTTTCATCCTCAGAAGAACAACATCCGGACGGCTTGGTTTACTGGCCATGACTCTAAGAAAGGTCTGAGTGAGTGTTTTGGCCGCTTTATCGATCTTATTCTTTATGATCTTATGAAACGTATGTTGTTGTTTTTCCCAGAAATCAGCGAGCCTGCTACACCTCATTATAACAACACAGTACTGGGAGATCACCTGCCTCGTTCACACCTGCAGTTCCTCAGTGCACTCAGCTGTCAGTGTCCGGCGTTTCGAGATGCCGTGGCTCTGCTCAAAGTGTGGCTTAGACAGAGAGAGCTAGATCAGGTAAACGAAACAGGCTGCTGCCTTGAGCTGCATTTACACGATGAGCCTTTTGCTTTTCTTCAATCATGAGTCCTCCTGTGGGATTTCTTAGGGTTCCGGGTGCTTTAATGGATTCTTGGCCTCCATGCTGCTGGCATATCTTCTGTCCACACATAAAGCAGGCAAAACCATGAACGCTTACCAGCTGCTCAGGAACGCTCTGCATTTTCTCGGTAATTTTTATATGATCTGCATATTTTGTACTCGAAGCTTGATGACTTGTGACGTGACGCCATTCTTTCCTTTTTTCACAGCATCCACAGATTTGACTACGCATGGTATTACGTTGGCAAGAAACCCAGATTCAAAGGCAGTGAGTAATTTACATTCATGACTTTATTGTTTGTTCTTTATGCTGTATTTTATTAATTTTTTTGTCTTCTGTTCTATCTTCAGCCCTCGCTGCCTGAGTTCCACAGTGCTTTCCAGGTGGTGTTTGTGGATCCATCTGGGCATCTCAACCTGTGTGCAGACATGACTACTTTCACTTACAGACAGGTTAATAAAACTAAACATCCTCAAAAAGACGGCTTACTGTACAAGAGCCTTTGGTCCTCTGCCATTTTTTTCTGTTAGGGGTTCAAATGTGAAGCCACATGTTGAAAAAAATATTTGCTTATTATAAATGCTAATATAATTGCTTATTCAGAGTTATTTTAATGGGGAAGATAAGTTAGTTACTTGGGATTAGACTTAGGAATTAATTAAATGTTTGTTTATTGTGGTGTATATTTTACTAAATCCCTCTAACTTAATGACAAGATAAAAGTCTTTTTTCTGGTATGAAATGTTTAAAGCTTTGTGATGTGTCAACAGATCCAGCATGAAGCAACCCTGTCGCTCCAGTTCTGGGATGACCCCACTATAGATGGTTTCCAGGCTCTTCTCATGACCCCAAAACCTATGATCAGGACGTATGACCACGTATATCAGTGAGTGAAAAGTTGGCTCATTTGCTTGCAAATTCTTCATTTCGCTTTATTGGATTTATTATAAAGATTATTTCAATATTTTCTAGATTAAGTGAACTGGTGAAAATGCAGGGTGCCTGTAAGAAGCTGAGTCTCCTAAACGCTCTAATGGACCACAGTGGAAACTACGTTGTTGCCGTACTTCCGATTATCTTGTCGCTCCTGGAACGAGGGCTCGGTGATCGAGTCCACCTTCTCACTCACTCACTTCTACCAGACCCTGAGGTAAGTGATAAATCAATGATCATGCCTGAAAGAGTTAAGTTAATGCACACTAGTTAAATGGTTCCAATCTTTCCTTTGTTTACAGTGTGGGAAGTTTAGCATGTTCTGTGCAGGATTCTATGGAAATTTTGATTAAACACTTTTATAGTGACTCATGTTACTTAATTCAAAGTAAAAAAAAAGTTAAACTCTTTTAAAAACTTGAAATAAAAAAAAATATTTACTTCCATAAGTTTCCGCTCGCCTCACTAAATGATGCCAAAGCTTGTCTAGTCTAGTTTGCCTTAAAAATAAGACAAGTGTGATGCACAAAAAATCACAAAGAGATGAAGTTTACTGTTACTGTGCGTCTGAATATTATTTTTAGTCGTTTCTGTTTTGCACTTTGCATTAAATTTTGTAGTGGTCGGTGTACTGTGAGCCCCCGAAGCACAAAGACCAGCCGCCCGTGTCCCTTGGGCTGCTACTGAACCATGAACGTGCTCTGTCTGTCCTGGAAAGAGGACCACCTGCCGACAGTCCACAGGTGATAGTTTATCAGTATATAGTTTTTGTAATTGCTTCAACACTAAACAGTAATAGTGATTAATCCTTAACTAAAATATGCATCGTTTTTTGATTAATGCTGACCGTACTTTCACTAGCTATAAGATAAGTTTTAACTATTAACCCCGCTGTTGTGCAGGCCGCTGAGTTTCGGCAGCTGTGGGGCTCTCGTTCTGAGCTGCGGCGCTTTCAGGATGGCGCGATCACTGAAGCGGTGTTGTGGTCTGGCAAGTCCACATGTCAGAGGAGGCACATCCTGTTGGAGATCATCACTCACCTGCTGGAACTGTATGTCCAAACGTTCATAACGTTAGAAGGAAAGAGCTCGAAAGCAAATTCTTCCTGATAACCGTTCTCTCTCTCTCTCTCTTTCTCTTAAGTCATGGAGATATCCCAGAGTCGTGTGTGAGATTTGTGGGTGGACAGGTGGACGACATCATTAAAGTTAAACAAGAAGTATGTCTTCGTTGGATTGCATGTATATACATTTTCATTTAGCAGACACTTTTATCCACAGTGGAGGTAATTGAGAGTTGCTCATCTGACAGTGGTGGGGATTGACCGCCATGTGCAGCATAGAAAGCAGCTAGATGAGCTCAATGAATTGAATGACTCAATAAGGTCCTGTTACGACCCCATAGCCCATTTATTGATGTTTCTAGTAGGTTTGCTCTTACCAAGTTCACATTACTACGGTGCTGAATTTTTCTGTTTCTCAGGTAAGCAGTACGGGGGAGGAGGAGAGTCTGAAGGTTGTGCAGGTTTTCGATGATCTGAGCAGAAAACTATGGCAGCTGGAAGGCCTGCCTCTGTCAATCACATCAGTGCAGGGCGCTCATCCTGCGCTCAGATACACCCAGGTTAGCGACACTTTACACTCTCTTCATCTCATACTGCAGTGACCGTCATGACCCCTGCTGTGTTTTAATGCACGTTCGGTTCCTACAGGTGTTCCCTCCCGTCCCAGTGAGGCTGAGGTATTCGTTTTTCGAGAGGGAGAAGACTATTCGTGCCTTAATTCCGCATGTGGACAAACCATGTCCTCATTACATCACTCCTATCAAAGGTAAAGTAGTTCCATTTCAGTTCCTTCTCTATCTGTTGCCGGATATATGTCAAAGCCAATTCGTTTTAGTCAAAGAAACGACCAAGACAGGTTAGAAGCTTTGAGGATACGTCACAAACACCATACTTGTTTCTAAATTTGAAATCTTGAGAATTCGGGTGTCCGAGTAACCTAGATTTGCAACTTTTGGGTGCACACCCGTACCCCTTTAAACGATGCAGTGCCTGGCTTTATTTAAAGCTTAATATACTGAGGAGCACATTTCAAGTACATCATCATCAAGAATCAAAGAATAATTTGCCCTAGCGAGCATTCCAGAGTATTCAGGGCCTCTTTCGAGTGAATCTTCCTGTACAATGTACTACAGTGATTCTATGTCATTTACCCTCACTAGACGTGTGTGTTGTGGGGAATAGGCACCGAGTGTGTTTTTACTTATTTTTATTGTTTTTTCCATCAATGTTCAGTCATCTGTCACATGGAGGGAAGTGGAAAGTGGCCTAATGACGCTTTGGCAATTCGTCACATTAAAGCAGCCTTCCACATCCGACTCGGAGAGCTGCTTAAAAACCAGCATGGATACACTTCCCGGCCAACTCCTACACACCTGGATGTGTGGAAGGTAAGTTTAATGAGCTTTAATGAATGAATGAATGTTTTATACATTTGCTGCTTTCTCAGTTATTAAAATATTGTTGAGAAAATCAAAAGACTGTAAGTTTGAATATTGAATTTTGATCACATTTGTAAATGTATATGTTGGGACTTTTAATTATTTAGTGATTTAATGTATTTTTGCCTCAACTGCCTATAGATCTAATAAATCAATGAAATACGGGAACTTATTTGTAGAGAACTGCTCCATCAGTCACTATACAAGGACATAAATTCGATCCTCCCATCCAGTGTGTCGACCTTTAACACATAATTATTCAAAAACATTCTGCTAGCACACCAGCACCCAGATTCTGAGCTCCTGTTTGAATTGGCAGCAAACAATAACCGACCACTGTGTTTGTTGAGTAAGATGACTGGACTAAGTGGTGTTAGGACCCTGGATGGCAGATCAAAGCACCTGCGCAGAATGCTTAATTGCTAGGACCATGCACGTGTATAAGGAGGCGAGAGGAGTAATATAAACCTCCCTATAAAGCAATCGGGGATCTCCAGACGTGGAACACAAATTGACTTTTGTTGTAATTGTTTAGGATGGTCTAGCGTTCCGCATCCAGGTAGCGTACCACAGAGAGGCACAGGTGCTCAGAGAGAGCGAGACCACAGAAGGGATGCTCATACAGAGAGACAATGCAGAAGCACAGGCCCTGGAGACTGAAACCCAGCATAAACCCTTCCTTACCAGCACTTTGCATGGGTAAAAAAAAAACCACACATACACACGTATGTTTATCTTCCATTGTGTTATCTGACTGATGGTTTCTAATCGGTGTACCAGTCTCCAGCAGCAGCACCCGTGCTTCGGTGTCGTGTGTCGGATAGCTAAGCGCTGGCTGGCTGCTCAGTTCTTTAGTGAGGAGATAAGAGAAGAGGCAGCTGATTTGCTGGTGGCTTCACTCTTTCTACAGCCGGCTCCCTTCACTCCTCCCAGGTAATAAGTGTAAAACGTACACTTTTAGGAAATGCTTATCTCTGCTAAAGATGAATGTTTGAAGGGTCGTTTTTTCTTCAGTTCTCCTCAGGTCGGTCTCCTTCGTTTCTTCCATCTGCTCTCCTCTTTTGACTGGAAAAACAACCCACTTGTGGTGAACCTCAACAGCAAACTTACAGGTCAGCACCATCCAAAAGTAAATTTATTCCCTTGCTGTCTATCATGTGGCATGGGTAAAAAGCTAGATGGGTTTAAAGCACTTGTGTATTATTATAATAGGTTTGATTTTATTGCTGTAGCATTTTATACTGAAAGTTCTAATGAGGAAACCCAACACTGGAAGATATCTTATTAAAAACGTCTTATTTCCCTTTTGAGTTCAAATGATTTAAAATACTGTCTGCTGTTTTGTATTCTGATTACTGTATAAACTCTAATTGATGTACTATAGATGTAATATTCACTGTTATTGTTTCCTCTCTGTTGTAGTTGCTGACTACACTGAAATTAGAAACGACTTTCTGGCATCAAGGGACACTCTTCCGGTCATATTTATTGCCACACCTAATGATAAGAAGGTTTCCATTTGGACCATGGACGGTCCTTCAGTCCAGGTTTGTAAATTTATTCTTCCGGAGCAGATAGTGATCATAATGAAGATATTGGGAGTTTTGAGTCACGAGATGTTTGTCTGTAGATGCTTCAGCGTATTGTGACGGTTGCAGCGGAGAGTCTGCGTGTTCTGGAGGTCCAACTCATCAACCCGAGCCACAAGCAAGATATCCGGGTCCGAGTTCTTTTTCTCGCAGCAAATTGCATAATACACTAGAAAAGGCTCATGTCACTGTCCATGGCATGATTTTCCCAGCCGTGAATTAGGTAAAGCCTTATTGAATTGTTTATTGTGTTTTAGGTGGTGTTTCGACCCCCATTGGAGGCCTATGATGTTCTGATCCACCTCAGAACCAAGCAGGTCCCTCTATTAAACAAAGCAGTGGATGCTCCTTCTGCCATCAGTTGCTACGGTGTCTCAGATGGAGATGTGCCAGATGCTGGAGGAGCGTTCCCCGTTGTCGATTTTGATCCAGTGAAGCTGTACCTTTCTGAGCTTAGGGTGAGATTTTTTTCTATATACCTTCATGTTATGCCCCATCCAGGGTGTTACCATGTGCCTTACACCCGTTGAAGAGCTGGAATAGGCTCCAGCACCCCTACCCGACCCGAGTTAGGATAAGGGATTAAAGAATATCATAAAACTGCTTTATTTGTGATAACTGTTTTGTAATGTTTTCTCAGGAGGCATTTGGTGATTTGGCTCTATTTTTCTATGACACATATGGAGGAACTGTAGTTGCAGTGCTGTGGAAGCCCCAAGCTTTTCAGCCGCAACCATTTAAGGTTTAGCTACACTTCTTTAAAATCCCTGTAACACTGAGATGTCAAATTTAAGACACTTTAACAATTGTATATTTTTTCTGGTTTTCTATCTCCTTTTTAGACTTCTCTGATGAATGCCAAGCGAGTGGAGGTCACTGAAAATGGGGCAAATACTCTCCCGAATGTAGAGGCCATTGTTCAGGATTTTTGTATTTTTGGAGATGGCCTGGTCCAAAGAGTGGAATTAAGGACTGAAAAATGGATTGTTTGAAAATTGTATGCAAATGAATTCAGTAACATTACTATCACTTGAATGACATTGTTTGAACTTGCATTCGTGTACTGAATTTATAGAAAGAAAAGATAAATGTGCATTTTTATTTCAATGTGTATTATAAAGAATATTTCAACCTATTGATTATATATGTGTAAACATTCTCCATATGCTGACTTCATCCTGCCACAGATAACAGGCATGTTGAATGGATGTTGATTTGTGGGTTTTTTGTTCAGTTTTAGTTGATGACCTCAAATGAACTATAAATCATCGTTGTTGTAGATCAGATTGTTAAATGTTGTTTAACATTGAAAACAGGACGTGGTATGAACATTGTGATTGGTTATGATCTTCAACACAATCCATAAAGGCCTAAAGAACTTAGCTAATAAAGGCTTTGAGCTGTATGAGGATAATAAGCTGCAGAGAAAATGTTTAGAGTAAGAAATGAGTGAAGTGTATAAATGTCTGTAAAACATGTGGGCACATATGTAATAAATGAGTTTAAAAAGCTAACCCAGAATTATATAAAATGTGTATGAATTTTCTCCAGACTATCTAAATGTTGTAAATGGTAAAATTGCTTAATAATGTCCTTAAAAGGTGAAATGTACCCAATAGTTGTCATGAGAGAAGACACAAGAAGCATACATAAAGGAATTATATTGGTTTTGTTATAGTTGTTGACTTAAATGTGTTAAATGTTGAAAGGCAACTTAGCTGTTTTAAAAGATATTAAAAAATAATATATACTCCCTATTTATATTTTTTTCCCGCGCATGCGCAATAGGGTCCAAATTAATTGATCACTACTGCGCACGCGCGAGAAATTTTTTCCCCGCGCATGCGCAATAGGGTCCTCATTAATTGGTCACTACTGCGCACGCGCGAGAAATTTTTTATGTACCAAATTCATGAACATTTAACATGTTTTTCAATTACTACTAATGAAATGTATTTGAGTACAATAAACACA
>JAYDZG010000022.1:4964128-4983015 GCA_034509265.1 Microcambeva bendego
TGGGGCGCAAGTCCATCACAGATACCTACAGGACAATTCAGTGTCTCCGATCAACCTGGTAGCATGTCTTTCGACTGAGGGAGGAAACCGGAGTACCCGGAGGAAACCCACGCGGACACGGAGAGAACATGCAAACTCCACACAAGAAAGGACCTAGATCGCCACCACCAGGAGATCGAACCCAGGACCTTCTCGCTGTGAGGCGGCAGTGCTATCGACCTTGCCGCCTATACAACCATCTTAACATCTACGGCTGCTCAATCATCAGTGTTTACCTCTCATGCTACTGTAGATACTTTCTACTTACTGCTCTGTGGTTATTTGATTGATCACGTGACTCTGTGTCGCACTAGGAAGGACACGTGACATTTCCCCAGCTTTAGAAGTTGTAAAGCTATTAATGGATGTTGATTATGTAAAACGATTGCGCGCGTTCCCGGCTCAAGCTGTGCGCGCGCGTGTTTACGTCCCTACATGAGCGTGTGCGCGCGCGGACTTAGGGGGCGTGTAAACGCTTTGCTTGCGACGTAAATCTACACGCGTGATGAAGACTCTGACACTTTTAGTGAAATGCAAAGTTTGAGCATTGCAGAGTTCGAGTAAAAAAAAACAAAGAATTGCTTTGATAACTAAGAGAAGTTCGAAACAGATCGACCAGGTACGTGTCATCCTCGACGTTTTAACGAGTTCGTGCTTTTTCGTTTAAAGTATTAATGCATTGCTTTACGTTATTTTGAGTTAAAAAGCGCCTAAAAGGACAAATTTCAAATGTAAACTAATTTATAATACAATACACTGTAATGCTTTGTATCGTGGTACGTTTGAGTTACATAACTTAAGTGCGAACAGATTTCATGGCTTTGTGGGGTGTTTATAAACTGACCCCTGCTGTGAGACTGGGGTGTGGGTTTGTAACACATAACACATGCTAGTTATAACACACCTTGCATGTAACAACTGTGAGTAATATATTTATTTGCAATAGGACAGACGAAGACTTTAATAAAGCATCCAGGATCAGTCAGAACAGTCTGTACTTTCTTCATGTATAGCACAGACACTTCTGTGAAAGACTTCTATTCTCCATTTCCTATGTCACTGGCACACTCATAACTAACACCGTCTATTAAATCATTATTGCTGGTCGTTTAACCCCCCCCCCCATGACTAACATTTTCTCCCAACCCAAGCACTGAGCTATTAGTTTTGTAAAAGTATGCAATCATTTTTTGCAGCTCACACTGTAACTGGAGATATTGACATGTTGTCCTCTACTGTGTACAAGTTATATAACTAATGAGTAACATCAACCACTAATCAGTGAAATATGCAAATACACAGTGGAGGTATTGCAAAGAACGGAGGCACATCCATGCCTAGTCTTATTTGTTTATGTGGTTGAATGTAAATTAACATTACATCTACACATACATGCAAACATTCTACACTATGTTGGCCCAACTGTGTATCTGGTAAAGTGCCTTTTCAACAATAGATAGATTTTAACACTTAATATAAGTCAATATAAGTGGTTAGCCAAAACTTATAGCTATAAGTTCTCATTGCCCTGTGTTCTGCATGGCTGACCATTTATATATTTATGAATGCTCATTACACCATGCAAAATCCTGGCTTCTGCTCAATAGTCCATGATAAAATTAATAAATAAAACTGCGACACTTGTTTGGTTTTTGAATTATAAAATGTGAACTTCAAGAGATAAATACATTTTGATTATGAAGCAACACTTTGCTCTGAAGAGTAAAAAACTTGTTTCTGTTTGCATGAGCACTGGTGTGGCTTAAAAATGTGGTTATGCAACTAGAAGGCCCGAAGGCTTAAAATCATATTGTTGCAGCTTCTTTGCAGTTTTATTCATATGCTTGCTTGTTTTCTTATGTATGACAACGTAGTCCCAACGAGCGTTTGATGTTGCCGTGTGTAAATCTTGTTTTATGTTTCTATAATCAAGATTGCATTCTCATGTTTTTGTTCACATGTAAAACTTGTAGTCAGTCAGATCAAAATTAAATGACTGCATCACAGGAAATACGCAAATAAGATAATTAAAATTGACCATAAGTTTTTAAATATGTAAATTATTAAGTAAAAGTACATGAGTTTTAATGAGTTGAATTTAAAAGCTGTGTTGGCTGAATTATTTTTATACTATGACATCACTTTTGTGCGGTCCTATTAGTGGCATTAAATAAAGCAGTTGTCATTAATCTATGGTCTTTTCCCAATAGAAGAATAACCATATTTCTTCCCCAGGATGAAGTTTCCAGTGGACATTTTAACCACTGTTGACTCCAAATCCCTGGAGCAGTCAGCGAAAGAGTACATGTCTGAACTGCTCTACAAAAATCCAGAACAACATGAGTTTCTGAGCTTACCTGAATCCAAAACAGTAAGAGCCGCCAGCACTTTCTGTAACTTTTGAAGTGTACTAGAAATATATGTATTGTACATTATGTAACAGAAATAAAACATTATTATAATGTTAATATTAGTTGCTATTATAATGTCATAAGTTCCTTTAAGTTAATAACAGTAAAATGGTTAAATGGTAAGTTTGAGTTCTGCTCTTAATGACAAAATATTAATGGTATTTTAAATGATATCCTACAGATAAACATCGGACTTTGTAATGTGGGCTTTGTCCCTCTTTATGGAGTTGACATTAAAGAGAAGGTTCTTGCAGTGTTTTCACCAGAAGATGCTTACAAAGGTAAAGTGATCGCTTATTTAACTTAACAATTATTATTAAATCAATTAAATATAATGTATTACTCATTTGCTGTTTTTAGCTGTTGGACTCTACCTTAATGGTCAGTGGTGGTCAGCAGAGGATATTCTACAAACACAAGACACTTCACGCACAGGTTTAGTCGAGGTAAGAAATACAAATGATATTTATGTACTGGATCTTCAATTCTATATACATTATAAAAACGATACAAAATGGGTAACGTTGAACATTTCTCTGCCTTATAACCCCCAGGTCAGAACCCTAGGAGAGAGAATTGTTTTATATGTTCTCAACAGAATTATATACAGAACAAAAGAGATGGATAAAGATGATGTTCCCTTTCTCTGCCATGGAGAAGATGAAATTGCCAAAATTCTCTGGAAAGACGGCGAGGCCATTGGCTTTTACTCAGTCAAACCTGAGGGTATCAGTCATCTTTCTAAGTAACATTTAGTACAATTTTTTCTTAAAAGTGTGTTTATTGTAAATGCCGTCCTCATTATTTTAATAGGGAGCTTGTGCAGTAACTTTTTAAACCACTGTTATGATCTTCCTGTCATGGAGACCATATTCGTCAGGAGGAGTCACCGTGGCAAAGGACATGGTCTACAAATGTTGGAAGACTTTATTGTCAGCTTCAGAAAGAACGGCATGGGGTTAAAGCGTCCACTGTCAACAGCAATGTATAAAGGTATTGTAATGAACTAGTTACATTGTTCACAATATTTGTGAACTTTCTGGAATGACTTATATATTGACCTTACTGTTTTACAAATATCCTGATAGGATGATCAAAATGTTTTATTATAATTATTAAGTCAAGGTAATTTTAAAAGTCCACAAATTTATATTTAAATCAGATAAGCAATTCATATTCTAATCCTCATTTTTCAGTTTGTAAAAAGTACTTGAGCACATATCCAGCAGATAAAGGTCTGCTGTGGGAAGTAGAGGGCGCTGGAGGTCCTTTCCAGAGAACTCAAATGGCAAAAAAGATACAGACCGTGGAGTTCACAGGTATGAGTTATTATATCATAATTATAATTGGTAATTGGTAATATTTTTGTTCAAAACAATATTTTCTTTACAGGTAATTACAATGAGCAAATTGTGTGCAAACTGTCATTTGATACAGACAAGACTGATGTCCCAGCGAAAGGAGAGACTGCACTAGTAAAAGATACAGTTGAGTACACGGAGGTTGTGGTACGTTATTCATTTATTTTAAATAGTTAATTTATACTATTTTAAATAACCAAAAAATAAACTTGACAGTAAATTTCTTCTTATCTTTTAGGAGGAGGTTGTTCAGATCAGAACTACAAAAAGCAAGTGGACATTTCAACATGTTGTTATTTGCTAGAATGTCATGCAGTTAACATTTTACTTACACTCTTTAACTAACTGATTACAGATGAGAATGAAACCCTGGGAATAATATGTGCCAAATGCAGCAGTTTAAAAGACAAAAAAATGGAAGATACCTTAGAAGAAGAAACTGAGAAAATTATAAGGTTTCATAAAGATCCAGTATTTGAATTTATTCAATTAAATGGTCGGAATGATTTGTGCCGTGATAGTTATTTAATTTATTTATTATAATTGATTGTGTGTAATACAGAGAAGAGGACAGTGAACCAGGCATTCAGTCATTAGTAGAGGAGCCAATGCAGGAGCTTGAGGAACATTCACACAAAGTTATTGTACCAGTTCAAAAGGTGTGTATGAACTTGTGTGCATGTACATTCAATTGTAGTAAATTAATTGATATAGTAAACATATTTACTTATAGCTACCTTTTTAACATTTAAGCATATTTTGTGATAAATAGTATTTTTGTAAATAAATTACTACAATTTTTATAATTTTTATTACTAATTACCTTTTTCAGGATACAGGTGGCACACTGCAAGACGTTTCAGAGTTTCATTTTAAAGAACAAACAGAACTGAAGTTTGAACATAAAGAGCAAGAAGTTCCTTCAAATTCTGCCAAACAACAAGCAGTTATTTCATCAGAGGTTCTGGAAGAAAAAACCCAAATAACATCTCTTGGGGAACTTCAGGGCCTTAGGTGCAACCAGGAAATCTTGAAATCTTTGGACACCAGTATTGGTCAGGAAGATCCTCAACCTTTTGAAATTCCACAAGTAGCAGAGATGCAGATTGTTGAACTGACATCAGAAACTAAAGAAATGTGTGTATATGGTAACACTGAGGTTGATCCAAAGACCACAGCTGAAAGGACAGCAACTGAGAAAAGTGTTCTATTAAAAGATCAAGATTTAGAATCAACACTCACTGTGAAAGAAACGACAGGGGGTGTGCAAGAGGTACTTGTACAAGAATCGAAAGGGAAGCAGGGTGCCAAGCAAAGATTAACCCATCAAACCCTGGCAAGACATTCAGAAAGACTCCATGATCAACTTCCAGAGCGTGAATTGGAAGAAGTCTTGACAAGATCTACAGAAACATCTGAATCTACTTCGAAACACATTTCTCCGACTAAAAAGCAACAAATCAAACACCTTCAAAATATCAGATATACAGTTACATTAAAAGAGGCTCAAAATATCCAAAAAACAGCTCTTATGGAACTCCAGAGCCCTAGGACCAACGAGGAAACAGAAAACATGGACACCACTATTGGTCAAGATCTACAACCTGTAGAAATTAATCAAGCGGTAGAGATGGAGATTGTTCATATGACATCTAAACCTAAAGAAGTCAAAGTGATTGAAAGTGGTAACATTGAGGTTGATCCAAATACCACTGAGGAAATAATACAGCCACAGAAAGATGAAGACCAAAAAGACATGGTTGAAACTATCAGCAAAGATCAAGATGTGGAACCAGATAAAAAGAAACTTGATCAAGCAGGTGATAAATCCAGTTCACCGAGTGAGCTAGTTGAGAAAGAATACTTGGGCTCAGCGCACATTGGAAAATCAACAGAAAGACGTATTAATAAAAGAAAATATAAAAATATTCCAAAAACTTCCCTTACGGAACTCCAGAGCCTTAGGAGCAATGAGGAAACAGAAATGAAATCTTTAGACACCACTGTTGGACAGGAAGATCTGCAACCTTTTGAAATTAATCTGGTAGAGATGACATCAGAAAGAAAAGAAGTCAATGAAGTGACTGAAACTGCTAACATTGAGGTTGATGCAACCACCACTGGGGAAATAATACAGCCACAGAAAGATAAAGACCAAACAGGTTTTATTGAAATTACCAGCACAGATCCAGATGTGGAACCAGATGATAAATCCAATACAGTGAGTGAACTGGTCGAAAAGGAAGACTTGGACACAGCTCATATTTTAAAATCAACCAGAAGGCGTAGTAACCAAAGAAAATCAAACTATCTAACCCCAGTAAGGCATTCAAAAAGACTCAAGGATCAAACTCCAGATGGTGAGCCTACAAAAATAGTGCTGAGAAGCATAACTAAATGTGTTACAGCAGCTTCCAGGAAGTTGCATTTACAAAAAATCAAAGGTGTAAAGCAACAGTTGATTTCTCCCAGACAAACTCAAGTTGTAGAGATACAAACGGAAGCTAAACAAGCAATAGTGGAGTCTGAAGGTGAGCAAAAGAATGAAACTGTGAAAGATAGTTTACAAGATGCAAACATTGAGGATGCAAATTTACAGGATGCAAAGCGAGTCAAAAGGACCCCAGAAAAGGTTGACAAGACAATCAGATATGTGAATGTTCTTGGCGGTGAAAATATAAGATCTGCTAAAACGAAAGGTGAACAGAAAGTAGCACAACATTCTGCAGAAGCAACAGAAGTAGTATCAGCAGAGATGGATGAAGACATTGAATCAGTGACAGTAAATTTTACATCCAAAGAAGACCTGGGAATCTACACTGGAACCCATGAAGAATCAACCACTAATAGGGAGAAAACATCAGTTAAAGATGTTAAAAATACTGAAACTAAAGATCAAAATGAAGAAACGGTATCAGTAGATGATGCAGTGGCAGAGGAGATGGAATCAGAGTCAGTTATTGTTACATCTATAGAAACTGTAGTAGCAGAACAGCTGGCTGCTAAGCCTGCTGAGAGGTGTGTGGAGGAAAAAGCCACCGAAATGGTGCAAGTTGAGGATGGACAGAAGAAAGAAGAAGACTCCTCAGCTTTCAACCTGATGTCCTCTATTAATACAAATGATGGTAAAACTGTAACACAAATGTTACAGCCTCAGGAGGAGTTAGACCAAGAGGTGGAGAAACATACTGAAAAGGACACAGAGGGAAGAAAAGAAGAAACACAATCAGAATCACAGGTAAACCCCTCTGAAAATGAACAACTAGAGCAATTAACAGAAAATAAAATTGAAATAGTAGTTGAGAGTAAAGACACACATGAAAAGCTGATCCCTGAAGGACCACAAGATGTCACAGATGAAAGGATAGAAATTGAGAAAAGTGTTTTGTTAAAAGATGGAGGTCAAGATTTAGAATCAACCCTTAATGAAGAAGAAAAGACAGAGGGTGTGCAAGAGGAGGAACTTATACAAGAACCAACAGGGAAGCATCGTAGCAGGCACAGATCAACCCAACAAACCCATACAAGACGTTCAAAAAGACTCCATGTGGAGCCTCCAGAGGGTGAATTGATTGAAAGAGTCTCAACAAGTTCAACAACAACATCTGAAACCACTTTCAAACAAATGTCTCCAACTAAAAGGCAACAAACCAAATACCAACAAAATCTCATAGATTCATGTGACCAAAAAGAAACTCAAGAAATCATTCAGAGGTTTGAATCTGAGCAGATGGAAGACTTTGTAGAGTCACAAGTAGGAGCAGAAGAAATTATTACTTCTTCAGAGCACAATAAAATGATAGAGGATGTGGACAACACTGACATTTCCAGGAA
The DNA here is from genome assembly GCA_034509265.1 of Microcambeva bendego. NCBI lineage: Eukaryota > Metazoa > Chordata > Actinopteri > Siluriformes > Trichomycteridae > Microcambeva > Microcambeva bendego. The sequence goes on from JAYDZG010000022.1 coordinate 4,971,774, forward strand.
TAAAGATACAATTGCGCCTAATGAAGATGTTGCTACTCTTAAATCTGCTTCAGGGAGCAGCCATGTTCAAGAAACACTAAATGAGACAATAACAATTTCCAGAGTTCATCATGATGCTCACGATACTAATGAAGTACAAGTTGAAATGCACGATGGCAATCAGAGGGAAGAAGCAGTCACCGAAACTGCAGACAACAGAGAAAAGGCTACTGAATCCACCTCCGTTGTGAAGTTCCAGAGAGCCTCTGTTGTTCTTGTAGATTGCAACAAGGTTATAAACGAGAGTTCAGAAATACCACCACTGCTGAACAGGTCTGAAACGGCCAAAGAAGAAATCGAATTTTCAGAGCTGAAAGAACAGGAGTCCAAAACAGACACAACAATGCAAGAAACAGTTGAATCATGTGAAAACAACACACAAATAGGCACTGGAGTGAAACAAGGTGCTGCAATTACAGTGACTAAAAAGTGTGATTCCAAAAAAGACCACAGAAGCACTGTCCAGAAAAGCACAGTTGAAGAAGATACTGCAAACATCACACAAAGGAGTCTGAGAAAGAAAACTCCAAATGAATCTACACGTCTACAGACAACACATCTTCCAAAAGATAGTGAAAAAGCAGATGTACCCAGTAAAGCAAGTGTTGATGAAAACGACAAAACAGCTTTAACACACAACAATTCTACTAATAGTGATATACCTAAGACAAATGTTCAGGACACTAATGAAGAGACATTGAATATGGACAGCCAACAACACAAACTAATTAACCAGGAGTTAAAGCAGTCTCAATTTCATAACCAAGTAAAAGAAGTTGAAAATAGAGAAAAAAATCAGACTACAGGTAGTGCATTCCTGTCGAATAGGAGCAGTGTCCAAGAAGAGGAGGAAATATCAACCAGCATTGCAGAACATTTAGTGGAAGAGGATGTTAAACAACCAAAGGGAGAAGTGGCAGCAATGGAGAATACTGTAAATGAAAGCACTATGGATGTGACCAGTTCTGGTTTGGAAAGCACAGAAGACGAAATTCCAGAGATAATGATAATCACAAAGCATCTTAGAACAAGAACAGTAACGGCCATATCTCCGCCACCAAAAAAATCTCAATGGTTCAGCACACAAGTATCGAAGCCTCATTTAATGAAGATACAGGCACAGACAAGCAAGACCTCTTGTGAAAAAGAAGTCTCTGAAGGGGAGAGAGGACAATCAGATACCTCCAACAAACAGCACACGACAAACATATCTAAAGACAAAGCAATAAATGTGAAGGGCAATGAGAAGGTAAAACATATGCCGATGGAAAGTGCAGATAGTGCCAGTGTGGAAACAATAACTGGAAAATCAGAAGAAAAAAGTGAGAAAGGTTCAACCACCAATGAAATTCTTGATCAAGTGGAAGATTCAAAAGCAGAAAAAAGAAGGGAATTCCAAAAAAGAAAAAGAACCTTACTTACTGAAGTGACATCTGAAAAGAAATCCAAAAGATACTGCATAGAACATGAAAACACTTCTGATCAAGAATTTGTGAAATCCACAGAAGATCGGTCTGTAGCTGATCTTTCAATAGAGAAATCTGATGTGAAGTCACTTGTAGAAAATAAATCTACAGATCAAGAAGAAGACCCTGACAGTAAGACATCTCAGGATGAAAAAAATGAGGAATTGGAAAATTCTGATAACAGAAGCAGCACCAATACAGGAGAATGTGCAACTAACCAGGCTAAGCTAAATAAGAGCAAACATTTGTCAGAGGAAAGCACACACACTAAAATAGATGTACAAGAAGAGGAAATTGAGATGACAACAGATACAACTGAATCGGCTGATCTTGTAGATGATGACTTTACTCGGAACCTGGATGAGCCGTCTAATACAGTGGAGAGGATTAAATATTCATCCATCGAAAAAGAAATCCAAGATGAGACAGGACCTAGTGTAAAGATAAAGCAAGTCTTGTCCAAGCAAAGATCATCATGGCAGAACAAACAATCACTTCAGGATAGTCCGAGTGTACTAGATGCGGCGAAAAGTAAATCTCAAGAAAAAAGAAAAGCCATTGTTGACTTAACATCTAAGAAATCTAAACACAGATCTAAGTAGGCCATCGTGTACTTAAACGGCCATATTTGTGGAGCACTTGATATGTTATTGGTTGTGGTTTCTAAAAGATATATACAGTGTATTTAGAAATTATACAGAACCCTTGACCTTGTGCACATTTTGTGTTGGGTTGGGTCTGAATGGCTTTAGTTGTCATCGTTCTGCTTCATTTTCTGGTCATCCATAATATTAAGTGAAATCAATTACAAAATAAAATAAAATTATGTGTGATAATCTTTAAATCTGGGCTTAGCTGGGCCACTTGAAGACAATAAGGGATGGTCCTGAAAGGATTAAATAAAAAAATCCTTCCAGGAAACATAATTGCATGTTTTATAATGTTTTATAAAGTACAGTAGAATACAGTGTTCTGTATTTTATACTAACATACAGATTTTTTTACATTTTTATATTCTTTATAGTCAACATTTTTAGTGTTCTTTTTTACTGTTATTTGACTTCATATAATCTTTTATACACTGTTTACCTTTGTCTTTATACATTTACTATGTTTCTTTGTCATTATTAAACGTTTTTTAATCAAATTTGTTGTTTGTGAATCGTTATGCACATCATTTCCACATCCACTTATTTACTATATTGCCAAAACAGACTACACTTAGGTTAGTCACAGTATAACTAGGTTAAATGAGTAGGTTAGCATCATCAAAATAAAGAAATGTAAATATAATTCATAGGTACGGATGGGAAGGGATGTAACTTGTCACTTTTAACTTAACTGAGAAGTTGGTTGGTGTGTTTTTAAATGTTACCACCCAAAAGTAATCATACATATGTAAATAATGCATAAATAATAAACATACTGTATTTGACCATAATTTTCTACATGCAAATTAAACTATGTAATAAACTAAAGGTGGCAAGTGGGTTGCACTGTTGCCTCACAACAAGACGGTTTTGGGTCCAGGGTTTTTGGGGTCTGTGTGGAGTTTGCATGTTCTCCCATAGTCCAAAGAGAAGTGAAGTGAATTGAAGATACTAAATTGTCCACGATATAACCTTGTTAAATGTAACAACTGTTTCTGTCGTCGATGTAACTGAAGGGTGTAAATCCTGACATTAAACATCCAAACAAACAAAAAAACTTATATGAGCAGCAAACTTTTATTTTGACGACTTTTATTTTGAAAATTCCACACAGCTGCGATGTTAGAGACGAGGTGCAACTCTGCCCTTAACAGACTTTATTTCTATCAAAGACGCACAATGTTTTCTGCAAACGTTTTAAAGCAATTTATATTCTGTCGTGTTTATAGACAGTTTATAGACTTTGTTTAAATACAAAGTGTGGTTTCGAAAACAGGCACCTTCACCTGAAGCACTGCTCAACAGTAGTAAACATTAATGAATGGGAGCTGTTTTCCATTCACATGCTACAGTCAGAAGGCATTTATTCAGTAACCGTGTCTACACTGCATCAGTAATCAAACGACACTTTATTCTAGCATTAATTAAACAAAATTAGAAAGCATGTTGGGTTTCAAACTTCCTCTAACACTACAGGTAGAAATCAATCTGCTTCTAGTTGCAGTAACAGTTTCCAGTTTTCTGACCAGACTGAGTGGAATACAATTCCCCAGAGCTGTGGTGTGAGTATTTATTCTTTTATTATCATTTAATTCGAATCATTTTTCAATCACGTATATTTCTAGTATTTCTGGGGCCATTAGTACAATATGAATACATCTTTGTAGGTCGTAGTTGATCTTTGGGGGCATTAGTTCAATATGAATATGTCTTTGTAGGTCGTAATTGGTCTTTGGGGGCATTTCTTTTAGCCAGAATGCCATATGTTGGATTTGGATAGCTCTGTCTTAAATGAAACCATTTCAATATTACCAATGCTTTTTACTTACTGTGATGTAACGGGATCAGTGCCCATAAAACAACTCACCCCAAACCAGATTATCAAAGATCGACCCCCATGCTTCTCTGTATTGCCAGTGTAATTATTGTGTAAATATGTTTGACTCCATTATGACACAAAACAACTTTGTCTTGCAGATTTGATGAAGTTTACTATGGCCAGTTTGTTTCTCTGTACATGAAGAGGGTGTTTTTTATCGATGAGAGTGGACCACCATTGGGGCACATGATTCTGGCTCTGGGAGGTAAAAACTGATCCATTATTACATAAGTTACAACATTATGTTATAGTATACTTTTATCTTATCTGATTTTAATGTTTCAAACTTTACAGCCTACCTTGGAGGCTTTGATGGCAATTTTGTCTGGAACAGAATTGGAGCAGGTACAAAATAAAATTGTGTAATTGTCTAAGTTGAATGTTGGTGGTGATTGTCCCCTATTGTTTACAGCCAGTAGAGATAATTATTAGTCTATTAACGCATTATTGATACTTTTAATATGTCAGGTCACATGTAATTAATGCAGTTTTCCCAGAAATTAATAATCTAAACATTTCATAGCTACTAATACCATTATCGTAACGGTTTTTGCTTTCTCACGTTAACTCAAACGTCTTTTTTATCCTAGAATACACCAGTAATGTTCCTGTACTGGCCCTCAGAGTGATACCTGCTTTAGCTGGATCACTTTGTGTGCCCCTCGGTTACGTTTTGTTGGTGGACCTCGGATATTCTCATCTTGCTGCGCTTGGAGCTGCTGTTCTGCTCATCATGGGTGAATGTTGCAATGTTTTATATAGCTTTTTATTTATTTTGTTTTCCGTTTTGTATATCATTCATCATTTAGGTATTTAACAATTTATGGCCTGTGTTAAATATGTTTTCTATTTGGCCTTTCCTCAGAGGCTCAAAACTTCTGTTGAGTGTTGACTGAATGTGAAAAGGATTACTCTGTATTGTACAGTTCATGATGTATTTTACAAATCCTGTTTTTCCCTGTAAATACAAACAGACCTATGCCTACTTTTCATTAAACTGAAACCTTTGGTATTATAAATCTTTCCTATTTTTTCTTGAACAGAGAACTCGTTGATTGTGCAGTCACGTTTCATGCTGTTGGAGTCAGTGCTGATCTTTTTTCTTCTTCTTGCTGTCGTGTCTTACCTGCGCTTCCACAATTCATCCAACAGGTACGTATTTTATAAATAGAGCTGTTTTTATTCCCTTTTTTCAGTATCAGGATTTGTATTTGTGTTGATATGCACGTTTATTGCTTCAGTTCTGTAAGCAGATGGTTGTGGCTCGTCCTCTGTGGGGCTAGTTGTGCATTTGCAGTGGGGTAAGTACAACTATGATAGAAGTCTTTATCAATCAGTTTATCCATGTACATGTCATTTTAATAGTAATATTTCCATGCAGTGTTGTTTTTTGTAGTTTTATTTATATTATTTGGTTTTCCTGGTACCGAAACCTTTACGTAGAATGTAAATGAACTTGAACACTTTTGAAAGGATCGATTTAACTAGAGAGGTGAAGGCAGTTATAAGAAATGGACAAGCTGCATGGTAATTTATCTCCCAAGGCAATAAAATTACATACACCACATGTTATCTACTTTGTTGGCTAGAAGGTTTTAAGGCATCGCATGTAGTTAAAATGAATAAAAATTCATCTTGTGTTTTCAGAGTGAAGTACATGGGTCTCTTCACCTACCTGCTGCTCCTCAGTCTGGCAGCAGTTCACACCTGGCAAGTCATTGGGGATAAAACACTAAGCAATGTAACTCACATTTAATAATTAATAATTGCTAAAATGTATAATAAAACAATATTAAATAAATGAAATGGGTTCAAGCCCCACTGAAATGACCTGGAGCACTAATTAAGGCTTTTTTCAGCATGCAAATGCTCTTTTGACACAGTTCTTACAGTCATAAGCCTTCTCAGAAGAGTTGTTGGTATTACAGCTAGAAAGATCACATAGAGTTCAATGTTTTTGGGATTGTCATGGTCAGGTGTCCAAATATGTTTGACAGCTATTACACGATCACTTTTAGGTTTTTAAGCGCATCAGAATCCCACTTTCTTATTTCTTTTGCAGGTTAGAGTTATAGTACACACTGTGGCCTGCTTACTGGCACTTGTGGTGCTTCCGGTGATTCTGTATTTGGGATTCTTCTATGTACACCTGACTGTATTATACCGTAGTGGACCACATGACCAGATGATGAGCAGTGCTTTTCAAGCTAGTCTTGAGGTAACGTTTACACAGAAATAACAATAAAAATCAATCTGTCAGTCAAGCTTTACATTGTTTAGGACTTCTTCTTATATACCTACCTTATATACCAAGGATTTGTATGCAAGTAAGAATGTAGGTATAACTTTAGCTTCAGGTATATCCCTATATGCACTTCTTTCCCTAAGCATATCAGACTTTGAGTGTTCACTGGCACCAAAATCATTATCATTTTTCATTAACTCAAAAAAGTTTTTGTTACTTATAGGGAGGCTTGGCGAGGATCACTCAGGGCCAGCCTCTAGACGTAGCTTTCGGTTCCCAAGTGACTCTACGTAGCGTGGCCAGCAAACCCGTTCCGTGCTGGCTCCACTCCCACAAAGCCAACTATCCCATCAGGTCAGACATCAACACTTTAGTACATTACATTCATCTCTATACAGATAGAAATAGCAGACTAGGAATGTTCCACTTTCTGTGTGCAAAGGTATGAAAATGGACGTGGCAGTTCCCACCAACAGCAGGTCACGTGCTATCCTTTCAAAGACGTCAACAACTGGTGGATTATCAAACATCCGAGCAGGTATTCATAACCCTGTCAGAATAGCATCCGGCAGTTTGGATATTATATCAAAGGATGCCAAATCAATCATTTGTAGTCTAGAATGGAGGCAGTATTTTATTTTTATTTATCAGGCAGAGCCTTGTGGTGAACAGTCCACCCCAACCGGTCAGACATGGTGATATTATACAGCTGCTACATGGCATGACATCACGGTTTCTCAACACGTAAGTAAACCCTCTCTTCTCATGTCTGACAGTCATAACTACTAGATAATATTACAGGAAAAGTTACATTATTTATTTTTTTAATTTATTCTTGCCAATACCACAGATTCACGTGTGTATTGTGAAAATCAAAACAATGTATTTCACATTGCAATTCCATGATCCCTCACCAGATGCTCATTTGGCTGCCAGCTTGTTCTATTAATGTCATTGTTTCTAAGACCTTACTGTAATTTTTGGCTAGTTAAACCTCCCTGTTTTGGCCAGGGGAGCTGCATGTGCTCTCTATGGCACCTGTTCTTCCATATATTGCTCCAGGGTGTAAGAACTAAGTGTGTTGCCCTGGTCAGAGTGTATCCGTTCTAATGGAGTACGAATATGTGTTGTACATTTTAGGCACGATGTTGCGGCTCCCATGAGCCCTCACTCACAGGAAGTGTCTGGCTACATCGATTTTAATGTGTCGATGCCAACCCAGAATCTGTGGAGAGTGGTGAGTGTCTTGCTTTAAAAAAGTGGAGTTTGTAAAGCTTAAGTTTGAAAAGTTGCCATTTGTTTTTTAGGACATTACAAATCGGGAGTCCGACCGAGACGTGTGGAAGACTATTCTGTCAGAGGTTCGGCTCATCCATGTCAACACATCTGCTATACTGAAGGTGCGCTTGTGTGCACACATCTGTATTTGTGCAATTAAGGGAATTTCAATTCTAAAAGTAGTTTGTTCATGCCTTTTCAAAACTAGTTACCCCGTAAATATGCTTAAAGATTTAATATGAACGAAGTAAACTGGCTTTACTCAGCGATGTCTGCTCAGGTAGCACAGTGAATGTGGTTTGCACCGTGAATCTCGGACTTGTACGGATCATAAATGGCTTCAAATCATCTGCCGTTGACATTAGAAACAAACCTTGCATGACACCTGAGCTTCATGAGGTTCTTCTTGTTCTTATGCAGCTGAGTGGAGTGTCTCTTCCAGACTGGGGTTTCCATCAGCTGGAGGTGGTGGGGGATAAGATCTTTAAAGGCTACCAGCAAAGCGGCATGTGGAACGTTGAAGAGCATCGATACGGCAGAAGTATGAAATACTTTCTTTAAGCGCATGTGATTCATGATTACAGAATAATTGCAAGATTCATTCATCGTTTTGTAAACCCTATCACAAGTTACATCAGCTATTTTATTTTACCCATTTATATAAAATAATGTTTGCAGTCTTTTCCTCATGTTCTAAACATAAGCAATAATTACACTGTGTCCTCTACAGGTCAGGAGCAGAGAGAACGAGAACTGGAGCTTAACACTCCCACACACACTGACTTCAGAAGAAATCTTACATTTATGGCCAAGTTCATGGAGTTGCAGGTACATTATCCTTTAAGAAACATCTGTGACTTAGTTTAACAGAGTTTAGATAACAGCCTAATTTGTATATTATGTTAGTTATTATCGTTTATGCTTAAAGCTCATTACAATTTAACGTAGCTTAGTGGTTAGGTTACAGCGCTAGTAATCAAAAGGTCGCCAGTTCAAACCTCACCTCTGCCAGGTTGCTGCTGTTGGGCCCTTGAGCGAGGCCCTTAACCGTCATTGCTCAGACTGTACTGTAACTCTACTGTAAGTCGCTTAGGATAAAGACGTCTGCTGAAAATGGAAATGGAAAATATAAACACAGCAGACTCTTGCATAATAAATGCAGAGGAACTTGAACACTGTCTATATTTGTGTGTGTGTGTGTGTGTGTGTGTGTGTGCGTGTGTGTGATAGTGGAAGATGCTGACTTTGAGAAATGAAGAATCTGAGCACAAGTACAGCTCCGTACCTCTGGAATGGATCACCATGGACACAAACATTGTGTATTGGCTTCATCCATCAAACAATGTATAAAGATTTTATAAAGTTCTTGTCCTTTTAACATGTATTATTAATAAAAGCGGTAAACTGTATCATTAGGGTGTAATATAACATTTGCCTTTTTCTTTTTTTAAGGCTCAGATCCATTTGTTGGGCAACATGGTTAACTGGACTCTTGCAAACCTGGCTCTGGTCATGTTTGCGATCCTGTTTTTAACCTATTTACTCAGGCGCAGAAGAAAAATAAAAGACATTCCTGAAGGTACAAATGAATACAGTGCAAAGTATAATGGTGCATGAAAATAAAATGTAGACAAATATTTCTCCTTTTGTTTTATGACAGCCTGTTGGGGTCGGTTGGTGTTGGCTGGTGGGATTTGCTCTGGAGGATGGGCAGTTAATTACTTGCCCTTTTTTCTAATGGAAAAGACCTTGTTCCTGTACCACTACCTTCCAGCTCTTACGTTTCAGGTTTTGCTGATACCTGTGGTTGTAGAACACTTGTACACTTACACAATCAGGTAACAACAAAAAACAACTCAGCATTTCAGTTTGTCAGTGCTTGTCTATATACTTTAATTCAGCCTTAAATGTCTTTATACCACAAGGGCTTACGTGGCTCTGAATGTATGTTTTATTGTGTTCCCAGATCTCCCTCTCATCAAAAAGCATTTGTTGTAGTAATCCTGGCAACTCTGTGCTCAGTATATCATTGCTATTATACCTTCAGCCCACTCGCTTACGGCCAGCCTGAGCTCACATCGGAGCATCTGCACACACTCCGCTGGAGAGAGAGCTGGGATATTCTTCTACGGAAGAGATGAAGGGGCATTAAACAGGGGTGAAAGGAAAAGATCTGAGTCTTATAACAGTGGAAAGTTACGACTTCATTACGAGACTCAAATAATTAATAACAGGTCAGCAGGTTTTTACAATCAGACAAGAAGAGGTTTTGGAGAATAATATTGAAGAGACTTTCCAAATATATAATGGTGTACTAGTGTAAAGTCCTATAGTACAACTGTTATATTGAGAATACTACTGGATGTATCAAGCCAATCTGTTAACACTGGTTGATGGTAAACTCAAGATTTACCAACATATACATTTTAATAATATAAATCCCCATGGGAACAGTGCAAAGTATCCAAGTGCTAATTTACCTGCAGTCTATCTGTACTGTTTCTCTGTGTGGGTGTGGACTACATCTAATAATGTTTCTACATTAGTCGGTAATACTTTTACAAGAAGTGAAATGTATTTTGTTTTTATTGTGTATAGTTTTGTATTTATGCTTATCCTGAAAGTAGAATTTATTATAAAAGTAAAATGTTTTTCATTTGTATATTTAATGTACATTATTTCCTTCTAAGCCAAATAATTTCGATATTTAGACATTAAATAAAATGTTAGTCTCATTTAAAAGGTTTCTGCATCAGTTCAGTTCATCTTCTTTAACCCTTTATCCTAATTAGGGTCAGTAAGGGTGCCAGAGCCTATCCAAGCTCTTCAATGGGCGCAACGCACACGCTAACACCCTGGATGGGGTGCCGGTCCATCGCAGCATTCCCACATCAGTATTCATGAATATGTGTAGCGGGTGTCGTCTGTTTGTAATCTGTCCAGAACAAAAGTCACCCTTTTCTATCCTTAGTTGAGTGTCGAGAGAGTCTTTAGCTCAGCTCGCCAGTGTGCCTGCCACTGCAACTCCTCAGCTTCCTGCTCCTGGCTGAATTTTTCCAGCCTCTCCAGTTCCTTCATGATCACTTGCTCATAGTTCTGCAGTGGAGAGATCCAAGCAGTCAGAAACAGCACATTACAAACCGTTGACTGTTTGATGCAGTTTATTCACCTGATGCAGTGCATTTCGAACTTCTACAGCCTGAAGATGCGCCGTTGTGGTTTTAGCTGTAGTGATGCTGGCTGTCTCTCGCTGTTCTTGGTTTACAGATGGGTCATCAGTGGCATTATAGTAATGAATTCCTGGCCAAGTTCTGCAAAATGTATTTACCATAAAACATCACATACATACAAAAACTGATCTAAATATAGCATTTTCCATTGTTTAACTTCCAAATTCGGACAATTTACAACAGCCAAAGCCATACAGAGGACCATGCTACTCTCTATACGTTTTGCAGCAGTGTGGTGGTTCATTATTCAGCTTTCTCTGCTGGCACTTTTGAGTTCTATAAAACATCGAAAATCTAGTATTTGATTTCATTAATATTAGGATGTACCTGCTTCCTCTCTCAAATAAAAAGTCTTTGTCCTTCGCCGGAGTACCAGCTTGTCTGTGGAAAATTAGGGCTGTAGATATTTCTTGTTTTGACTCCAACACTACAAGGAGAAAAATGGCAGAACATTC
>JAYDZG010000022.1:5014282-5026944 GCA_034509265.1 Microcambeva bendego
TCAGTTCATTGTCTTTAACCCCTTATCCTAATCAGGGTCAGTAGGGGTGCTGGAGCCTATCCCAGCTCTTCAACGGGTGCAAGGCACACGGTAACACCCTGGATGGAGCGCCACTCCATCGCAGGTACCTACAGGACGATTCAGTGTCTCCGATCAACCTGGTAGCATCAACCAAATCACCCCACCCGGGGATCGAACCAAGGACCTTCTCGCTGTGAAGCGACAGTGCTACACACTAAGCCACCGTGCCGCCTATACATCTTAATGTTTGTTTGGAAAAAAAAGTTGAGAGAACCTTACCCCTGTCGTATTAGGAGATTGTCTCTTCCAATTTAACAAGTGCTTAACCTGGTCTGCAGGTACTTTGATCATAGCATTTTCATTCCACAAATTCTGCACATAAAGGGTGAAGAAAAACCAGCGTTACAGTTGCCTTAACTGAGAAAACACATTTCTAAAATTACGACATTAAAAAACCTTTTAAGAGGATCATAAGAATTATAGAACTCAATGAAGATATGAATATGCTAGTAGCAGCTAGTTGTTTTTCCATTGCTCTGATGCAACCCCCCCACACACACTCACCTTTTCACACAAAGCTGGAGGATCTGCACCAATAAAAGTCTTAACACAGTTCCCTCTGTTATTCAGCACAGTATTCCAGCGCACCATAGAGAAGTTGTCATCACTCTGTCCACAAGCAGGTTTATCCTCCTCATTGGGCAACGTCACCAGCATACTCTTCACATGCACCTCAGAAGGCATTTCTGCCCTCCTATCAACAGGAACCCATTCATTTAGGTCTGGCTGGGTGTACTCTTTTCTTGGAGGCAAGTCTTCCACTACAGGAACATTTTCTTCTGTATTTTCTGTCTCACTGTCCATGTACTCTACATTTTCATTTTCCCCTTCAGAGCTGGAGTCACTTCCGGTCAGATAGTCCTCTTCTTTTTTGATCCTTTTTTTTGGAGGAGGTCCTCGTTTTGAAGTCGTCTTCCGACCACTTCTCTGAATCTGGAAAAGAAAACTCACTCTTTAGTGTAAGAAATGACTTGGACTCATACTCATGCATAATACCAAGTTTAACTTACAACGACTTGCCGTTTCATCCATTTCCACTTGTTTAAACACTGGCAGTCAAGCCGGTTGGGAATTTCAGCAGCAATTTTTGACCATTTACCTGATAAGAAGGTTAAACTGTTACATAGACAATTTGTATTCACAATATTAGAGATGGCAAGACGTCAGAAAAACTGATGGGAAAATGGCGTTGTGTGGGGGGTAAATTTATACCAAGGATAAAATAATTCTACCGGTTGTACATGCGTCGTCACTCACCAACACCGTGTTTCTCCACCAGTTTTTTCAACAGTTCCACTTCTTCTTTACTCCAAGGACCTCTCTTAACACCCTCACGGAGACAATCCAGATATCTAAATGCATTTGAAGAAAAACTATTTAATGATACACTTGTCAATTCTAACTACGCATTTGATCTAGCATCTATTGCATTGTGTTCAAAATGGCGAATGTACACACCTATCACGGCATGCACCGTCTGTCCGGCCGGGTACTTCATTTTTGATTTTCCACCACTCCTTACAGCCGTACTTTTTCACAGCGTTCCGCAGTAACTGCATATAAATGGTTTATACGATCTATAAGTTATCTTTTTATAACATCATCAAGTGAAGGTGCTTCAGTAACGTAATACATTCATGACACACAGTAGATCGTCAAAAGCATTTTTTGACTGGAGTAAACCCTGTACATGGAGAACATGTAAACTCCACAGAGAAAGGACCCAGGCCGCTAAAATTGCCTTTATGTGTGTGTGTTGAGGTGTGAATGTATTTGTGTGCCTTTGTATATAACAATACTGCATTATGGGAAATGTGGCTCAGTTTAATAATTAGTGCTACTTTTATAAGTGAGATGTTGATTCCTTTCAGCTGACCTCGTCCTCCTCTTTTGTCCATGGGCCCTTTTTTAGCGAGGGATCCAGAACACCTGTCCATCTGTAAATGAGCTGGGAATAATCCCGAGCCTCCATAAAGTACGCCACTGTTGAGATAATGCAAATAAATGTTTTTAAAGACAAAGGGGCAATTATATAAACTTAACCAGTAAAAAAAAAATCTCTGTATATAAATAGCACAGTTTCTTTATTACTTAAATATCATTGAGAGTACTTTGAGTATAGGGTATGAAGTTGCCAATTCGCATCTTCTCCACAAGTTCTATGAGGACCTGGTCCTCCTCTTTAGTCCACTCCCTCTTCTTGAAGCTTTTAGATATGTAACGTTGGTATATCTGGAAGCACATAAAAGCTGTCCTGTTGGTCTAAAACAAAGAAAAAGACTTAATTAATCACCCTCAGACATTTTTTCTTAATGTACATTACTAATCATTTCAGAAGCCTGGCACATTGTCCTTCTGTGAATTAATTTTAAAGAAATGTGTATTAAATGTTATGTAACAATAAAACTTACCCCAAGTGCTTCTGCAATCTGGTCCCAGTGGCGACACTTAAACTGTGCTGCAACCTCGCCGAGCTTCTTGATCTCGTCATCCTTCCACGTCGATTTGTTAATAGAGGGATGAAGATAATTCTGCCAGAATCTCTTCAAATCCTCAGGTTCTCGACTGCCCTCGAACTGTAATTATGTACAATAACTGTGCTAATATGAATGCTTTGTTTTAATAAAGAGGTTTAGAGAGATACACATACATCAATATTTGATATTTTGTCCCAGTCGTGATCATCATGGCGATTCCCATACAACTCTTCTTCCTTCATTGAGCTGAAAAACAGACAAACATTAAAATATTATCAGGTCTATAGTGATAATGGCTAGAATAAACTCAACTGTAATGTAAATGACTCTGTGAAGTTGGGATCAGACACATGGGAATCAAGACTTTTGGTTCTTAATTTCAGCAACAGTTTGTGTAAAGGCTGAAATGATGCATATCTGGGCTTTAAGTGTAAATAGAGCAAAATATGAACATTGATTTAAAGCATTAAGACAATCTCTTTTTTGTCTGACACACGTGGAAGCAACAGAAGGAGCTTCACATTTATGATTCATAAGTTATCCACCAAAAAAAATGTGGTAATTCATATTGTACACACCTTATTTGTGCAATGTCCTTCTCTAAAACACCGATAAGCTTTTTCAGTTCTTTTTTATCTTCGTCTTTAGCTTTAGACAACTTTGTAGTCAAGTATTCAGTCCTATAAAACGACAGAAAACATTGTGAAAGCTTTTTTTTTTAACATAAAGCATTATTATTGTCATTTTTACTGCTTTAAAACTCACTTGGACATTTTAGGTTGTAGCAAACGTTTCATAGTGTCTGTAGTCACTGCTTTTACCAGCAACGTTTTCTGCCACGCCTCCCCTGAAACAAAAAACATACATTATAAATATGTTATATCCTATTAAGTCTTAAAAATGCCATATAAACTGCCCCATACATCTTTTAATTTTGATTTCATCACAAAGTTTGGTCCCGTTCATCAACTTTTCTTTGGTTTCTTCATTTGCTGGAGGGCCCTAAAAAACAATCATCTTAGGATTTAGAATATTAGTGGGTGTGCATAACACACATATCCAACATTTGCTTATGCACATATGGTAAAAATTTAATAACTAGATCATCCTACCAGACCAGACAGCTTGTCTTTAAAATATGGTTTCATAAAGTTGCCAAGAAAAAGTCTGAGTTGAGGCAAACCAGATGAGGCCGATGCAGGACCAGAAAGCTGAGCTTCAAGATCTTTCTGTAAAAAAAAAGAACATAACATAATAAAATAAAAGACTAATTGAAGTATGTGATTATATTATTTACCAAAGCAATTATAACTAACCTGTTGTTGGCGGTTGTCATTAAGAAGACGCTCCAACTCACTGAGTTTTTCTTTCAGTACCTCCTGATAAACCAAATTCATTTGCAGACAAGTTTCCAAATTTTGAGGAAGAACCAACTCATCGTCTTCATCACTCTAATAAAATAGCAAATGAACCTTATAAAAAAAAAGCTTTCCCTGATTTATGATCACTGAATGTCTAAAATAATAATGATGGTGAAACCTTACAGAATCAGCCTGGCTGTTGGTGCCATGTTCACTGTCTGTATAAAAAAGAGTGTTAAACTCACTCTACTCTCAAAGGAACACCAGAATATAAAAGCATTTACATCAACCTAATTACTCGCCACATCAACTGCTTATATGGACCCAAACATTTGATGTGCTTAACTCCTATTGTGTTTGGATTGTGTCAAATTTCAACAGGGATAGACTACTTGTAGATTTCCATATAATGTTGGTTTTAAGATTTTTAAGAAGTTAAATCTGGTAAAACTATAGACCGTGACTTCAGAGAAGACACAGATATAGTAGTTAAATACTGGCTGCAGGTTTACCTGTCAGGACATCAACTAGTGCTGCTTCAGCACCAAGTGTCTCTTCTAACTCTTTTATCTCCTTCTGTATTTGCTGTCGCTCTGCCTCCAAGTTTCTTTGTATCTGATAAAAACCAAGGAGAAACGGATATACAAAAGAACTGTTGCAGTTCAACTGATTCATCCCAAAGCATTAAACTCAAGATGTAATAGTACCCCTTCCTCCCCTGCATGTCCACTGTCATCAGAGTCATCAGCTGTCAGAAACACCAAGAAGATGTGTGTGATTTTAAAGGGTCTATCGTTAACACTGATCTATGAGTGTATGCATTGCTTCACTTACTGCTTTCACTGTCTGAAGAAAGCGGGTCTACAACATTGCTGTTGTTTCCAAGACTGGTCTCCAGTGCCAGAATTTCCTTCTGGAGTTTGTTCCTCTGATCCAGGAGGTCTTTTGGGGATGGCATTATTTCCTCCTTTTATCAAAGCAAAATCTGCACAAACAAAGAACACTGAATAGTAAATAGTCCAGATACTGAGAAAATGGGAATGACCTAAATAAGTATATGAGTTAAAAGATGTCATTGTTTAAAAACTGTGATGCACTGTGTCCTCTGACACATCAGAACCAACAATAACACCATGTGCACCATGAGCCTTCACCCTGTCGTCGGTTCCACTGTTCCTTCCTTGTACCTCTTCTGGTAGATACTACCTCCCGTGAACCCTCCACAATATTCCTGTTTATTACCAAAAGTTAAAATACTCAGATCTAAAAAACTTACAAATCAAGTTAAGAAAGTGAAAAGCCCTATGAAATGATAGTATATTATACAGCAAAGAATCACTCAGGTAAACAAAGCTATACTAAATAAAATACATTTATAAACACAAAACTTACTGCAAGCGAAAAGTTTCCTAAATACAAATAAAACATCCAGGTGAACGTGAACCGTAGAGACTCTGCAATCATTATCTCGGCGTGATGCTACATCTAGTTAGCATATTACCCACAATGCACCTCGCCGCCTATCCAACGCTCCAAGACAATGTGCTTTGGGGTAGTTTAAACACGTTTACACTAACTGCTTTATTCAAATATTATTAAACACGATCAGACTCAACAGACTAACATAATCTACAAGACTGAACGTAAACAAGACGCACTGACAAAAGCTACAACACCTGGTCACGTGGACGTCAACTTAGAACTTTTATTTTTCAAAATAAAAGCGTTTTTCATCTGGTCACCAACCCTGTCAAAAATGAAGTACATTTGGGAAGACTATTCTCCGGGGTGCACTATTTAAACATTATATATATAACAGTGTTTTCCTACCACGATGTGAATTAGACTAATAAAATTGTCCATGACTGTGTTTTAATAAAAACTTGCGTACTAATATAGCTTGTTTAAAGAGTAACGATTTCCTCTCAAGGTTGTAACCAAAGTGTAAAACATGACCTTAAAAACCCAGTAAACAAAATCCATCCATTACTGATACCTGTAGAAAAGCAGGTTATTAACTGTGAGTGCTTTCTAATTGAGAATATATGAGAAGGGCATTTATTACTATAATGTACCAAGTGTAAGGTTTTTTTTTGTTCAGAACCTTTTATAAAAATAAATTAGCGATTATACTAACACCCAATTAACACATAAAACTACATTTATGAATTATAAATGATAAATACACTAACTAATATTACAGCTGTGAATTAATATCAGAGGTCAACCTGGTACTTGTTAGCTTGGTTGCTAGTGTTTGCTGCTAAGCTAATAGCAGTCACTAAAAACGATCTACATTTATAACTGTTCATCCTATTAATATTGTAATAAATAAATGCTCTCATTGGGGTTGTGAATTGTGGTGGTCTGTTCACATTTATAAGCACAAGTTAAAAAGCAAAGAGTAATTAATTGACGCGCAGAGAACGAGAGCCTCACTACGCATGCTCCGATTCACGAACTTGACCTAGCTCACCGGCAGGGTCGTGAATTAGCATAGGATGCGCAAAGTGCGGAAGGTGGATTCATCCTTTACATACATGTAATTTAAACTGTTATTTCCATTTATATTAACATATAAAAATACACATTTACTACAAATGAATCAACGTCTCAGAACCATTGTTTTCAGAAGTATGTGTAAATCAAGACAGAAACCAAGTAGTTATGTAAAATTTACGTACTTTATTGTTAGCTTTACAATGCTGTTAACAGATGATCATTCATTTAAATATCGGTTCACGGCATCCTTGCCGAGTTGGCTCAGTATTGTTTCCTCTCATTTCGTGTGTTTCTCCAGCTCTTACTAATACGAAAGAGTACAAAAAATTTGCACACGTGTTCGCTGCTACTTTCAACATCGTGCTAACTAAAACAACTTAGCTGCAGTGTCGCGCCGATGACGTCACATAGACGAGACATGATCATATAGTAACAAGGTACATTAACAACCTACTAAAAAAATGAAAATAGAGAAAACAAATATTAATTATGGCTCCCATTAGTGCGGCTCACTTCCCTTCCTGTGTGTACAAGAAAACGATCACACATTAATTTAAGACTTGCTACACAGAGGTTGGCTAGTAATTTATATTTTTTTGTATAAGTAGTTCATTTGACTCCATACATTTAAATATAAGTGGAATTTATTTTATATCCATATTTGGCTTTTGGGTGAAATTTATGGAAAACATAAAGAAAGTTCA
The DNA here is from genome assembly GCA_034509265.1 of Microcambeva bendego. NCBI lineage: Eukaryota > Metazoa > Chordata > Actinopteri > Siluriformes > Trichomycteridae > Microcambeva > Microcambeva bendego. The sequence goes on from JAYDZG010000022.1 coordinate 5,021,408, forward strand.
CACTACAGTGGTATCATATGAAAGTAGGGCATTTAAGTAGAAACATGCAATGGTGATTTCCTCATCTCAAACAATTTATTGAAGCAGAAGCCAACAATAGTGGTGGGTATACAAAAATGTCAACATCTCAGTAACTTGTCATGTGCACATGAGCATCAATTACAACCCGACTCTTCTTGAAGGGTGGCCCTAAGGTCATTGGGGTTCTGGGGTACAGCTACAAGCCTCTACATGGTTTTAAACAAAATAGGCCTGTGTTGACACAATGACTGGATTAATGATGTTATTCAATTAGTACGGGCTTGTCACTGTACCATTTCACTTTTACCTCTTTTGTCTCAGTAATAAAACTTTGAGTTGTAACTAAAGATTATCTGAATGTGCTACTTAGTTGTTATAATTACATATTACAATATCTATTATCGGAATAGCTTGTTTCCAAGCACTAGGAAAACCTATATTTACAAACCTAACCTTGACCGAGATTCGTGCATTTTATTTTTTAGATTTTAGATGTAGAATACTGTTTTTCATCACTGTGCAGTGAAATTTGTCCTCTGGATTTTAACCAAATCCACGCAGTGAACCATACACAATAGTAAACAGTAGGGGTCAGTGAGCACACATGCCCAGAGCGGTGGGCAGCCCTAGCCACAACACCCAGGGAGCAGTTAGAGGTTAGATGCCTTGCTCAAGCGCACTTCAGTCGTGACCTGTTGGCTCTGGGAATCAAACCAGCAACCTTTATTTCCGGCTGCCTTTATTTATAAAATATTGAAATATCTGAGATAATGTTGCTCATGATTATCATTAGGTTTACGTTTGAAGACACATGGGACATTACCTCATATTTCAATTTAATGCGAATTTATGTTCGATTTTTTCATACAATTATATGAAATAATACAATAACAAAAAATATCATATAGCTACACCCCCCCAACAGTACTAATGTTAAGTTAACAGCTGATCAACTAAAACCCAACAATTTAAAAGCCATAATTTGCAGCAGACTAACTATAGGAAAGATTTAATACTTATATTAAAGGGGCATAATTCATACTTTACTACTATATAAAGTTGTATCTTTTTGAAAAAATCAGAAAACAGTTTTCAGTTTAATTTTTTTTTATTCTAAAAATTTGAATACATTCTAATAAGGCTCCACATACATAATTTAATTTTACTATAAAATATTGTACAAATACTTGCAGATTAGTAAAGCTGTAATGATCTCACACTGATTTCCAACATTGAATTATAATATAAATTAAATCATAGTGTTTAAATAAGTCTGAGTACAACAAATAACACAAATTAGTTTGGCCAAGTTAAGTGAGTCAGTCAGTTTATTTTTAAACTTAAAATGTTGCATTATATAGGAGTTACATATTTACATAAAATTAAAATGAATTTAATAATGATAAAATAAACTGTTAGCTGAAAAAATTCTAAATGTTTTAATGTGCTCCTACAAAGAGCCACAGAGCTGACTGCCATTTCCACAATGAGTGTTAGGGTGCATTCAGGCTGCTAACGGAAACGGCTTCATTCACATCAGCAGGTCAGGGGATATGTTGCAGATGTCAATAACCAAAATTCATCTTCTACTAGCTACAACTTCCTCCAAACAGTGTGACTGCATGCCATAATCTAATACCACTGTGGTAACAAGACAAAACAATCTATGCAAACTGTCACACAAACAGATGGACAGTTACTAATAAAAATGAGAGAAATGGCTTGCTTTACTTCAGTGTGTCATAAGTTCTTTACTTCTCTTCACTGAAACAACATAAAATAAAACGTAATCTGAATAAGCTTAAAAAAACAAAACAACGAAGGTAGAGAGAAATACTACATACTGAAGTACAATGAGCTTTTATTTTGGAACTTCGGTGATCTTGTCTATTGAACTGAGGAGGGCAGATGCGAGGCACAACGTCTCTCTTCCTGTTAGCAATTGCCTAAAAGAAAAACAAAGCACAAATTCATCATACACAATCTTACTATATAGTTAATCAGTGATGTTTATAAAATGTTCATTTACAGTTTCATATTAACCCCTTAAATCCAAGCTGTTTTTTCCATTTTATTTATTTTTAATCAACTACCAGTGAGGAAACTATGAGGACGAGAAAAGAAAAAAAACAGGTCATGGTGTCAAAAGGGCTTCACCTATTGTTTCACTTAAAGACCATTAATACCAATCAAGCTCAGTCATTGTTAGTGCAGTGCCATATCTATCTAATCTACCTTACCCTTACCCTACCCACCTACCTTCTAATCTATCCCATCCCATCCCATCTAATCTAATCTAACTGTCTGTCTCTCTCTCTATAAACTACAAAAGGTGGCTGTATGTATATACTGAGCTACTTATTATAACTATTTTCACATAACTACTGTTCATCACAGCAAAAATATACAAAATAAATGTGACCATTATTTTGCAATATCAATATATTCAGATTAGCAATCAAGCATTTTGAAATCCAACCTATTCGGGGAAAAAAAGTCTTATTTTCTTCAAAACTGTCCAAAGGTCACTAATAAATAAATATTTCCACATACTTAATTGAACTTTCTGCATCTTGAGTGACTTTATGAAGGTACTCCGATGCTACTTGTGCATTTTGTCTCATTGTTCGTAATGCATCAGATTCTCCAGCTCGAAGTCGCTCGTTTTCCCATTTGTAGCTCTCAACCTGGCTCTGCAAAAAAAGGATCAATTATTATTTTTAATAACATTAGAATCACAACAATACAAGCTAAATTTGATTAAAAGTAACAGTAACATCAAACCTGAAGTTGATGGACTTCTTGTTTTAATCTCAACAAATTGCTTTCAGCTTTAATTGCTCTTTTCTAAAAAAAAGGCAACAAATAAACAAAATAAAATTCACCATTCTCATCAGTTTGAAAAAATAAATTTAGCATCTGCTGCAGCACTTTTTCAAAGCCTCTCAATACATTTTAAGAACTGTAGGTTCGTAAGCTTATTGTGTCTTGCTATATAACCAGCTGAACATGAGACTACTGGAGACTACAGTTTGAACAAAGCCTGTTTTTTATTCTTGTACCACATAAGGAAAAAATTGTGCCATGCAATAGCAAACAGACATTAACTGGAGTTAAGTACAGCAAAACATAATGGAAATTGTTACATACTGTCATTAGCTGGAGGTTTTGTTCCACAGAATGCACCATGGTCTCTAAGGCTTTAGCTTCTCTGTCTTCTTGTAGCTTTCGATTGTGCATCTCATCTGTGAGCCGGGTGATCCTTCACACAACACAAACACGCTTTCTGATTAGATCTGCATTTACGAACCACAAGAATACCCTCGAATAGCTTATATAATACATGATTATCAGACAGCATCAATTAGCTTATATTTCTTACTTTGCAGAGTCAGCATCCGACTTTTCAATCAGCTCCTTGATGTACCTCCTAAGCTGTGAGTTTTCTTCTCTTAGCTTAACAAAGTACAAGTTGAATTAGTGCTGCACATTCCATTTAGACAGGGGTTTTAAAACCAATCAGGATCTTATCACCTTTTGGTGGTGTCTAACCGCATTATCGGTGCTGTTCTTCTTAGCTTGGAAGGTCAGGTTGATGACTGAGGTCTCCACATCTCCTTCATAGCTGCCAGTGCTTTTTCTGTTAAAGCGAGTCTCGGGTGAGAAGTCATTTCCCACTTCCCACTCATCCACTGTTTCATCTTTAGACATTAAAGAGTGATCTAAAAAAGCACTGCCATCCAGAGCCCCAGACAGTGCAGGGGACTTTTCAGGTGGAGAGAGCTGGTAGCTTTTAGTCCATTCGTCCTCAGGCTCATCATAAAAAGACTCAGCAAGCAATGAGGGATCGGTAAAAAAGTGACTTTTGGGGCTGTGATCAAAGCCTCTAGAGTACTCATATTCATCTTTTAGCTGACAGGCGGCACCAGACGTTATCTACAGAAAGAACAAAAATAATTACTGACATCAAACTATGCATTTTTCATCAGATGGGCAATTATACTTCACAAACTCCTGGCCAGACCTGAGATTCATGTGGACAAACAGTTTTCATGTATGTGATGTTAAGACAAAATTAGATTCAATCAATAAAGCATACATGGAATGACATGCAGAATAAAGGTGTTTAATATTTTAATGGAACACTATAAACTCATGGACAAACAGTGCGAGTTCAATTATGAATTAAATTAAAAATGAAAACTTAGGTTAGCATGTAAACATTTAAAATATCAGATTTCAGGGTATAAATACCTATATTATATGAAGCAACATGCAATTATTATTATTCTATTAAGTGTTTAGATGCAACATGTGGTGAATGATGGATATAAACTGGGATATAAAGTGCAGCAGATCACTTAAATACTGTTTATAGTGGATTACCTTTTTTCCATCAGTGGGGTAGACAGGTGGGTTTTTATTCCTGATGAATTCTTTAAAAGAGAAGGGGTTCAGTTCTTCACCCTCTTCCGGCTCGTCTAAAGTGGTCGAATAACAATATAAACATTACATTCAAATCAATTATACAGAATTGCACATTCTTGGTAGGACAAAGCAATGTTATTTATTATACAACCACACAGAAAGCACAAATAACACATTTTAGTTAAAGTAATTGTTTACTGTCAGAATGTCACTAAAGATGAATAACGAACCATGTACAGGTTGCCAGGTATGTAACAATCCCACCCACATCAGATCTCAATTACAAGTCAAACCACCTAGAATTACTTATTTTCGGGTTATTAGAAATATATAATCAGTCAAGCAATGCTATGTCCATTCATGTATATTATAAAATCATATCAGATGCTACCTAAAACAGCCTTAAACTCGGGCTTACTTTTTAGCCGAAGTTTGTCTGTAAAAACAAGTAACGAGTCAAACTGAAATATTCAGAAAGAGCGAATAATAGCGCCAACACTCACCATCTTCAATAATAAGCTTGTTCTTAGTTGTTTTGTGTGTTGACATGTTTGCTTTAGGTTAAAGTGGACGAAAAGAAGTACTGTAGTGTTGTCACGGCGAATTTAACATTAGTTTCTTTAAAAAACTAAAATGCAACAAGGACATGATGTTTATTTTTTAATTCCAGCTCCAGTTCTTGTCAGGACATCCATAACTTAATAATACAAACATATTTCAGTAAAACTTCAGCTCACTCCGAGTACTTTCATTCTTTCCAGTTCTTGTCTTCTTACTTTAAAATCGACAAGTAATGAACTACCAAGGTTGTGTACCGCCACCTAGTGTTATGGAGTAAAGCCCAATCAAAAATACAGTTGGGGTAAGACCTTTCCAAGGCAGCTGGCAGGAGGAAGTGGAGGTCCTTGTGGAGGACCTATTATATATTATAAACCTATTATTTATAAACCATCTTATACTACTCGACATTAAGAAAACATGTTGGTTATAAGACAGAATTTCTTTTTTTATTATCACTGAAATCCACGACTGCACTCGCAACCTTCATCGCAAAACAGGCGTAGACACTCCCGAGAAGTTGAGGCATT
>JAYDZG010000022.1:5051672-5076934 GCA_034509265.1 Microcambeva bendego
CAATTAACCTGGTAACATGTCTTTGGACTGTGGGAGAAAACCGGAGTACCGGGAGGAAACCCACATGAACACGGGGAGAACATGCAAATTCCACACAGAAAGGACCGAGATCGCCCCACCCGGGGCTCGAACCCAGGACCTTGCTGTGAGGCGACAGTGCTACACACTAAGCCACCGTGCCGCCCGGTTATTAATTACACCAATTTAATATTGACTAAAGCTTATAAAAAGAGCAAATCACAAAATAGAGCCCATGTTATCAGTTTTTCTGACTTACTTGATCATATGTGGCACAGTAACTTTAGAGTTCTCTTCAAACACACTGGTCATCAGGCCATTACAGCGGATATTATCTATGCACTGTACAACACCAAATGAAGCGTGGTACAGTGTGGAAACAAAGCCTCACAGTTAGTCAGATTAAACATAGAGCAATTATGAAATTAGTTTCTGTTCAAGAGAAAACACAAAAGTTAGTTTATAACTATATTAACTTCACTTCACATTCAATTTCAAGTTTGTCTTGGTAAAAAAAATGAGTTTTCTTTTAACCTGGCTAATATCGCTGGTCCAGGCTGCTTTCTCTTGGCGCGATGGAGCCAGAAGAACCACTGTAAAGGCAGGAGCATCTGTAGGTTCCACCACTATCTTGAAGTCCAGATGGCCAAACACCTGCCCTGATGTCTTAGCTGATAATTCAACAAACATAAATAATTACTTCTGCATGTATGTAAGAGTAGAAAGTCTGCACGAGTAGAAATTGTAAATCTACTAATAATAGCGTCATGACGAAAATATTCCCACTCATTTATTGGTCCCAGAATAATCCTAAATTATTTATGTTATTTACACTGAACGACCCAAACACACCAAAAGACTGGACACAATTATTGGCACCTGCTCAGAAATGTATTTTATTTATGGTCTGGTAATTTGTAATTTGTACCCTCATGGGTTAGGGTTAAACCTAGAAAACCCCAAATAATTGCTCTTCGATGCTCGGCATTATGAAATCTTATATCAAATCCTTATTTGAACAATTTGAGCCCAGTGTCAGAGGACTTGGTCTCCACCAGCAGTCACGGTTCACAAAGGAACCCAAAAAATGCATCTGGAGCTGGAGAGAAAACAAAGGCATGTGGTTTTAAAGAACATCTTCATAGTTACAGGAAGAGACTTCAGTTATATTGAACAAACATTTAATTGAGGATGCCAATAATTTTGTCTAGTCTATTTCTGTGGTTATCAGTTGAATGAAACGTTATCTTCAGATGTAATGGTGCAAATAAATTCACACAGACAAGATGCCTGCACTTAAATAAAAGTCAAATTAAATGTAAGTGTCAGTGAATTTTTATTTTATTTGCATTTTCCATCCTGCCCCACTTTCACTATTTCAAATTTATGTTACAATCTCTTAATAATATTAATACAGCTTATAAATAACCCAGCTTGACCTGATGAACCTTTTGAGCTTATTAGACATTAAATGACCGTAATTCATTCAGAGGACATTCCAAGCTTCTCTCATATCTAATATCTAATTTGCTAATATCTACATGTGATGAAAGCATGGAACGATGTGACATTTAAAAAAGCTTGTTTGGGTTCATCATTCAGTTATTAATAAAAAGACTTACAGTCTTCATCATTGGCATCAGGTTCTTCAATGAGGGTGCACTCGATTAGGGACAGGACACCCCCTTGCTGCAAGGGGAATATCAGCATTTAGTAATATGTACAAATCCTGCACAATGTGATAATATATTTTAACTGCTGATACTGTGTGTATTTTAAAAGGGGCCACGTGATTTAATTTAAATGTGTTTTGCTTACTCAATAAATTGATCCTAAAATGTGCTAGCCCACTACCACTGGGATTTAGGATTCAAATCCACATACAGACATGATTGGCTATGTCAGAGGGGAGGGGGGGGGGAAGCTGGTCAAGCCTTGTGATAGAAGAGTGGCTGCGAGCCTGGCCAGGGTGAAGCAGTTGTTAAAATAGGAATTAAATATTAAACACAAATGTAACATTTTTTACAGGCCAGACACATAGTCTTCTTGTTCCAGAATCCTTACATATTGATAACATCTGGGTTCAGTTTTCTTTTTAATCCAAAACACATTTAAAAAGAATAAACAGGACTTCACAAGTCTGAGAAGTCAGTGTCAGAATTTCAAGTTTACCAAACTATTGCCCCTCTACACAAACGAGAGATGTGAGCAAGAATAGCAGTGAGTAAATATGTGTATAAGATTTACTTTAAGCAGGTGAAGTTTGCCTCCTGAGCTGCGGGTGCAGATAAGGAAGTGCTTGGTAAACAGAAAGCACTGTCTGTCTTCTTCTTTCTTCAGGGATAGAGAACCCAGTCGCACCTTACTGAGCTTTCCTCTCTCTACAGAGGGTAGCTGAATCAAAGAGCCTGAGGAAGACAGAGACAAAGAAATGGAAAACTATTCAAAAACGAATTAATCAACGAATTAATTTATTCTTTAAATACTTCCATTACTTTTACATTTTCACTTGAAACACATAGAAGGAGTCTGAGAGAGCCAGATCTATGGTCCTGGTTTAGTGCCTGAAAGGCTTGTTTACCTTGTCTTACAAAGGTCTGGCTGGTGTCGAGAAGAATGTCACAGCCCTCAACAATCATGCGCTCAATGGCCAAATTCTTACGGATGTTCTCCGTGTCACTCACTTCATCATGCATCACCCTGAACATTCACAGAAAAGGATTATTAAAGTTCTGAAAGAAATACTCAAAAACTCTATATTAACACACCAAACAAAAAAGACAATAAACAAATCCAGACAAGATGTGTACATTTCCACCCCATAAAAAATCAAATCATTCCTCAAATCAAACTTTATTCATGAATAATTGTGGAATAGAACCATTTTCCATGACATACAAGTCCTGACATCTCGTTTAAATTCCTTCAGACAGAAACCGGCATTATTTTGGATTACCTGGACAGCTCTTCAAGCTTGGATTTGGCAAACTCCAGACTTTTCCGCTCTACGTGCTCATGAGGCGTGTGGGCCAACAGTTCATGGAGTGTTATAATATAACGTGGAATCTGTTAACACAGAGCAAGAATGAAACAATAGTAATAATAACATTTTTTACCTTAAAACAAATTATAATAGCAGGATGAAAAACAGTTTGGTGGTCCCACCTGGAACATGGGGTATGTGAGAAAGGTCTCTAGCATCCTTCCTTCACATGCAGCGTTTGACTCGTATTGCTTCAGCAGCTTGTCAAAGTCCCTGTTCTGCTTACAGTTAGCCAAAACCTGCAAGCTGTATTGGTGGTTCCTCACAAACTCCTGGTAGATGTTTAGCATGGGCAGCAGGATGTCGAAAAGATCAGCTGAAACAACACCAAACACAACATAAGTGTCCAAACAATTCTCAGTTCTGTATAGATGCAGAGTCTGTTTAGTTTTGACTTTATTAATGTTCATGGAGGAGGAAGGTTAAGGGCTTTGATCAAGAGCCCAACAGTGGCTTCATGGCAGAGCTGTTATTCAAACTTTCAACCTTTAGTTGATATTCCAAAGCTCTACCCACTCTTCACTTGTTTTGACTTGGTTTGGTTGTGTTGTCTGATACACTCTTGTCCAAATGTGTGTTTTAATTTGTTAGTCTTTTTAGTGTTATTGTATCGCTTCGATTAGTCTTTTTTTCCTGTTTATTTTGTATCTTCCTTTGATATTTTGATTTTGACTTGATACTTAATTATATTGCAGACATTTCCGCTCACCAGCTGAGTCCCACATATCATCTACCAATTTGGGATGTAACATGTATTCCTTTAAACATGTAAGCTATCACCCACCTACCTACCTAACCACCCACCTACCTACCTACCTGCCTGCCTGCCTCCCTGCCTCCCACCCTCCCTCTCTCCCTTCCTTCCTACCGACCTACCCACCTACCTACCTACCAACCACAGATTAATTGTACATTATTAAATAATTGTGAATTTATAAAGATTTGAGAAATATTTATGTATTTAACTGATCAAAAATACAAAATCATCAGTTCTGTTTTCAAGGTGATAAACAAGCCAGATTTTGTAGTCATGTTAGATGAATGCTTATCTGAAACATTGAAGCCTAACTGACATGGCTAATGTTTTGTCAGTGATTCATTGTTGCACATCTTGTCTGTGTCTGCAGACGGTGAGATAGCAGGGATCAGACGTCACTTGCTGTGTTTTACTACGACACCGCATGCCAGCTTATTCTTGTCTATGCAGACTGGTTGCATATATTTATTCATTTATTGTTTTCACCGAAGAGCACTGCGCATGCTTTTTATCAGAGAAGCTGAATAGTGGGTACTTACCTAAAACGAGAGTGGGCCAATTTGCGATCCTTGCCTTCAAGCCTTGGTGGAATATCTCATGTAAAAACATGATAGTTTCACTAAAGAGAAAGAAAACCTTAAATAATTAGTGTCCTGTACAAAATAATAATATTTTATACATAATTGCTAGAGCCTATTCCAGCTATTCAATGGGCGCGAGGGAAAACACCCTGGACGGGGCGGGATGTCTGCATCGTACGGCAGACACATACACCTAAATGCCCCTATAGGGAAATTCAGACTGCATGTTTGCTGGACTTTTTAAAAAATAGTTATATTTTCTATTAAAACGCATTAGTCTTAAATATGTGATTGACACATGAGTCCAGACACACCTGTTGAGGAAGATGCTGCTGACATCATCATGGTTAATGGGAGGTTTCTTTGAGCTTGCGGCCATGCGCAGCGGCCTGAGGAAGCAGTTGACCAGAATGGAGAGCTGGTGGAGATATTCCGTCTCGGCCTCCACCATGTTGAAGACGATCTGGTTCCTCTTCCTCATGCTCTCGGCATGAGGCGAGCAGATGTAGTCCTGAACAATGATTTTCCATTTCCTCCTACACAGCCAGCCTCGCATGAAGCTCTGAACCTACATGAGAGGTCACATGATCATACCATTACGTTAATTGAAAACTCGATGAAAAGGACTTTATGATGATTGTGACATTTAGATAATTGCTTAAATCAGGGCAGGAAGGGCAATTGCTCTGGGGTGTCAGACCAGAGGTCATCATTGTGCTGTCTCTTACAGATGCACCCGCTGATGTTTAAAGCATCGGCAGAATAGAATCGTATCGACAGTTGTTGCATTCTTTATTTCATTAATTAGTAAATTAATTCATTGTTGTCCATGCATTCATTTTAATACCTTTTTAATTTTCTTTATATCCGGATCATCCTCCTCTTGGTTGACTTGGTAAGGTCGCATTCTTTCCTTGGTTTTGTTCAAGGCTATAATCTGAAAAAATGCCATAAATGACATATGAAAAGTATATTACAAGGACTAAAATAATAAATTAAATTAGTCAGAGCCCTTTAATAACCATAAATACCGTATAGTGTACACACACACATACACTGACACACACAAGTGAGTACAAGGAAAAGTCTATTTAAGTCAAGAATGAACAGATTCCAGCAAATTTCATCCAACAGTCTTTGTACAGAAAGACTTAAAACACAAGACTTAAATTTTAGAAATGAGCAAGCCAAGGGCAACCATGGAAAGGAAAAACTCACTTAACATTTCAAAGAAGAAACCTTGAGAGGAACCACACTCAATGTGGACTTATTCTCCTTGGGTGGCCGGGAGCATGTTTAGCTATTTCGAAGATGATTCAGTAATTTGATTTACACAGTTTTTAATATGGAAACTGCTTATTTGTTTAGTCTTGACACTTATCAGTCTTGTTTAACTGATTATACCTGATTATCAGCATTTTTAATTGGTGCAGTAGTCTAATTGATTTATATGATTTTATTAGGATTTTAATGTCATGTTTACACACTTTAGTTACATTCTTGACAGGAGAGGTAGTAACTCATGTATTTGGATTGTGGCGCTCCCAGTGGAAACCCACGCATGGTGAGAACATGCAAACTCCACAACGAAAGCACCTGGACCCGCAAAATCTGAGAATCAAACCCAGGACCTTGTTGAGGCTAAAGGGAAACCAACCAAGCCATTGTGCCTTGCTGGTTCACTGAAGCGTAGATCTTGAACTGTGGAGTTTAAATCTCATGGCAGTGCGTGATGTCCCATAAATTATACTTCTCACTGTGAGATAGACTGCAGCTCTCTTGGGTCAGGGTTAATGGCTGCAGAAGCAATTACAATTGTGGAAATGAATACGACTAGACTAGGAAAAGGGAGGAAGTGCAAAAAACAAACACAAAATGCTAACATATGCCTTGTTAAATATTCAGTTTGTCAAGCTTACTGTGGCTTACTAAGAGGATGTGTGGGTGCTCTTATAAAAGATAACCATCTCACTTCCTCTCCATGGACAATGTCAACTCTTCAACCAAAAGTCTCACGCCTCACTCACTGTGCCTTTTACATGCATAAGCAAATTAATGATTGAATGCCTTGAGGCTGTATTACCAAACTGCAGGTGATATTACTAGCTATGAAAAATATTGAAATGAATACGGGAATTCAAATTAAATTACCCCACCCCCATCACCACCACTAAAGTGGTGATTCAGTAGACAGGCGCGAAGTCATTTGATTCAATAATTCAATACACTACATAATAATATTTGGTTCTGCTCTGCCTGTGTATATGTATATTTTAATTTGGAACGTGAGTGATTTATAGTAATATAAGTTGGCAATCAAGTAACGAATAACTTATAAATAGTTTCTATGGCATAATAAAAATATACAGAAATATTCATCCTCCCCTTTAACTTAAAATGCATTATGGTGGTGTGTGCAGAATTGAATAAAAATATACAACAGAAAGTCTCAGTAAACAGAGAACATCAATCCATCCATCCATCCATCCATACACACACACACACACACATATATCCATCCATCCATCCATCAACCCACACACACACCCATCCATCCATCCATCCATCCATACACACACACACACCCATCCATCAATCCACCCATCCATACACATCCATCTATCCGTACGTACATACATACATACACACACATCCATCCATCCATCCATCCATCCATAGCCATGGAAAAAAATAAGAGACCCCTTTAGAATGATCAGTTCAGATTATCAGATCAAACCCAGGACCTTCTTGCAGTGCTCCTACTTAGCCACCTTGCAACTTCTCCATGCAAATATTATTTAATAAGCAGCTTCACTACTTTGTGGAAATAATTTATTCTTCATTCCCTCTATTGAGAAATTGCAAAGAAGCATCTGACACCTCTCCTATGGAATCGTTGCCTATTTGTCATAAGTAAAGCTTCCAGCTCAATTGGGTTTGATGGTTTTCATGCTACAGCTGCTTTCTTTTTATCCCACCAAAGATTTTCTATGGGATTTTAAGTTAATGGGATTTTGAAAAGTGTGCTTAAGATCACCGTCTTGCTTACTGGGAAGAAGTGCATCTACACAGGCATGACTGGCTATGTGTGAGGGGGAGGAATCAATCAGATGCGATGGCAACCCTTCCAGGGTATTTCTGCCTTGCAGTCAAGGTTTCCCAATGGAACTGAACTTGCTGCATCTCTGACCAGGATAAATCATTTGAGAAAAATAAACTAAATGAAAGACTACCCAATGCAGTTGCCTTCTTTAAGCCATCTCTTTCTGAATCTCCTTTGGAGAATAGAGCTGCCATGCTGTAAAGGCAAAGATCTTTAAAACTGATACCTAACTTTTAAGCACAACGGTCTTCTGGATATCACAGCACGATGTGGCATTAATTTACTGAATAGCAGATAAACAGCAACATCTGACAGTAAAAAATGTAATAAAGATAAAAAAGTGTGTGTACATAGTAAGATGTTCTGCCACAGCTTGGCCTTCTGTAATGTACTGCTGATATTTATAGATATTGTCAATAATCTTCAAGCCCTTCAGCAGCCCTTCAGAAATGCTTCTAAAAACTGCTAACAGATTAGATTTACTCCCAACCCAAGGTGTAACACGTTCTACTTTCAGTTTAAATCCTATAAAAACAATCCTTTGAGAGAAATGCTCCAACAAAAACAAAACTGCAGCACCTAAGTGTAGACTGGCGCTACACCGCTGACTGATGATATTATTGAATGTTATTAGCTTAGTTTGTTTTATAGGCAGTTCTGGCAATGCAAATGACTGCTTAAATATTTCATTTCATTTTTTTATTTCACCCTGGTTAGAGTCACAGCAAACCTGGATCCATCGAGGAAAGTTTTTTCAGTAAACAGGTTATATTGAACACAGTCATGGACAATTCATGTCTCAAATTCCCCTCACTTGCATGTTTTTGGACTGTAGGAGGAAACCGGAGCACCCGAAGTAAACTCACGTGGACACGGGACGAACATGCAAACTCCACACAGAAAGGACATGGACATGGGGATCAAACCCAGGACCTTCTTGCTGTAAAGTGACAGTGCTACCTACTTTGCCTCCAGTTTATTTGGATTATTTGGCCACTTAGACGGCAATTACGTCAGATTCCGATTAAGCCATTACATCCATCTTATGCCGTTCAAACCATGGCCTGAGGTGGCACAACCCACTGGCATGTCAAGTAACATCTCTCTCCATGTACCGAACGAGGCTAAATTGTCTCTGACGAGCCCAAATTTGCAATTAAATGACACACGTGCACATTTTTGCTAATTAAAAATCAATGACAACTAATATACATTTGAAAATAACTTGTTTGTTGCTCCGCATTCATCTGCTATATTTGTAATTCCCTAAGAAAGTATCAGATTTGGCCTTTTAATGGGCTGTCACTCCAAATAGGGTTTTCCTGTCTTGAGCCCAATGTTTCTCAGTGGAACTGGGCCTGCCCTGAACCAGGATGAAGTGCCTATGTTTCCCTTCTTGTACTCTTCTACACAGTAGCTAAGTCAACATTGCAACTGTGCATTATATTAGTTCCTGCATTACAGTTGTATCAAAGCACACATTTAACATTTTCACGTTTGACATCACAACATGAACAAATGAACTTCTGATGTCTACCTCTCCTTTAAGTCTTTCAATCTCCGTGTCCTGGTCCTCCAGCTGGGTGCGCAGCTGATTTGCTGCCACCTTTTCGGTCTCCACGATCTGCACCAGGTGGATGTATTTCTGCATGAGCACCTCTCGCTCAATAATGATGTCTGAATAACTAGGATGAGATAAGGATGCAAAATCATATCACTGCTTACATTCGCCACATTTGCTTATTTATCAGAAAATCCACTATTAAATTGATTGTATTAACAGATTGGCACTTATCTTTTGAATATTCATATTAAAAGCTTTAACTGTATTACATTTTACTAAGTTTCATTTGTAGCTGTATACTGTTCAGTGTCACAGTGGGTCTGTGTTGGGTAAAATATCAAAGTGCTTATAAACTTCTGATTACATGTCGTTCTCTACTGTGTTCATTTGATGGGTTCAGAGGAACCACCTGTTTCAGGGTTTTGTCTTTTCTTTTTGACAGTCATCAACCCAAACACCACTAACCATTAACTTGTGCTCTACTAATAAATTAAACTAAATTCAGCCACTTACTAAAATAACACAAGCTTACTTTGACTGTGTATGATGAGACTCAAGCACAAATATTTCTTTAAGATCGCTTGATATTCTAACAGTCTGGTCCTACAGGGAAACACTAGCCACATGGTGGGAATATCTGACCCATCCTTTGCAGGGCTTTAAACCCCCCCCCTCCCTCACATCTCTCTTGAGACATCACCAGACACCAGCACAATCTTAAAAACCCTTCATCAGCAAATCTGTTCATATAGCAACATCGTTCATTAGATTAACACTAATGCAGAACAATATGGAGTTAAAATTCATTAGCTTTTGTCTATTGATTTCATTCACAATTGAATTCTAAAATCAAACATCTACATGTCTGTCAGGATTGCAGATTAACGCTTCTTTTAAATAGGATGTGCAGTGTAAGCACTTGGCCAGGACAAGGCAGAGGGTAGTTTTACTGCTTAAGGCTTCATCTGCTCACAAGTAACCCACTAATCTGTTTCATTCCATCAGATTTCATCAGTAAATGCTACAGTCTTATTTGTGTTTAAAGGGTTAGCCTAAGAGCAAGCTGCTGAGCATTGAGGGTCTCAGATCCCAGATTTAAAAACACACAGCTGAACAACATCCCCCATACGATAACACTAGCAGCCCAACGGGGACACTTGCAAAAAACATGGCTTCTACTCTTGCCGTGATGCTTTCTCAAGAGTACGAGTGCGTAATAAACAACAAGTGTCAAGCTCAGTGTGGTTTTTACAAGCTAATCTGCTTTATAGTGATAGTAGTAAATACTCGTTTTACTAAGTCTCTTCACTCCCTGAGAATAATAGCAGAAGTTTGTAGGAGTGTTTTCCCACAACATGGAATCTGTTTATCCCAAGTTCCTTATGCTCCCCCTAGGCTTCACAAATAGGCATGGGATTTAGTTGGACTATGTAGTCTTACTTTACTTCTAATACATAGTTATCTACATGAAGGATCTTCAAAATGTTTCAGCACTCTTATATTTTGGTGAGAAACAGTAAGGACGAGAGAAGGTGTCTGAGAGAGCTTATTGTCTGGATTCAGATGTCCACCTGTTTGGACCGAAAATAAGATATTCATGTTATGAATATGCGGTGGTGCATCATGAATATGCGGTGGTGCATCAGTGGCTACATGCTCAACCAAAAACATTTTTTGCTGATGACATTTAAAAAGTTTGTACAGTGCTGGGAAAAAATGCATCGCAAAGGAAGGTAAATGTATACAAGTGATGTAAAGAGTTTTAAAAGTGTTAAAAACGAACACAGAAGTTTACAGCAATGGAACAACTTTGCTTGAGTGGCAATGTTGACAGTGATAGTTTCTTTGACCTCAGTAAGCATTAAATCCAGTTCTGGTGTTCTGTGATTTAAAATAAAGCAGTTAAAACATAAAAATGAAATGAAATATAGTAAACCACAGTCATTAGCTGCACTTCCAATTAACGGTGTCAAAACTATTTAGCCTTGTTCTATGTTGGGGGAAGGGCGTGGAATGTAGAAATCATAAATTGCAGGTAAAAGTATTTAACACATCTAAGTGAACACACACACACACACACACACACACACACACACACACACACAATCATACTAGAATACCTGGCTTGTTGAATGGTCTCCACCCACTCGTCACAGTCTGTTTCCTCTTCAGCACGCAGCTCCAGCGGCTTCTGGCCATCGTGTCCAAACACGATGAGGAAATAGTGCTGTGGAAAGACACACAACCACACAACATATAAGATAATGAGATAATAGGGCTTTACATCATTGCAAGTTTAAAACTTTAGTTAAACGAGTGCTCAGTTTAAAAATTAAATGCAGAATGTATACAGATGTGCAACTGCAGTTAATTGGCTGAAACGTTTAATGTCAATATTTGTTAAAATAGTTTATAAGACAATATTAACACAATACCAGTTTATAAGTTTGTTAGCATTGCTGCGCTCTCTCCACTGACTTCTCTGATAACCCCAACCGGCTTAAAAACAATTGTTAAACCCCATCGTCTACCTTTTATTTTACCCTTTGAGCAAAATGTTTGCCATGTATTGAACCATGTCGCAGGACTCTAAACGCAAACTCAATTGATCTGACTCAGGATCCACTGGATATTCCCACTCTTGACATATCTTCCTTGCTCTGCAAATTCAAGGTTGAGGACTGTCGCTTTCATCAGTCCCCTGAGCCCAAATGTCTGCATGTTTTTACATGTCGATGTTTAAAAAGACAGCCCAGGTGCCATAGATTCATTATACATATCTAGGAGATTTATATGAATATTTATTGCACCTCCACTGATGGTCTGTTGATAAGAATAAAGAATAAAGAGAGAGAAAAATTAGATGAGCACAGAGAAGTGAGTATGAAGAGTGCAGCTTGGGGCTATCTGCAAGGCAAATAAATAGACTAAGCTGCCTAACAGCAGGTGTGTGTGTGTGTGTGTGTGTGTGTGTGTGTGTGTGTGTGACAGAGTGAGAGAGAGAGAATTAGCCATTGTCATTCTGGACTGAAGGAACCCAGACAGTGTGAAGCAGTTTATGTGTAGACTTAACCCCCGCCCCCCTAAAATACTCTTTGTACTATACAGAACCATGTCTGTTTGTTTTTAAAGATTTTAATGTCATATTTTTAACTTTTGGTTCCATTAATGACAGACACAAGGTAGTTATTCATTACACAAGGTTCGTCAGTACACAGGTTTTTATCAAACACACTCATGGACAAGTTTGTCTCTCCAATTCACTTTACTTGCATGTTTTTGGACTGTGGGAGGAAACCAGAGCACCTGGGGTAAACCCACGCATTGAAAAATAATGAAACTGGTGCACACCTACTTACTATTGAGATATAAAATATTAGTACCCTGCAACATTCCTTTAGGACATTTTTTTAATTCTCTCCCAATTTAGTGTGTCCCATTGCCCGAGTCTACCATAAAGACAACTTGGATTTTGGATAGATCCAATCAAGCCTTTTTTGCTTCTTGGATGACTGAGTACATCGTTTTGGCTTAAGGGCAACCACAGCGGATTATTGATCTGATATGGTTTTTACTCCAGATGCCTTTCCTGATGCCACCCCGTTATCTATCTGGGCTTGGAACCAGCACACCACTGCACTGATTTGTTCATCCTAGTGGCTAAGGAGTCAACCAGCTACATTTTCATAAGCACAATCCCAATGCAATGCAATGCAAAAACAAGAAGAAAAGAAAAACATCACACATGACGGTTCAGAAGGAAAAGAAGCATCTTTCCTCTGAACTGAAATACACTGCATTGTGGTGAATAGGTCAGAACTAGCACTCCTGCCAGATTACACATGCTCTGTGTGGGATTACATATTCATGTTATCTAACTATACATAGAACAAGCAGAAGTGAGAACCTGATGCAACACTCAAAACATCAAGCCTTTCTTCCCAAACTGAAATTCTAATCTGTTTTCATAGAAGTCGTATCTGTCTTCTTCATGGATCGCTGTCAGTATGCAAAGCAAGAGACGATTGTGGTTTTAAGATGGAAAGTGATTCGATGGCAAAAAGCTACTTGCATGTAATTACCATAGCATCAATTGTACCAAGTAAATTATCTGTGTGGAGATAATTAACAAAAGTGAGCAAAGATGGTGGAAACATTTACATTAACCGTAGTGCATGCTAACAGTAACATGGAGAATCAATGTCATAGTCATAAAGCCTGGATCTTAGATTACTGTGCATTATATAATTAGTATGATCAGGGACGGTGCAAATTATACTGTGATAAAATGGTCCAAATTACGATAAACAAAGATCTTCAGACATTGATGGATGTGAGGTCCAGAATTTAAGCATTTGCTGCCGAGTTGTGAGTGTTTCTGAAATGTACATCAGGTTCAGGGGATTAGTGGTTGGTTGACTGTTTTGCACTGCAGACCTACATAAGGGATCTTATATAATAGTGAGTAGATTTACTTAGTATCACCGCCGGAGGCCTTTGGGACTCCGCTACTCTCAACCTTTTCTAATACTTAAAACAATAGAGCAGAATGATTTCACAACTGCTGTTTTCCAATTTCTTCTTTCATATTTACATCCTGAATCTTGCATTGCACTCCAATTTGAACTTTCTGTTAAACCACTGCTGTAAATACCCCTCTGAAGTACTACATCTCAGAATGTATAAGCATTTAAAGCTAAGCTAAGCTCGCCTTACAGCAAGAATAGATTTCCAAGTGGAGCAGTCTGGGTGTTTTCTGTTTGCATGTTCTCCCCATGTTTGCAAGGGTTTGCAAGTCCAACAAAACTCTAGCAACTATTAGATATAAAAATCAATTAGAAAACCTGAGACACTAAAGTCAAGGTTTATATTTCTTATAAACACTGGTGAAGAAAAAAATCAATTAGGTGTTAGAACAATTTTCAATTAGTACTCAATATTTATTTGGGGCACCTTTGGCCTGGATTACTGCAGCAATGCGGAGTGGCATGGAGTCGATCAGTCTGTGGCACTGCTCAGGTGTTATGAGAGCCCAGGTTGCTCTGATAGTTGCCTTCAGATCTTCTGAATTGTTAAGTCTGGCGTATCGCATCTTCCTCTTCACAATACCCCAGAGATTTTCTATGGGTTTAAGGTCAAGTGTTGCTGTTCCTTGCATATTAATTAACACAATACATTCCTGATCAATGCCACTTGATGTTGTAAAGATGCCTACATATTTTGTAGTTGAGGCACTTGGGTGATGCAGAAGTGTATTAGGTAAGCCCACCTATTATGGAATTGGTCGACCAAGCATCTACACAGACATGATTGGTAGGTGGATAACTGAAGCCTTGCAATGTATTGGTACCCTGTACAGATTATTCCTGCTTTGTGTCCAATGGAAAGCATTCCATGTACATGTTTGATTCAGCATACAGGGATAGATATTCATCTGGATCTGGTGTATTGCAGGAGCAGAAACCTGTGCCGAGAGCCAAATCTGTGGAGCCCTATAACAACACAATTCCTTCATTGCTGTTGTAGGTTTGCTTAGCAACACGATGCTTTCAAGGCCAGATGTGATGGCAGCATAAAGAGTTCTTCACAGCCCCATGTAAGTGTCTACACAATTGTGTTCACAGTTTCACCATGTTTCCGGTTCCTGATGCAAAACACAGGATATAATCTCATCAGGAATACATCATGTATCAGAAAGAGAACTGGAAATGTGATCATGCTGTCATTTTAATGTAAAATGTGTAGAAACTATAGTTTACAGTTGCTTGAATGAGTATTCAAGATTCAACCTGCTTTGACTGAACATATTTATCCAAAGACACCAGCCACTTGGGAAAAATAGCTGCCTTGTACATTTAAATGAATGTCTGTTTACATCACCTAGGGGTGAAGTGAGCACTTCTTATAAACATGATAAACTCCTGTGCTGAACTCCTAGTGTCTACCGATGCTGTAATTGCAAAACAAGAAACACAAACACAATTATTGGGAAAACTAGAGTAACGCCAAAGACAGTAAGATAAAGATGTATTCTGGTAGTGTGAGGAGTGATGACATGGCTATTAATGGATGAACCAGTAAGTATTGTAGTGCCTTTAACAACTTAGGAAGGATTATGTATTTATTTATTTATGTATGAATATAATATTGAGCAAAATCTGTATGGTGATTGTTAAAAAGACTCCAAAAAGCTCTTTACTAGCAAGGAACAACCACAAGCCATCTTTTTAAATGAGCAAATCACCCTTTCAACAATAATTTCTTTTAGATGCTGTAGTTTGACTCTAAAAAAGACTGTTGATGAAGGAAACCCAAAAATGGTGTACGATTCCACCTCACAAAGACAAACGGCAGCTCACAAGTCTGACCAGGAGCTACAGGAATAATAAATAGTCCAAATTCCTGGTTACTAAGTGAAGTTCTCATAAAATTAAGTTTACCAAATGTGCTTACTAAAGACAAGAGAAATTTGGCATCACAACCAATGCCTTTCTAAATGAGTTCCATTTCTCTTTTTGCTAACAGACAAACGCACCTACTGTCCTACTGGTAGTGAATAAATGTACTATCTTAGCCTTTACGGCACAGGACAATAGTAATATTAATAATTACCATATATGTTAACAGCAGGTTAGTTTACTTCAAACTACACTCACTGGCTTGTTATTCAAGCCAGGCCTTGCTAAGCAAGTATTTGACTGCATTTCTTTCTGTTTCAGTCAGATGCTAAACAAATATTTAACTACATTTGAATAGCTTACTTTCTGGCCTAAGAAACAATCCAGCAAAACTCTGCCTCTGACCACAATTTATCGATGTGGCATTTTAACTTTGCTTTACTTGAGGCTACATGGTGTTTGCTATTAGTGCCCAACACACATTTTACCTCTGCACAGGGGTGGCACAGTGGTTAAGTGGATAGCACTGTTGCCTTAAAGCAAGAAGGTTCTGGGTCCGGTCTCCAGGTGGGGCTGTCCAGGTTCTCTCCCTGTATGTGTGTACGGTACAACCTTGAATTGTCCCCTAGCAAATAGTTTTGGTGCCACAGAGATGGCCCAGCATCCACCCCCACCTTTGGTCACTGTTGGCAAAAATGGTTAACAGGATGGGCTCTAATCCCACCACTGTTATGGCCATGATAAAATTGCTACAGAAAAAGAATTAACAAATGAATCAATGAAAGAATAATTTTATAGCTAAGACTGAGCTGTACATTTGAAATACAGTCAGAAGTAGCTCAGTGTTTAAGGTGCTGTACTAGTAATATGATTGCCAGTTCAAGTTCAACCACTGACAAGTCACCTAGCAGTAGCCTAGTGGTTAGGGTATAGGACTAGTATCATGAAGGATGCTGGTTCAAACCTCACCACTGTCAGGTTGAGCAAGGCCCTTGAGCAAGGCCCTCAACCCTCATTGCTCGCTTTGGATCGAGGTGTCTGCTAAATGCTGAAAACATAAATGAAATGAATGAAAAAAGTCAATCTGTTCACTGATAAATCCTGCAGGGGTATAACAAAGCATTAAAACATGTAGATGACAGGCAGAACTTTACGTTATTGCTGGGGCATGATACAGAAACATGGACAAACGGAAGATTTCTACTCACGAATCTACAAATCTAAATTAATTTGTGATTTTACTGAGTTATTTATGAACAAAAATACATAATGTTTCTATTTCGGGCTAAAATTGCAGCATGCTCAATGGTAAGTAAAGAAATTTGTAGCTTGTTATATCACAACTTTTGACGGTAAATGATTAATTAATCAATTGCATTAAATATTTTTTACATTGTATTAGAATCACATTTCAACTGTCCATGACAATATAATTGCAGTCACACAGTCTACACTTCCAGTGTTTCAATATAAATATAAGACCAGTGAACCATTCCAAAATCACCCCAAGCTAATGCATCAACATTTCATGAACTCTCGCTAACATATTCCAACCCGAAAAGCCTTCAATCTCGGCCTGTCAGTTTCTTCCTCTACAACGTCACATCTTCAGGAGTGGAATCGACACGGTGCATGTCACAGACCCAAAGCGAGAGACGAAGGTAGCAATTCTTGCATAACGTTTCTTAACAAATGTTAAACATATTTTCATGCTCCCATTTCCATGGTAACATTGTCTGGAGAGCACAGACTGTTTAATATCACCCTTTTACTTTGCTTCATCATTCACCTCCTTATTACTGGTTTAAGATCCTTTCCTCCTTGCTTTGATAAAAACAGGACTTTGTATAAATAAAAATGATCCCGATTTCATTTCAACCTCTTTAATCGAATGCACATCGTTCTCAAGTGTGCAAGACCACCCAAACTGATCCTAGTGGTTATGGATCAAAGCTCATTATGGTTTAATCAGCCAAAAATCAGTGGTTTTCAATCTGCAACCCATAACTCATGGAAGACAGAACCTTTTATTGGGTCGGCTGTAGGGAAGCTGTAGTCTAGCTGTGAAATACTGGTACTGGACTAAAAAAAAAAAGTTCAATCCCTGGGGTGAAGCGACTTAATCAAACCCTGCTGACTGCAGTGAAAGCTGCTGGAAAATTTGTGTGGAAGGATCCCACTTCATAGAAATAAAACTTTTATTACGTAACAATGGAAATGATTTTAAGATTTTTCTGTTTGCACCTCGAGTAAAAACTAACAGAGACACTGTTTTGAAGTTCACCTGAGCAATTAGTAACACTTAAATGGACTGACGCCTCACAGCAAGAAGGTCCTGGGTTCAATCCTATGATAGGGCAGCCCGGACCCTTTTTGTGCAACGTTTGCATGTTCTCCCATGTCTGTGTGTGTTTCTACCTGGAAAACCAGTTTCATCCAACCAGCAAACCCAAGCAACTAAGACCAACTGTGTTCTAAGGACAGATAAGACCAGGACAGAACTTTCTAGCACCAAACACGAGGGTTAGGTTACAAATACAGATATTAATGCAGAGACGCATCTCAGCTTCACTGTAGAGCATGAATTTAATTCTTTAATGTTGAGTTCTGTTCAGTTCATTTTTTTCTTTAATCCCTTATCCTAATCAGGGTCGGTAGGGGTGCTGGAGCCTATCTCAGCTCTTCAATGGGCGAACCTGACCGAAGATTATGTAGGATCCAAAGAGATGGAGGAAGGAGCTCATATCCATTTCCATGTGTAAGCCATAGCTGTAGCCATGGTCTGATAACGCATCATAGGAGATTATGAGTGAGCGGTTGTCCCAGCAAATGGAAGCTGTATTTATTTAAAGGTCGACAAGACGATTAGCACATAGATTTAAAGAAAATATTTTCTGAAGATAATTTTTATGTTTGAATAATTTTGTTATCCGATCACCTGTTTTTACATTACATCTTACTGAAAGGTCAAAAAAAAATTATGTTCATGTTTTCCAGAGATGGGCAACATTTGTGGAGGTCCCTGTATGCCCAGAAGCCCATCAATTACTAACCAGACCAGATCTATTGAGCATTAGCATGATGTAGCACCATTCTACAGTATGTCTGGGCTTCTGCAGTGATATAATGGTAGACGTTCTCTGTAGCGGTCGTGCTATAAAAGAACATAATTCACACTCTGAGAGGTCACGAAGAGGCCAGCAACCATTCACTGTTGGTCCTGTAAATTAGTGCAGAAAGGTCATGGCCTGGAACTGCCACAGATCAGTATTAAGGCATATTTAGGTCGGGATTATACACCAGAAACCTGAATTACGTTGAGAGAGCTTTTAGTAGCTTTTCCGTTTTTGTGGCTTTGGCTGTAAGAGGATTTAATGTGCACCTACACTTTGGACTCCAGGTCAGAAGAAGAGCTTTTATAATTATTTATTATTTTTAGCCTAAAAACAGGTATCAAAACTGAATAAATCCTACAGGCGACTTTAGATTGTAGCATTACGATGCAGTGTTATTCAGTGCTTCTTGGAGGCATGTCTTGATGAAGCATCGATTGGTTTATAAATGTCAATATACACATACAAACATGTTATAACATGTACAACAATAACGCATTACCAAAAAATAGATATACACAATAAAGTCAAATCGATCAGCAGTCCTCCATCTCGGCCTGCTATCTCACTTCTTCTTTACACACCACATCTGATCATGCTCAAGATATTACTGAGCACTATTTGGCCCAGAACATGATTTCAAAAACTAAACTGAAATGTGCAATGGAATGAAACACTGCAGATAAAAAGTTTTAATGTGCACGCATTAAACCGAAAGGTGAAGGGGAAACCCTCATCCAGACTTTTCCGATGGTTAAACTGCTCTAAAATAACACTAACAAATGCAATATAACCAATCTAACAAGTGTTTTTCCATGAAGTTAGCTACAAGCTAAAATAAAGTTACAAAAGTTACCCCTTAAAATGAAGTCCACCTGTGTTAGCCACAAGCACCCCAAAAGGTGCAAGAAAACAGCAACAGAAAGTTTCAGAAATATAATAGTGAGCCACACAAGGTGTGGCACTGTGGGTAGAACTGTCGAACTGTCGAGCAAGAAGGTCCTGGGTTTAATCACAGGTGGGGCACCCAGAAACACCCTGGACGGGCTGCCAGTCCATTGCAGGGCAGACAATCTCACACAAACTCTCTCTCTCTCTCTCTCTCTCACACACACACACACACACACACACACACAATTCAGTGTCTGTAATTAACCAGACTAAATGTTTTTGGACTGTGGCAGGAAACTGTCTCAGAGAAAACCCACATGGACATGCAGGAGAACATGCAAACTCCAGGCAGAAAGTATGCAGACCATCCATCCTGGTTAATGAAACCAGGACTTGTTGTGAGGCGACAGTGCCACTTCGCTACCATGCCACCCCTTTAGTTTATGCTTTCCAAAACACCGCGGTTTCCATTAGTCTGAATCAGACATGAGTCTCTTTAAGGATCTAAACTCGCTACCCATAGCACAACTTGTTAAAAATGGCATCTTCTAGACTCACGGTACTATTCTGTAAACTACTTGACACAGAATAAAATCCTAATGTCTCAAACGTTGTGTTCTCTAATGCTACATGATTAGGATCGCTAATCTCCCAGCAGGATTATTCCAGTGTTGTGGATGCTGTGCACATGGATCACTACGAATTTCATAACCAAATTAGCCAAAACACAATATTAATGATTGTAACTGAGAAAAATCTATACAACATCGCCAGAAACTGTAAATAAAAATGAAAATAGGCTAAGCAAAAGAGAACATTTGAATACTGTGAACCTGAATGAATACTGAATACCCACTGTGACATATCTGTCACGAACTAATTTAGAAATGGGTGATGTATTTGTTCTTTTGGGTTAATAGTAGCATGTTTTACACTTCTAAGTAAGTCCAGCATTTAGCAGAAGCTTTTGTCCAAAGTATTGTCTAAGCACCTGAGGGTAAAGGGCTTCTTGTCCAGTACCTTAACCGCTAGGCTAAATCTGCCCCTACCAAATAGCTTCAGGCTGACAGCACACTGTGCCAAGGCCAGATTGAGATGATCAGCTTTGCCGCTATTATACATCCTCTAATACTTCACCATCCCCCACTTACTACCTTGCTTACTGGCCTGATGTGTTATGTGAACCTCTTGATAGTTCCCTCCGAGCCCTCTAATTCCCATCTTACTGTTCCCATGTATTTTGCTTGTCAGCTATACTACACCTTTCTTTCTTTCTCAACGTTCAGGAATCCACAACTAGAGTAGATTACCTCAGTTTAAATACCAACGGAGGGAAAAGTGAAGGATGGGTTTTGTGTAACCAGACAGAATAAAAGAATATTGATGAAAAATGGCAAATAAAAAGAAATCACAGTTGTGTTATGCTATTATATACCTGGGGAACAGAATAATAAAGAAAAGATGTACATGCTGAGTGCTGAAGCTGTCTGCTCGGTTAGTTAGGATACTAACAACCAGTGGAATTACAACAAGCTAGACATAGACTTCATTCCACATGATTTTAAAATGAAAGTGTGTTTAGGTTGTTTGCAGGACAAGAGATGGGCATTTTATAATAGTTTATGTTAACAGTACAGGACAAATTCCACAATAAGGTGTAGAAAGCTATTTTAGGCAATTACAAAGATTATTAATTATTCATTTCCATCATTATTCATTACAATAAATAAATGAACTGTGCTTTTAGGTGTTGACATGAGTTAATCACTTCTCAGATACAAACTTTAACAGGTGTACATTCAATTTTCTATTAAAAAGCCTGTTTGTTATCATTGAGATTTGATAGTTATGAGCATTGGAACTGGAAATAACATAGGACCCAAATAAATCAGGGTTGAATCTTGTCTGCTTAAACAATGAAAAATTGTTTATAATAAATAATTTATCCAGTGAATATTAATAATATGAATATTTGATTGATGGTAATTTTGTGTCTTGGCCAATAAAAGCACCTGTTGAGAGCATGTAGGCTCTGCAGAATGTTTGATTCTAACTATTTGTGATCATGTTTTTAACTCTGTCCCCCTTGTGTAATCTAGTCTGAAGGTGCAGCACCCTGGAATAACAGCTTGAATCCTCTGTGGGTTAAGTCTAGATTTATTTCGGTGTGTGCGCTGGTGCAGTGTGGGCGTCTGTGGGTGTGTGATTAAGAGAAAGCTTCTAGTCACAGGCAGATGTTACCATGCAGGAGAGAGAGGTCAGACATGGCTAGGAAAGTGATGTAGCATGTTTTTAATGGTTTCAGTGTGGTTAGCATGAAGCGTCATCTATAAAAGATGGTTCGACAGGTTTGGTGTGGAGAAACTCACAAGACTTTAATGTAATTAAATAATTTAAATCTAAAAAATGTTCTTTTAACTGAAGTGTACAAAAGTATATATGTTTATAGAAAATTATTGGGGAAAGCCTTCTCAGAAACTGGGGGCTATTTTAACCAGGAAAGGGGGGGGGGGGTGAACAAACAACTTTACAATAAGTTAATGGTCAGGTGGTTAAAAACTTTGAGCCATCTAATGGCCAGCTGCTAGACCAGGCTGGTAAACCCCTGTACCATCATCATCATCATCATCATCATCATCAAGTTATATAAATAGACTTTTTCTGCATTTGTTTTAAGGGTTCTTCCACCTTGATGCCATACAGGTTAATGTGTGATTACTACAAAACAGGAATATATTAAAATGAGTTCCATGTACCAAAGCCCTATTTGCAGGGGCTCTGTGAGGGATTTGGGGCTCCAATAAATGAAGAAGGGCTAACAGCTTCAAATATTCTTTTCACTCCCTTGTCAATGTTCACATCACATGTAATGGAACATCCGAGATTAAAAGCTATCTAAAACTTCCGTGCCCCACACAGAGCAATAATAAAAGCTGGCCCTGCTAGACGATTATGACATTATGTTGCCTGCCGTTCCATACTGGCTGAACAGTAGTCCCCAAATGATAAAAGACAAACAAAGGTCGATGTGATTTAAGCACAATAAACCTCTGATGCCTCTGACCACAGATGAATGTAAGATGTAATCTTCAAAAGAAGCTTTGATATTATATGATATATAAGTGTAACACTATAATCAAGATAAAACAAATACAAAATACAACACTGGTACATACGGTTACAGGAAAAAACGACTGGAAGTGTTTGGAATCTGTAACTTCTTTGCTAATCAACATTTAACATTTTTATCTGCTTTGTGGTGTGATAAGTAGGACACAAATTCCCAGGCAAAAGATTGAAGTATTTAGTTAGTAGACAATTTGCATAATTAAATGATTGTATTTGTATCTCTAGCAATATATATATAGTTTATTTACATAAAGATCATTTTTATGATGTTACTGGAAGCTGGTAATTCAAGAAAAGCTGATACAATGATAGTCAAACACCTGCATTCATTTTATCCGGTTAAAACATACGTTTTAATACTTTACTTCCACATTTAATAATTTAATAATTGACTTGACAAGCCAGCTGGTATATTTTCAGTGAGAAGTAAACCAAAGTACCATTAAAATCATTTGGACCAGTCACTTCCACAGTAAGATGAGGTGAGAATCAAACCCTGATTGCTGGAGCTCTGCAGCACCAACATGACTAGTACCATTAGGGGGTTTAGTTAATTATAAAGGTAAAAATGTACTCTCATCCAGATTAAAACAACATATTTAAATGTTCAGATTTCTGCTATAACACAGTATTGTGATACCCAAGTCAGTACGATTCACTCAAATCTAGAAGATCGGAGCAACAATTGTGACAGCTGTTCCTAACTGGAAAAAAAAACCTACCTCGTGTGACAAACCACTCCACTTTAAATGAAGAACAGGCAACTAACCCAAAGATAAAACGCCAGAGAAAACCCAGGGCTTGGTTGTTATACTCACCAGTTTATCGAGCGTCTCTTTGCTTCCAGTTGACACTTTAGGCGCAGGGACTCTTTCACAGGTGCATCCTTCCAGAAGATAAATACCAGAGGGACGTGCACTCTGTTCCGAGTCGAAATAGAAGAGCACATTTTGGTAAAGCGCGAAAAACTTTTCATGCCACTTGCTGTTCTCCGTGGTCTTCTTGCTGAGATAGCCGCGCTTGGTTCCCTCTTTGCGCGCCACCATGGCCAGATACAGAGCGTGTCCCTCATTATAGCGAACGCTCTTCTGCATTTTCCTCCCGGTCGGTTTGGTTCCGATCTCAGCTACTTTTGAGCACCATGCCCCGTGAGAACGGTTCGCACTTCTTATTTCCAACGTGCACTTGTACGTGTGTTTTAAGGGAGCGAACAGACGCGCTCTGGAGAAGTTTGGAGAAGATCAAACGCGCCGCTGCGTTTAACTCAGATCCAACTTTATCCATAAGAGTTTTCACTGCGATCCATTTCAAAGTGTCAGCGTGAACATAGTCCAACAACCAGCACAGAGGAGCAACACCGGCTCTAATCTGATTTAATAGCTCGTTAAAGAGACAGTGTGTGTTTAGCCGTGCACAGTGCGCGCTTCGGCTCGGTGGTCGGGCGAGCCGCTCATTGGCTGAGAGATCGGAGGGCGGGGCGTCGTACACCTTTACGTCACTCTTGCGGCTACCTCGATGCGCATTGTTTCAGTGCAGCAGTACGTTAGGGGTTGGTACGGTAGCACAGCAGAGCAGTATATAATCAGGATCCAGGGGACTTGGGTTCAAACTGTCCTCTAGATACTGCATAAGGACTATCCAGTTTCGTATGACGCCAAAAAACATACATAATATAAAACAGCAGGTTTCATTTATAGGTAAACCATGCACAAGTGATGCCCGGTCAAGAGTGTATTAAACTTGTACTTTGATCAGGATAATGCACAAGTGATGCCCGGTCAAGAATGTATAAAACTTGTACTTTGATCAGGTTAAAAAGTTGCTGAAAAAAATATTCAAAAGTTACTGAGAATAAATGAATTCACAAGGAAACTTGGTAAAATGGATATCATACAGCAATATGGATCCTGAGTAACCGACTCACCAATCATTTTCTTATGTTAAGTTACCTTAGGTGTTTAAACTGGATCAGTGGTTAAAATACTGGACTAATCACTAGAAGATCCCTACTTCTATGAAGATACAACAGACTTTTAAACATTAATTGCCTGCTCAGTTGAAAGTCTTTACACAACACGACTTTAGCCCAGGTTGCTGGTTAAAAACCTCACTACTGCCAGGTTGGTGCTGTTGGGCCCCTGAGCAAGGCCCTTAACCCTCATTACTGTAAGTCGGTTTAGAAAAAGACGTCTGCTAAATGCTGTAAATATTAACATGTATATTTTGGATGCTGGATCATTAAGCACCTCGTCACTTTCAGCATTTGAAAAAAAAGGTTTTTTTTTGTGCAAAAATTAGCAGTGAGTATATTGTAAAATTTCTATCTGAAATCCAGTAATACAGGGCCAGTGGTAGCTATAAGTTATTACTAATAAAACTTATAAAGGCAATTTATTTACTTTCATGTATGCGTGTGTCATGGTCTATACGGTAAATGCATCATTATTATGCTATAATGACACCTAAAATGTAAATTATTTAATCACATGCATTACAAATGCGATACAATACAAACGAGCCTGATCGGAGCCTAACTGCGCATGCGCCGGTTCATTTGCGTAGGTTGCTCCAATTGCGTAAAGTACGTCCACTTCACTTAGGTATAATTTTCATACAATTTCCTCAATCATATATAAATATAAATTATTTAAATATAAATTAAAAC
>JAYDZG010000022.1:5087315-5103122 GCA_034509265.1 Microcambeva bendego
GGGTCGTCCTAATACTCTATATATACTATATATATATGTATTTATGTGTGTGTGTGTGTGTGTGTGTGTGTGTGTGTGTGTGTGAATACATAAATAAAAGTAGAACTGTGGAAATGTACAAATAAATATATATATTAAAAAAAAATACAAAAAGCCCAAATAAATGTATAAACATTTTTTTAAATGTCATTATTTCTAGTCATTATTTATTTAAAATGTATACTAATGTCATTTTTGGTCCTCCATACAGTATGAGCGGCTAGGATTTGCAAAGCTGTAAATTGTAGTGCTGGTCCCAAGCCCAGAAAAATAGCAGCGCAGCATCAGGAAGGGCATCCTGCGTAAAAACCATGACAATTCAACAATGTGAAGTCAAGTTCAGGCGCCACCCTGGGACGGCGTATGCTTTCGTTATGAAACAGTAGACAAGTCAGTAAAAAACTACTCAGCTGTGAAGTCTTTGCAACTGCTGCTCCACATGTGTATATGATCTAATGGACTGTGTGAGATTTTGTGGATAGTGATGATGGAACCTATGTTTCGTTTGAGAGAACAGATGATGTTTGTATGAGCTCAGATCTGCTATCTCTACTCTTCTGTTGTGACCCTCCGCATAGTCTGCAAACGCTTCCCAAAACAACAACCTTAATGTGATTCATGTAGTCTATAAAATAGACAGCGTCGAGTTCAAAAAATAACTCTGTGAGGACACACAAAATGTGATTTATGGTCATAAATGAAATTGATTTTGACACTGCTGACCAGAAAAGTGCACACAAACAGAACTGATATAATCACAAGCCCTTCACTAGCAGGGATGCTCCAGTGACTCACGTCTCTGATCAAGAACTCCAGGGTGGCGTAGGCGATGGCGATGCCATCGTGTGTGCTGGTGCCACGACCCAGTTCATCAAGGATTACCAAAGACCGTGGTGTAGCACGGGACAGGATCTCCGAGGCCTCCATCAGCTCCTCCATGAAGGTGCTTCTACCTCTTGAGATGTTGTCTGAGGCTCCCATCCTAGCAATACAGCAAGGTTGAGTTTTTAAGATAAATGAATTGTCACATGCACCAAAAATTTATAAAATCTAACAATCTTGAGATAATTTTGATTATGTTCAAACCAGTACAGCACTTGAAATACCATACTGTATATTTTGTAAAAATACAATAAGTGTGGCGACACTTCCGCTCAATGCCAATGTAGAAGTAACTGTGAAGCGACGTTTCACAAGCTTGAATCTTTTCTCGATTCATTTATTTCATTTGATTCAATCTCTCAAAAGCTCCACTTATGCCATCACTACCAGCAAGCGGCTGCTCTTTAGGCTGTTGCTGTGGTGACCGAGTGAGTGTGTTGGGTGTGTATATGGGCGACCAATGCTGGGAAGCAAGAAGGAGGGACATAAAGAGAAGGGTCCAATCAATGCAAAACCCCACAAGAATGGCGAATCGAATCTCTGACATCTTTGGCAATTTAGAAATCCCAGGCGGGTGATTTTGGAGCTCCTAATAAGAATTCAAGATACACGAAGCTGGTTAGTTATTCTATATAGAAGTTGGTCGGGTTTAAGTCAGAATCTAATGAACAGCCCTAATAATAATAATAATAATAATAATAATAATAATAATAATCTTTGAGATTCTCAAAGAACCCACTACAGTAGCGTGTCCAATGTTAAAAGTCAATGTGGGACAACATTATGTGGGTAAATAAAATAAGAACTGTAAAGTAAACTCATTACTATGAAACATGGTGGACGGCCAATCGTTGTTTCAGGCTACTTTGCCTATATTGCTGTTCCTTAAAGAAGAAAAGCATTTAAAATTCTAGAAAATAATAAAATAAATTAACATAGTAACTAATAACAGAGATGCAACTGTGACTTAAAGTGCCGATGATATTTATACTGGAGATGAGCCACAGTAAAAGTGCCTTTGGTAATTCCAGTTCAACAATAAATGCCTCTTCAATGGGTAGACATTCACTAGAACTATGCAAACATATTCAGCAGGCCTCTGATGTTGCATGTGATTTTCTTATTACATAGCGACCATCATTTCAGAGTAGCATTGAAAGTGGCCTGCTAGATTTTAGCATTTTGCACTTTAAACCCCACTCAACAGTAGTCGCCTTTCCAAAAACCCTCAAACCAACGCATAGCAGGAAACACAGCTGACCACAGACAGATGAAATACAAAACCAGGAAGCTCTCAATGTGCGCTGACAGCTTATTTGTTTGAAAAGAGTCATCCTTTCAAAGCTTTTAAAAAATTATTTTTATATTCCATTTTTACTTCCTGTTTCCATAGCAACCAGAAACCATTGAGAGCCAAAGTGTTTGGTAACCTTGTTGTTCATTCAATAAAGGTGCATACGTGAATGTCGGCCACTTAAAAACTTCCAGACCAGGGACGTGTTAGAATGTCGAATCTTTGTTATTTCATCATTACAATTATGTTTCAAAATACTGTATAAAATATTAAGTTTTTCTGACATTAGCAAACGAAATCAGTTAAAACGGCATATAATAGATTTCAGCATTTACCTGTACATCGGTGAATCTTTTTTTGGCTTATCACATGAGTGGTCATCACAACAGATTGTGTTTTGAATGATTAGAATTTTAGAAAATTAGTGTAAATAATAATCTAGGATCGTTTTCTTAATACACTATTCTTACTTATCATATAATAAGCATAACCAGCTATGCACCATTCATTTATGCATTTATTAAGACTTTGGTTCCAGTCAGAACAGTAGTTTTGTTATTTTCATCAGTTCACAAGTCAAATGTGAAACGCAGTCATATACTATTCATGTGTATGTGTACGGTGGGAGGAAACCCATCAGACACTGGGAGAATACAAACACTTCACAAAAGGACCTGGGTGGCTTCTTAGTGTGAGGCGACAGTGCTACCCACTGAGCCATCCAGGCCTATGCTCTAAAATATAGATGAATTTCAGAATGTTAGTATTTGATGTCACACTTGCTGTTATAACATGTTCTCAAGCTTGGCTGCACCCGTCCAAATTGTGGGTTTACTCTAATCCCGAGAGCATTTTGTGATATTATTGAATGCTTAGCTTTGTCAGTGTGCTCTGATACCCGTTACCCTTGGGTGCAACGACATGATCACTTCTCTCTCAGTTTCTGTGACAGTTCCTTGGTACACCATCCCCATGGTTGCAAGACACCTTGAGCACTTGAATCTCACAGATGAAGCTAATTTAGGGTGGTTTATGAGTCTCACAGTATTAATCGTGTTGTAACCCTTCAGGCCAAACAGACTGGCAGTAGGTTTCAAGATCAGCAGTGAAATGGAGGGGTTGGATAACTGTGACATGGTAGTATTACCAAAATACAGTGAACCCCTGCAAATTCCCGTTTAGGGTTTGCGGACTCATGGATTTTTCACCACAACACACAGTTCCAATGCCTCTCAATGCTAAACACGACGACTAAGTGTCCCTAGAAAGTGAGCTTCCAAGTAAAGTGCTACAGTTTCTGCCACCTGAATCAGCTGTGATTGGTTGTTAAGAAAGCCGCCGCTCAATAATCACCGTTATTGGTTCACTTCTCTCCAGCCAAAGCTACAAACCAAACAATAGTCTATTCACTAATTATAGGTGTTTAAACTATAAAAAGAGCCATTTATAGGACGTTGCAGTTGCTATCAAAACGTATGTTGGGGTTTACTGTATCCTGTTAAATTAATTTCTCAGTCTTATCTTTGAGTAGTTAAATATTTCCAGTTAAATTATGACTCAAGTTTTAGCCACTCTTGCTCAATTGAATTTTTTTGATCCCTTAATTTCATAGATTTGCATCCTATAGTTATAAGGAACCGCTGTGATTAGCATTGTAAGCTCCTCTGCACGGATGGGTCCAGACAGCAGTAAGGGTCGCTGATACCTTCAAGTCTTAATTGCTTGACATTTGAACACAATTTTCACCTGTTAATTAGAACTCTTTTGTGTCTCCGGGGAGGGAAGGCAATTAGCTTCATCTGTGAACAGCAGCAGAAAACGTTGCTGAGCAGCAGGTTGGAGGAGAAAGGCA
Source organism: Microcambeva bendego (assembly GCA_034509265.1). NCBI lineage: Eukaryota > Metazoa > Chordata > Actinopteri > Siluriformes > Trichomycteridae > Microcambeva > Microcambeva bendego. Next base: position 5,091,383 of record JAYDZG010000022.1, read on the forward strand.
GAAATAAAAGCTCTGCGGTGAGCTTGACAGTCCGTCCCACTTTATTTTCATGTGTAAAGCTTAAATGATTAAACTTAACAACTAAACAGATAAAAGGCCAGAAAGATTTCATTCAGTAAGTGCACAGTTTTGACAAATACTCATACAATAATGATTCAACATTCATTCAGCTGTAAAACACTGATAAATATGATTCCTTAAGTACCCGGTTGCATCACAAGCAACAAATAGGATTCTTAACTATGCAGGGTGTTGTGTTTTAAAGAAAAGAATGCCAAAAAGGATCTCTGGGCAGAGCAGCTCACTGTATATTAAATAAAGAAATCCAGATGTAAAAAGCTAAACAACAGTTATGCTCATGGACAGAGTGGGCCGACGATAAAAAATGATAAACTGTATGAAAAAGACAGTTCTTAAGCCCGTTGGAAGAATCTTTTTGGAGAGGAGGCATCTTGCTATCCAAAGCAGGACAGTTTTATAGAGCATATGGCCAGAGCAAGCATGCTATAAAAGAAGATTGATCTAGAAACTGAGAGAGTTTATGAGCAGCATATTGAGGAGGGAAAGCAGTTAAAGCTGTGAAAGGGTGCATGTGGGTGCCATCTTACTGTATCTGTTACAGAAGTTCTAGAGCCTCTGAGAAATAAGACAATTCAAAGAGTCGTTTGTACATCTAGTGTAAAAACAAAAGAAGCAAACTTTGGATACCAAATATGTCCATGCACACATTAATTAGACATTTAACCTTCAACAACTATGGTAAATTAGCATCAGTGGCTATTCAAATCAGTCAAATTTGATCTGAACATGGCGGCTTATGGACCGAGGCTTCACAATGCCTCCAGCAGGAAGTCTTTGCCTGGTTAGTTCAACCGCAAAATGTAGCGTTTTGCCAAAAAACAAGAATTCGTTTGCTTCCATAAAATGGTTTGATTGTTTGAAATTTTGAAGAAAAAGATAAAAAAAAGGAAACTGAGAGCAGGGAGTGCTGTTAACAAAAGTGTAGAAACTCAGCTGTCTATAGCGTGCAGTGAGGCCCTTCGAACCCTACAGAGAAGGGGTGAAAAATTGTGAATGGTAAAATAATTCAAATATATGTGTAATAAATAAAATGAAACAATTACATTCAAATTACTGCCAATTCGAAGTGCTTCTTTTGTTTGTTCATTACTTTATTTGTCCAGGAGCGATACTAACCGATCAGAACGGCTCATTAGAAGGAGTCAGACTCCTGTAGTGCGTGTTTACATTCCTGTTCTGAAGAGATCATTACGGGTTACGTAATAGACTTTATCTTCAAACAGGATTTCACAGGCTGGTAAGTTTGTTCTTTACTTAATCATAATAGCAGCTCTGATATACCGTAAGCCTGTAAAACATTTACTTTGAGCAGATATTTTATTCCAAATCTGTTCCGTACATAGTTAAGTGATGGAAAATTGGAAACTGCTGTACAGTTAGTTCCATATTCAACATTCGTATGAATTTGTATCTAAAGTACGTTACATGTGTTTTTTAAAGCATTTATATAGATCGGAAAATCAAATGTCGAATGAATGTTGAACTAATTTAACCTCAGTGAATAGTAAGCGCTGTGCTCTTCATTGTAGTTTGACCAGCTGCAAATGCATACATGCTGATTTCATATTAGTTTGTGTGTGCTTTTTTCAGCAATAAAACGGTGTAATCACGAATAACATCACGGGTCTGACTTGGTTCGGCTCGTTTCAGTCGAACGGTACAGTGTTAACAGAATCTGAACTTGATGTGAATTAAAAATGTTGTTTACAAGTTGACATCATAAGTTGAAGTAATCTGTGGACCTCAGCGCTGTATATTTTTCACCATTTTTCCCTTTTAGTAATTTAAATCCAGGCAATAGATATAACTTTCCCACCTAATAAGTCAGTCTAAGCACTTGCTCGAGCGGTCATGGTTTTCTTTCCTCCATTTCTGTACAATTCTATCTGAAAGTGGAAGTCTGCTCAGTCTTTTAAGTGTTGTCATGGCCACTGGAGCTCTAACTGTCAACTGTCCCTCCGCATCCCACCCTGTTAACGAGCAGAGGATAAGAAAACAATGGGATTGTGTACGCGACAGCTCAACAGCAATGCCAAAGACATGATGGAAGGGTAAGTGTTTCAATGCTTTCCATAAACAAAGCATTAGTATTAAGTTCAAGCTCTTATTTTCCAATACAGGTACCAGTGAAGTCAAGTTCGGTACAGGAGAGTACCGGCCATAATAATCAATGTTCATTGATGGAGATGGTGAAAGAGACGGTAAGATAGGAAGGTACTTAACGGGGGTGTAGAACAAAAACTGAAGGAGGGATGAGTGCGTGAGATCTGGGAATCTTTTAATAGAAAATAAGGTTATGTAACAGAGTTTGGAGCTTTGTATTGTAACACTCAGTAGCCTGATAGAAATGCTTTTCTTTTTGACTTAAAGCTAATTCAAACAAAGTTTGAGTTACTGAGACAATACTCAACATGTCACCAAAATCAATCAACCAAAACAATACAAGGACCTGCTACAGACTAACCAGGATGGATTCAGTGGACAGCATGTGTTAGTCTTAAACAGCAGTATTTACTTGATGCCGCTAATAAGACTGGGCTTGACTGCATTAACTGCTCATCTTCAGGTCAGATCACAGCATCTCAACTGAAATGAGTTTTGATTGTTTCAGAATACCTTTGTTGGGTTGTTTAGTAGGATGTTATTGTCATGTTTTACACTTTGGTTACATTCATGAAAGGAACATTACTCACTATGCAAGGTTCATCACTTCACAAGGTTATAATGTTATACTGTCGCTATGCTGTCTCCAATTCATCTTACTTGCATGACAGTGGGAGAACGGACAAACACCACAGAGATAAGATCCGAACCGTCAAACTTGGGAATCGAACCCAGGACCATCATTTTAAAAACTATTCTTCATGCAAAACTGTCATGTTTTTTCATCTTGAATCTAAACAATTTAAAAGTAGTTGTCCCCTTAATGACTGTAAGCATCCCTACCATGCGGCTGGAATAGAACGCCCAAATCATAATGCTCCCTCCACTAAAGTGAGGGTTTTGTGTTACCATGAAGTGCCTTTAGCCAAAAAATCTACTCAAAAGAAGAAATATCAGTGACCTGCCAGCTTTGATTTTTGATTTTTTTGTGGTATCCTGCCATTAACACCAGTTGTCATTCAACCCTTGTTTCTCACCTCATTCAGCGTGGAATGCTGTGCTCTGTTTGTTATCTTTGCAGAACTCTCTCAGGGACAAAATGAAATTAAAGTTCTTCTATAATACATAGACACTGTATGAACTCTAGTACAGTTTGAACAAGGTAAACACGTCAGTGAATGATATTTTTTTGTCAGAAATGAGACAACAGAAAGATATCAAGGTTAAACTAAAAACACAGTATTAAAAACAATTCTTAGTGGTGTCAAAGCAGGATGTATATGCAGAAAAGGAAAATATATACCTGGTAAATATTCCATCCACAATACCAATGGATGCCTCCCTGGCTGGTACAAAGGATCCCAGTTGAGCCATGATGGTAATGAGAGCCACCTGCCGAATGTAGGAGCTCTTTCCACCCATGTTGGGTCCAGTAATGATCATGGCTCGCTTTTCCTCCCCCTGAAAATAGAAAGTCATTAAAGCTAATGCTGTCACACGTTGCGATAACAAAACCGGTGGTTTAGAGGGTAGCACTGTCGCCTCACAGCGAGAAGGTCCTGGGTTCGATCCCCGGGTGGGGCGATCTAGGTCCTTTCTGTGCAGAGTTTGCATGTTCTCCCCGTGTCCGTGTGGGTTTCCTCCGGGTACTCCGGTTTCCTCCTACAGTCCAAAGACATGCTACCAGGTTGATCAGAGACACTGAATTGTCCTGTAGTTACTTGGACTGGCGCCCCATCCAGGGTGTTATCGTGTGCCTTGCGCCCGTTGAAGAGCTGGGATAGGCTCCAGCACCCCTCCCCAACCCTAATTAGTCTGGTGATGACAAACGCCATAATATATAATTTACATAATATTTATACTCAAAACTTTTCAATTATACAATCTGTCAAAATACAACGATGGATAATTAATCTGAATATTTTTTTCTTCACATCATGTAGACCTGTTTCTTTTCACAGCTGAACTCTTAAATGTGCGTTCATCTCTGTAATGATGGGTTTCGTGTACCGTCACGCCACATTCATATCTTTCTCCGTGTAGTTAATTGAGTGTTCCAACTAAAAGAATGATCATGGCCTGGATTTGCATTCTCGTTCATGCGAAGTCTCGCTGCTCTGGTTTCTCACATATTGCAAATATTCACTGACACCGAACTCACTGAATGATGAAATGTGCTTTCAAACACAATTTCCACCCCAATAAACTGAAGTCTTCCTCATAGATGTACATGCAGATACCCTTTTAATGTCTGTTTAGCTGAGCAGATATTGTAACTGACTACATGCATCCTTGTCCCAATAATGGACCATCTTTCAAAATCTCAGAGTCGCAGAGCGTTAGTTGCTTTTACTGTTTTACTGTGATCGAAGTAAGTGAAAGGCGAGAACCCAACCTGATTAGGGTGCTTTTTTGTTGTAGCCCACATTGAAATGTAATACGACATACAGCCATAGAATAAAAAAGAGACAACTTCAAAATGATCAGTTTTATCATCTCTGGATTTGTGTTTGACCAAAATGAGTTATTTTCAATAAGAATTCCTGTTTTAGTTTTTAGAACAAATACACACCGAAAATAATAACAAGGTGTCTGGATAACGATAACGCATCTGTCCATATACATTTGCTATATAATGAATAAGTTAACTTGAAATATTGCATTTCAAATCAGCTTTCCAATCCCACAGATCCGTTTTAGAATGGGGTCTCACCTGGAGCTCTGTATCATTGGGCACATACTGATCCTGTTGACCCATCAGCATGCTTATGACTGGGTGACGGCCTTCTCTAATCACTATGTGACAGTCCTGCTCCACAATCTCTGGCCTGCACACAGTATATTAAACCCAAACTACAATGTGTGTGTACACAGATGGAAAAAGGAAATCAAAACAGACAACAAGTAGTAGAGTTGGCCAAATCTATACATTTTTAGTGCACCGCGTGAAACAGGAGGAAGGGGGCGGCAGCAACGAGCGCAGATGGGGGTGTAGTTGGCGTAAAAACTCAGCCTTCAAAGTCAAATCCACTCCCCCACACAGGCTGTGAGAGGCTGAGGGAGTGAGCCATGTACGCCTGCTGCCGGCCACAGAGAACCCTCTGGGGTCTCCCCACTCACCATCAACCAGCTATGCTTTTATGTAAGGAACTTCCATCGTCTCATGTGAAACACAAAACAATGATCCAATCCGAGAAGTGAGAAGAAGCTTTTTATCAGGACAGGATCCTCAAGCAAAGTTTAGCTCTCTTTTGGCAAATGGAAACCTTGGATGTTTTTAAAGATTATTTACTCTTTTAAAAATGCTTTAGAGTTCTATTTCAACATTTGACCATTTTTTCCTCTATGGTTGCCTCAGTCCCCAGTTAAAGTGATTAAGAAAAGAAAGTATTGAAGATAATTAAATGTAAAATGTCAGAGTGGTGCACCATCACCTGATGCTTTCCCATCTTTTCTGGTTCTGTTTAGTTCCTACTCACCCTGGTGACCGAATACAACAGTTGAACAAATGAAGGTTAAGAGCCTTGCTCAGGGGTCAAACGATGGCAATTTGCCAGTGGTGGGCCATGAACCAGTGACCTTTTGGTCAATTGTCCAGTGCTTGCACCACTGACCTACAGTTTTCACTACTTCTAGGTGTAAATTACCAAAAAGGTATTGATGACCTGCCATATACATGTTCAATATCTCTTAATAAATTGTCTCTTGTTACCAATGCTTTAAGAATAGTCTCTGGACCCACTAGGACATTTACTGAAGATAAACCAAATTGGAAATGCTGAGAAGGCTTTTTAATAGGTGTAAAACTTTGCTTCTGAGTGTTAATAGAATTGGAATTGGATCCATTTCTCACCGGCAGTAATTGTTATCTTTAGCAACCTGGGCCAATGAGAACAGGCAGTCAATGGTTGCTAGGTGACCCACCGCTTTCTTCAGGATGTAGTAATGCTCTCCAAACAGCCTGCAAAAGGAGGAGCAGGAGGTAAAACACATCTGGTCAGACATTGGTCAGATTCTCACTCACACATGACCATGGAGTTCATACAACAGGGGAGTGAGATCAACTTGAAGTAAATTGAACTGAGAGATAGCAAAAGATTCACTTAGACATAATTGTAATGTACACACTGGAGGAAGTTGATCCACTCCTGGCCGCAGTCGATCACCAGTTGCTCCCGCAGTAGTAGCAGATGCCGGTAACGTTCCACGATAAAAGGTGAGTGGTAGCGTCCCATTGTCTTGGTGCTAAAGTGAATCAGAAAAAAGTTTTAGCTATGTTACAATGAATAGAATGCCTTTATTTACACATGTTTGGAGGGGTAGGAAAAAAAGCAAAACATGGGATAACACCCACCTGTTGATTTTGACCCAGTCTAGTGGGACAATGGAGGACACACTGTTCTTCACTTCAATGAGAAACTGAGCAGAGAACAGAAGATATGTGTAGTGTTAATATTAGGGCTTGATATCTGAAATCAGTCTGAACTGATATCTAACCCTGTTTTTTGTTTCCTGTTTTTCTAGTCTGTGAACATACAAGCATGCTGAGAGCCATTAATCCTCAATTTAGCACCTCTTAGCTATAATAGTGAACCAGCACATGGCTCTGGAATCACAGCAGTAAACAGTCAGCACGGTGGTAGAGGATTAGTATGATAATAAGACACATGCTGATACATTTTCATCCCAAATACAGCAGAATCTCTGAGTTAGACTGAAGTGTTAGCATCTACGTGTAATATACAGGACCAAGGTTGTATTAAACAAGACAGTTCCAACACTTTTACAGTATTTGTAATTATTATTTAATGAGTAGCATATTTTATGATTCAAATGCTACAACCGCAAAGCTAGATTACTTTTCAGTAAATAACTGTGTGCATCTTCTCACCTGCATGAGGTGAGTTAATGCAGATCACGCTTGTGTATGGAGAGCCACACCCTCGACTGTGCAAAAGCCTATCAGCCAGCAGAAGCCATACCTGAATCAACCACAACGAATCCCCTTTACTACAGACTCCCTAATAAACAACAGGCCTATCATTGTTCAAAGCAATGTCAGCTCTGGTGTGCTAGCTTGTTTTTCCAACGTTCCCTACCTGAGCGCCAGCTTTTCTTTTTATGACCTTAGAAAGGAAACGGCTGTTCCAAGTAATCAAGTGTATTTGTAGGCCATGCCATACAGTTAAATACATATTTTATGTCACGAACAGAATGAAAAGTTGATGTTTGTATACTTTGGAAACTTTTTTTTTGCATATTTTTCATAGAAATACTAAAAAAGTATTTACACGTTTCAGCATGTGGACATTTATTGGAAAAATAATGTATGTCAGAATGCAATAGTAATTAATGTGAACACAGCTTTACTGTTAGGTTAGACTGCATGATAATGTTCATTGTATCACTGAATCACTGCAGCTGCACTTGTGCCTATCAAACAAATGAAGTCTAAAAATCAAAAAGGGCAATCATGGCAAACTAGTAAGACTCAGACTGGTGAGAGACAGCGAACAGAAATGACCACGCCGCAGGACAATAAACACCCATTGCTTCTGCATGAGTGTAAATGGAGGGAACAGATGGAAGTCCAGGCCTGGTACTGCACACACTCTATCCCCTCAGAGATTGTCCTTTTGCCTTCTGCAGGCTGACACACAGAGCAACTTGTTCAGAAATGTCATCGTATTTCCACCACATGTTCATGTTGGAAGACCTATTTAAACCTTCAGAGTTTCAAACCACATTTCTACGATGAGCTTCAGTCACCACTCAGTTCAGGACCCAGAAACCCTGGACACATGGGTTTATCATGGCCAAACTGGAAGGAAAGTTTAATATCCTTAAATAATTCACTAATAAATGGAGAACTTTCCGCCAATGACCAAGAATATGGACTTAACGTAGAGCCCTAGGACCCTTGTGTTCTCAAGGACTACTAGAATATGATCAAGACATCCAATAATATTTAAAACAGATACAATTATTTGCTTAGATCATTCAATGTTAAAATCCATGCCAGGAATTAATACACGAATGGCTTCATAGAACTGTAATTAAAACAAAATTACTGTTAGTAGTTTCTTGCACCTCTTGTCCAGATACGGTGGTGTAGTTAAGTGAAGGGTTTCGGAGGATGAGACGTATGTCCTTCCGGTGCTCCAAAATCTCTGTAATAACACTCTGAATCTCATCTTTTCTTTTTTGGATCACAGGAAAATCCGTCAAATCCATAAACAGCTCAGTTTTATTGCCGGTCCTGAAAAAATATTCGGAATCAGATTTTCTACAAATGTACGAATTTACTAAAACGAGTCGGTTTAATTACAAATCATCCAAATTAAAGTGAATTAATTTTAATGTGTTATAATGCATTATACAATACAGGGTTGTATAGTATAACAAAACACGTAAGTAAGTCATTGAAACGTTTAAGGTGCAGGGTTGGATTGTAATAGTTAGAATTGTGTTGTATGGTGTATTTCAGTCTATATAAAACCACCAAACAATGTAAGTACAGTTAGAACATGACCAATAGAATGTGTGTGAACATCATTTGAGCTTGTTTATTCACTTATTAACCACTTCTTTCTACCCAAGATCACGGTAAGACCCTCTTTACTTGGAAGCACTGAGCAAAAGGCAGGAATCTTCCCATTCACTCACACCTAGATACCTATATATAATGCAGCAAATCCACAGGACCTTTCAGCTTCACCCACACTACCTGCTGAGCCACAGGCATCTTTATATTATAGACCCAATCAATAACTAAATCAATAGTTCTGATACTTACTTGGCAGCTTTCTCATTGAGCACTTTGAGAAAATTGTGGGTGGGGCTCAAGAGCTGGGGCGTGTCCAGGATGAGGTCCTTTAAAAGGGCGGAGCTAAGCTGCAACTTGACGGCAGGCACGAGCGCTTGTAACTCTGAGCTTAATCGAGACAGGGTGCGGCTGATGAGGTAGAACTCCTGAGTGGAACACTAACACACACACTTTTGTATTTTTATGGGTTTTTTTGTCTTACAGAAAACATTTGCATATAAATCAAGCACAACCCCGTTACCAATTAATATGCAAACCATTGTTTTCCATTTCATTGCTAGGAGCTTTGTCAAGAGCCAATTAAAGGATGAACTTTGCTGCTGTTTATAAACATGTAGCCCATTTCCCAAAGGCATTTAACTCAGTACTCGTTATCCACTTTATTTATAATGACAAGCGAGGAATACTCCTGCACTGCAATTATTTAAATATGAAAGAATCAATGCAGCCAAAAACAATGACTTCTCGAATATGCAGCTTTACATTCTGGCTCGATATTTACTGTAAATATGACGAGTGCATTAATGAAGCACGATGGCATGACATCTCTGTAGAAAAACCTCGGTTGTTAGATGAGATGTACCTAAAGGCTTGGTAAGTTTTACTGAAGTGTCTGTCCTGCTCTGGTCATGTTTACACCATCTAAAAATATTCATCCTCATTTCAGTACTTCTGAGTTTCAACATCCTTCTGAAAGCAATAAAGGAATTTCAGCACCCATGCTGAGGACAATTAATGAAATGGGTTGACACAGTGGTCCTTACTCACAATTAAGAGATTGCTACACAGGCATTATTTTTCCTATCACCCAAAGTCTCAATGCACTGGGAAAAAAGCTAATTTGTGAGCAGTATTGTTATTCTAAATTAAATCATCCAGCCCCTGCCAGTCTGTGGAATAACATCTTATATAAAACCAGTCTATGGTGGAATTCTTTGAGAGTCTCTTGGGTTGAGTTTCCACAAAGAAGGAAGTTCATAATGTGCAATGTCTAGTGTTTGTAGCATTGGTGCAAAACATTATTGCTGATCCATAAAAACATTGGCTGTGTAATAATTAATTAATTGTACCCTTCCATAGTGTTGGTCGTCTTTGTCAATTAGCTTTAACTCTTCCAATTCACAATTGTTTTTCCAATTAAACTGTTTCTTCTTCTTTCTAATGTGCCCAACATGACAGAGCTTCAGGTTGGTTATCTGGGCTTTGGAAGAATGAATGGGATTGGTTAAAGATCCATTTGATTGTTGATTTTGCAATTTAAGATGCACTCACATGTCTCTGTCGGCATTATATTACAAAGTATTTTTCTATCCAGACCTTGCTCTCATTACCAACCACTCAGAAGACCATGACCGGTGCCCTTAAATAAATAAAGCAAATACAATGAAAAACCTGGTCAATTAAATTTGAATATGTTTCCGTTGCCTATAGGACCACAAGCATCCAGACAAAATGCTAATATTCTCCACAGCATTTGTCTATGTTTCAATACGACACATTGCTTGGCAATGAAGATTTAAACAGCCAAAATATTGAGATGAAGGCAGGTTAATGAGGGTGAACAACACCCCAGCATCCACACTCCCCTAAACAATGTCTCTGCACACAAAATCCAAAACGCCCTCTTGTAACTATGCTAATGGGGCCATTGAAAGCAAACACACCATTTAGCACATACCCCTCAGCTCACCCTGCTCATTCTGGAAATGACTACATCAGAGGAGACATTCACACAGACAGCTTCCTAACAATGAGGTCAAACACTGGGCAAGGAGTCTTTCACATATTTAAAGAGGGACAAAATCAGAACCCTTGGAAAGAGCAAAGAGATTAAGTGTAGCCAAAATGCAATACTCCTCGACATCACATGTGCATTGTTACAGCTTATACAACACCAACGAATTGTTGGTTTGCTAATTTGTTTCTAAATACTAGTTTTGTCACAAATGTTATCCGTGGGAAGTACAAATAAGAAAAACGTCAAAAAAGAAGGCGTACTTTTAACCTAACCACCAGAATGAACAGATATTGTGAATTTAAGGTGCATTTTTATCAGTTTTAATATGGAAATTTAATGCAGGATTGAATTTTTAGTGAAATAAAGTTACTTTAGCTGTACCTTCTTATGATGGATGCTGCAGAGGCCTCTCTCTAGGTCAGGCAGGTGGGTGAGAAGGGCTTGAATAGAAGGCAACACTGTGGACTCTGAGGACAGGATCTCTGCCACCGCTTCCTGACGAGACCGGATCTCACTAAGAAATACAGATCCATGTTAGTACAAGTCATTTAAAAGGGTTTGCAGGGCTGTGAAACTTAAGACTGGACTGGCATCCTGTCCACAACGGATTCCCCAGTGCACATTGTTTCACTGAAAAAAAGAATGTGGCGTTCGAGTATGGGAATTTAATCATTAGTATCGCCTCAATTAAAAATATTTGTGAAAACATACGCTGCAGACTTGAGGGGCTGGCTGAGCAATTTTCTTAGCAGCCTCTTCCCAAATGGAGTGTGGGTGTGATCCAGAACCCAGAGCAAGCTTCCCTTCACAGTGCCTGTGGTCTAAGTGAAAAGAGCAAAAGGTTATTAAACTGGCAGCTCTAGGATGGCAATTACAGAAATTACAAGAGCAAATGATGGTGCCAGTTAACTAAGTCATGTCGAAATGTGGACGGAAAAAAAAACATATGTTTGGACGAGTGTGGTCATTACATTGCACAGGGAACTGGTCAT
>JAYDZG010000022.1:5103857-5114808 GCA_034509265.1 Microcambeva bendego
CAAAAGGTTATTAAACTGGCAGCTCTAGGATGGTAATTACAGAAATTACAAGAGCAAATGATGGTGCCAGTTAACTAAGTCATGTTGAAATGTGGACGGAAAAAAAAACATATGTTTGGACGAGTGTGGTCATTACATTGCACAGGGAACTGGTCATTAGCAAGACTTAGACAAAAAGAAATCACACAAGAACGTGAGAAGGGCAGCATAAGTGTAGTTGTGTTCTGCACATATGGGAATGTTAGGGTTAACATAGGTTAAATTATGTAAAAATGTATGTTTATATAGGATTATCAATGAAAAACAGATGGTCATGTGACACACCACACACACACACACACACACACACACACACACACACACACTTATCAGGTACACCTGGAATATCTGCCATGTGTGGTCATTGGTTTTTCTAGACTACAAATACAATACAATACACTGTGGGTGAACAACTGTACCCTATAGAAGCCCCACCGAGCAGATGATGGTGGTGGACCATTCACTGACACAGACACATGGTAGTGTGTTTGTCTGGTATCGATGTAGCAGTGTACAAATCTCAAGCACTAATCAAAAATCTTCAACAGAAAGACAATTATATATTCCCTCTCGATAAAGGTTGCAATCAATAACTGTACACCCACAATCTTTATCTGTAAGGTAGGTGAAGCCTATCAAATAATTAATGAATGAACATATGTGTGTACAGATATATGTAAGTGAACTGTAATAAATTATTAATTTACTGAAAATAATTTAAATAAAGATGGTATTTTAAAATAACCTAATAAATATGTATCTCCATAATGCTTTACCTGGTTACAGAAGATCTCCAGGTTCTTCATCGTGGTTGCACTGAATGTCATGTGGTCTGCATCACTCGTCAGCCTCTTAAATGAACTAGAATAAAACAAATTGCAAGCAGCAGTTTAAGAAGTGTTACTAAGCAAGCACAGAGAGCAAGACCTTTAATTTTCGCCTGTTATCCATGCTACTTAAGGCTGTTTCAAAAGTCAGAGCCCTGTTATTTCCTTCTAAAATATCCTTTACTGATCCTTGATTACACTCTAGGGCTGTTTTCCTACCACCCTACATGCCACACAATCTTCCATTCTATTCTCTCAGTCGGGGTCTATGTTGTATCACAGATGTATATAAAAATGAAAACAAGGCTGGATGTATACATTTATTAGGATTGTAACGTCAAGTTTTACACACTTTGGTTCCATTCATGACAGGACGCGTAGTTACTTCAAGATTCACCAGCAAAAGGGTTCAATTCATCTCACCTGTATGTCAGGGGAAACCACCTGATAATCAAACACAGGACCTTCTTGCTGTGAGGTGACGGTGCTACCCACTGAGCCACAGTGACACTTGTTACAGCTAAATCTTTTTAAGCAAGTGTGAATATGAAACATGACATCAGAAAGGAAGTTCTCAAACCAGAAGGAACTAATCTGTCACATAATGAATCTAATTGGAAAAGATTTAATACTGTTAAAGAAAAGAACTGATAAAAAAAAAACGTGCTGAGCTCTGAGAAAAAGGTTTTGATCGGAAATGATGTGAATAAACAGGATCCACGTTCCAAAAGATGAATGACTCATGTAAGTCGTCCAAACAAGGACAAAAGGCTTATCTATCCAGAACGTGCTATTCCACATGCTTTGTCTCACCCAAGTTAATGACGTAGGATGCACAAGTGTACAGAAATGTAACATTTGAGCAGAAAAGGTACCTGGAACTGAGCAGAACCTTCTCCAGCTTAAACTCAGTCAGATACTGGATCACCGGACCCAGGCAGCATATAACCGGGCTTTCCAAGTTCATATAGAAAGAACAGGAATCTGTGTGAAGCATTAGGTTCTTAATAAAATATATTCTCTTAAAACAATTATTCTTTTGTGAAATCAACTGAATAATAGATTATAATGAATGGAATCGATGCTGTAAAAGACATTGAACAGATTAAGGGTTATTTTAAGCAAATACACAAAATCAACACACACAGTTTTGTCGTTTGTATACATTCAACAATGCGCATAATAAAATTCTCAATAACTTTATTCTGCAATAAATTAAATGTATCCATTGTTGTTCTGAACAATAATAGGTGAACCTGTAAGATGCAATCAGCTTTACTTTCTCCACATTCGAAGCTTTTAAAGATTTGTGACAAGATAGAGTGATAAATCACATCCCGAGTTGGAGAAAAGCCCAACACAAAGTGCTTCAGTCCTGAATTTGGCAGGAAGGCACACACAGGTTTATCCTACATGCCTCCTGTTTAGACAGCAGCCATTGATCCACTCGTGGCCTCTCCCACAGGGAAGGACTTTTCAATTACAGGACAGAGCCCACACACTGCCCTTCATGTCAGACTCGGCAGATAACTTGTGACAACAGACAGCCAGATACAAAGGATGACTTGAAGAAAACGGTCTGGTATCAAATTATCCCCCCTACAGACACACAGACACACACACACACAGACACACACACACAAAGATAAAAATACAGTTCGATAAATCACCTTTTTCACGATTTTCTGATGTGTTGGAGAAAAAGCTCTTAACCGTCGTCAATGCAGCTTGGTATTCAAACTGGGTGCTGTCCCGCTTCTCGATACGGATGCGATCGTCTGCCTGGACACTGCTCAACAGGTTCATAAAGAAACAAAGACAACAGCAAAGATCATTTTATAATATGTACTGTACAAATACAGGTGGGGCGGCACTTTGGCTCGGTGAGTAGCACTGTCACCTCACAGCGAGAAGGTCCTGGGTTTGCTTTCTGTGTGGAGTTTGCATGTTCTCCTTGTGTCCGTGTGGATTTCCTCCGGGTACTCCGGTTTCCTCCCACAGTCCAAAGACATGCTACCAGATTGATCAGAGACACTGAATCATCCTGTATGTACCTGCGATATACTGGCGCCCGATCCAGGGTGTTATCGTGTGCCTTACGCTCATTGAACAGCTGAGAGAGGCTCCAGCACCCTACAGACCCTGATTAGGATAAGAGGTCAAAGAAAATAAACTGAACTGAACAAATAAAGATTTGTGAACTTTTTGGATTGACCCATTTTTTTGCATTTGATTATGTATAATCTGTGGTCCTTGGTTTTAAGCAGTAAGTAGTAGAATCTCTTAGTAGCAAAAATGTTTATAGTTCTTATGTAAAAGAGTACAGCAATTTGAGAACATGACATAAAAAGCGTGACAATTTTTTTAATTTTTGTAAAACCATTCTTCTTCTGGTCATGCTACATCAGCTCCTACGTTCCAAAACACATGTCATCTTTCATAGCAATCTGTGGATGTTTTGGCTTGCTGATGTTTGGCTTTATATACCAGCTTTATGTACCCTGGTATTCTGTCAAGTTTCTTGACATACATTAATCTAACATTTATTTCTTTTCTAAGATTACTGTCCTGGATATAAGGTGGCATGGCTTCATCATACCTGCTTAAAGGCAAATAATGTATACGGAGTCCTGAATATCCTTTAAATATGCAATTAGTCCCTACAAGCTGTAATCTAATCCAAATCATATGGACCTGAAGTTTACTATATGCTAATAAACTCTGAATGGGATTGGTAATCTTTTGTCAGTTAAAGGATTACAGTTTTTTCTTAAACGATATTTTAATCTCCGTCTGGACCAAATAAAAAAACTCTGCAACACAAATCAGGTAGCATTTCTAACACATGAAGTAACACGAACATCTCTGCTAAACGTTTAGTTTAAAATTAAAGGGGGTAATGATTAAACAATAAGCTCTAGTAAAACGTTTCCAGTTTGTATTGTTCTTTGTATTGTAAAAATATAATAATGTGAAGATTTTAAGATTACTGTATATTTGATTTGGCAGCAATTAATTTTCCATCATACCATTAAACGTGCATCGAAGTTTTTAAATCTTCAAACAGCACATCCAATCTATATTACTGTTTTAAACCCCCAATCCACCTATAATGCCGGCACACACCCCGTTAGCACGACCATTCAGTCCCGACTTTCCTTTATTTAACGATGTCACAATTTCAAGGCCTTTACTCTTTGTCACTGCATCGCAGTTGCCGTGGTTACCAAAGTGCGCACACGTGCACTCCGACATGGTCTGTGTATGTGCATTAAAAACTCCCCTTTCCTTCCCTTCCCTCCTATCCAGTGACTAGGATGCCAAAAAATAACAAATGGGTCAAACATGTATAACCAGGCACCGCTGAACACAACATTTCAAAAATCTAAGCATGTTCTTGATTTGGTAAACAGGTATTCGATGTCATGGTGTCCGGCCCGAGTGCAGCAGAGCAGAGGTAAAAAGTAGGCTTTTAAACCGGCAGGCAAAAAATCAATTCAGGCCTTTAGTGGTTGTTACATCTCTGTACTAATGCACAACACATTGAGGCTCTATAATGCAGCAAGGCACCAATGAAACTTTATTTACGATTGACATTTAAAATGCTAGTTGGAAGATATTGCAGCTATTCATTCTGATCAGGTTTTACAACAGTTTAAGATCAACCCGACACAACTGCCAACCTCTATATGCTTTTCTCATAAGATATCCCCCGAAATCAATAATGACACACTAAAGCTTTATATTAAAGGCGCCTACTGTTTTAAAACACATATTAAGTCTATTTTTCAGCTCTGTAAAATGAAGAGCAAATGCACCTTTTCTTTAAAAAGTTTTACTGACCTAACCTTTGTAAGTCCTTTTAAGAACAGATTAGAATGATTAGAAGGGTATTTACAGGATCAGTGGTGAGTGTTGGAAAGAAAAATCTCCACTAAAAGTCTCACTCCTGTAGGCATTTGGTGGATGATTTTATTCAGAGTGACTTACACATGAGAGAGGACAGTAGCAGCTAAGGAAGAGAAAGTAGGCAGTAGTAAAAGTGAAACTCTCAACTGTCATCAATCTTTAGTGCAGTGTCTGTTTTATTCTGTTCTTCCAATCGAGTTGCCCTGACTTTGATATTCCCAAAACACTAGTGCACTCTGGCGACCTCTGCAGGTTTTAAGTCACCCTTACTTCTTAAGGAGGGTCTTAAATAATGAGTTTCCTTTACTTAATGTTATTTTTATGTATTTAGGCAGTGGTTAAGGTTCTGATCTATTAGTTTCCAGCTCTGCCAAGTCGCCAGCCATGTGCCATTGAGGAAGGCCTTTACCCTCTTGACATATGGGGCTCAATATAAAGGCGACTCAAGGCTCTGACCTGATCTTCAATCCATTTGTTGCATTAAGCAGATTCAAGGAACCCAACAGAGCTACCTCTGCCTTATCAAAAAAGTTTGAAGCATGTGAATGTAAATAAATAATATACTGCACTACACCCAAATCTGTTTGGGTCTAAATTTATGAGATTGATGCTTTATCTCTTCAGCCAATGTGCATGGTGATCCAGTTATGAACGCCCAATTCATCACGAAAGGAAAAACATTTAATCTTCTGGTGCTGCATTAAAAATGTCCTGCCCTGAGCCAAAAGAAAACCCGATAACCGATGGTTATAAAAATGTCTCAAAAAGCCTCGGTAGTAGAAGTATTTATAAAAGAACAGTTTATTCTGAAATGTTCAGCCCTGAGGAGCATGTTGATCCATTTAACAGTAACAAGTCGGCACTGGGGTAAATACTTGGCAATGACAATTTTGACACAGCAGCAACAATACCCCTGAGGGGCTAATTACACCCACAAGAGTAACCGCTAAGCAACTGTTGCTTGGTGGGCCACCTCCACTACTCATGGGTGCCCAGCAAAGGTGTTCAGTGATCGTGCAGAGAAAGTCCCACCTGAATGAAGGTGTCTGGAAGCAAAGCTAAACGTTATTAGAGAAGCTTATTTTCTTAAAGGCAAGGTTATACTGAATGGCATAAATCAAAATAAGCATTGTATTTTTTTTCTCATAATAAATTTTTCTTTCTCATGATTATTATCGCTGACAAAATTAACTCAATACATAAACACAAACAACAAACACAGTATGCACACCACAGCACAGAAAGATTACATGAACTTAAGGAAGGAAGGAAGGAAATATCATACTGTGAACCCAGTATCGTGAATCGGATCGTGTTGAGGGTAAAGTGTATTGTTTAAGCCCTAGTATTGATTGGTTAATTGTTCTTTTGACTGAGCACACTCTAAAATGTTGTGGAAAGTCTTCCCAGAAAAGCAGATGCAACTAGAAATAAATGCTCATTGTTTTGGCAAGAGATAGTTGTGGTCATATTTGTAGCCGAGTATTTATTATTCTGTGGAAGATTACGTCAGTGGAGCTGAGCCGGACAGGACAGACGTTGCGTCAGCTGGCGACTTTCTTTTTACAGCTCTTTCAGAGAAAGCATTTCTCTCCATCAGGATTAAATGATGAATCGCACAGTGGGTGAATATAGCAGTCAGGCTCATACAAGCATCTCAAAGCAACTGCGCACCACAACTAGACAGCTAATACTCAACAACAAGCCACGGATCTGGCCTGCGTACTTGTGGTGCCCTTTAAAGAGTGGATGCGGATGTGGCCTACGCAGCCATTTGATTGATGTCGAAATAAAAGGCGCAGACACCTTGCTCTTCTACACACAAATTACCCCCACAACAAAACAGACAGGCTATAAGACACCAGTTGAATCAGTAATTCTGACATTGTTTAAAAACTTGCGTCAGACAATTGGGTGTGTGGAATGATGTCAGCAAGACACAGATACAGGGCTACACAGCACACTGACCAAAACACTATTGTTATATAATACCCAAAAGGACACCCATGGGATTAGGTTTAGCTTTTGAGACACACACATTCTGACATGCACAAACCAAGCCTTGCAGTGCCTGTACGTAAATATAATGGATTGCACAGCTTAGCCGCAATGCCATACCATTTAATATAAAGGGTCACCAAGTGCTGAAACAAAATGTAGTGTACAGATTTATAATCATTCGTCCTTGCATGCAACTAGAGTTGGGCAATGTGCTCCATTAGTGCACAACTAATTACACCAAAATAGTGGTATACACCATCAGACCAAAATATGTGGACAACTGACCAGTTTGTTGGACATGTCCTTCCAAAATCATGGACATTAATGCAGATTTTGCTTCTCTAATAGCTTTTCTGGGATGATTTCCAGGAGATTTTAAAGTGTGTCTATGAGAGGATTTGAGGTCCCTTGTACACCAAGTGCTTGTAAACCATTGATTTAATATAAACTATGATTATGAAGTGAATTATTTTCTAATAAACACCATACTCCATGGACATTGTTTTGAGAATAGTGACAATTCCTTGTGGCATGGATTCCCCAAGATATTAAGATACATTTGGTGCATGTTGCCATGATTGCATCAAGTAACTGCTGCAGATTTGCTAACTGTACAATTCTTCTGCTCTACCACATCACAAAGGTGATCTATTAGCTACAGGTGTTTAGTACAGAGGTAAACTGAACGTAGTCCAGTTCTTGGAAATAGTTTGAAATGACTTCCAGAAACACCTTTCTTAACCAAGCTTTGATTGACAAGATAATCCTTTATTAATCCCACAGTGGATAAACCCCCTTTGTTGTAACACTGAAGGGATAGAAAGTCACTCAGTACAGAATATGTATAAATATATTACAAAAAGGTTGCAAAAGGTGTGGAATGACTAGTTTGCTGGAAAGTACAGTTGATATTAAATAATTAATTACAGCACAGTAACAGTTATGGTATTTCTGTAGATTTTATGTTATGGTTGCCACCATGACAGCAGGCATATCCTCCTGAGCTATAACCTTAAGCCATGGAGACTAGCAGAAGGTATGAACATCAGTAAAATGATGTAGGGTTTACATAATGAATAAATGTGACATTTGTATTCATGAGTAGGTTCTCGAGGTTCAGGGTATGGCTCATTTTTACAGTCCTGAACGCTCACCAAGTATTTCAGTGTTTGAATACCAAATTAATAATTCCAAGGTGAATATGTGTTTTATTTTTAGCACTCACTGTGCAAATGTCATATTATATCAAAACAACAATAACAAGTAAAACACTCAACAATACATATTAAAATAAAATTTAATAAGATGTTTCAAGCTTTAACTGCTGCTTTTCTCGTTTTTTTTAAATCATTTACTGACCTCTCGTGGTGACTGACGGTAACAACAAAAACAATAATCGAACGTAGCCTAAAGCTAAACTAGGATTAGCTCGATTTTTCTTATCTGAATTTAGTAACAAAAAGCAAAAATTCATCGACATACGTAATCAAAAGTATATGAACACTAATTTCAGTTTTTTTTTAAAATTATTTTAACGTTTTAACTTGTTCTCATGAACACACAATTAGCAAAGACGTACAATTTATGTAGACAAACACTGGCATCAAATTGATCAAAAGGGGTCACAAGTTAGTGAAGGAAGATTTCAAGTGTACATAATACAGATATTTCAAAGATTTGTGTCCTTAACTTTGTCGCAACCCTTTCATGTGTGTAAAATGACATGATTAATAATAACAGACAACCCTGAAGTCAACCTCATTCAATATATTTAAGATTAACAGTTGTGAGATCCACATTCATCGGCCAACATATTATTTTATAATACTTACTCTGTACAATATATGTACAAAAATAATGTTCAAAGGTATTAAAAACATTAAAGATAATAGAAATGAACAGACTCTGATACCAGCTGATTTAATAAAGACTGAAAGTACTGAAATATAATAACTTGTAATAAAGTGTGTGGACAACTAACCTGGACAGGGCGATGTAACGCAGCAGGCGCTCTGAAGTCTCAGACAGATTGGATGGTACAAGGATCTCCACAGGTTGGATCCTCAGCACTCTTGCTTCCAGCTCTGAATGAGATATGTTATCTTTAAAACAGTCGACCATCACATCTCCTACACTTGGCTGGACCACCTGCAACCAGAAACACACAAGACCTTAATTACTATCAAACATCCTGAAGCAATAACCCTTATTTAAGACCTGCAGTTAAACTGGAAAAATCGAATTTGTACGAAGATCACAAAGCCCATTCTGCCTACTTAGAAATGTAAAAAATGCCCATACATACCACCAATCCCACAGTCGGATCTTTGCCCTGCTTTTCCCAGGTCTCACTCACACACATCAGGTAGCTGTTGGGCGTATCCTGCACAATATGTTCAGCTTTCTCCAAGTCCCCTAGCTTCAACAAAGGGTTCACATCTGAAACACACAGCCATATTTAAAGATCTTAGACAGAAAGTTTCTTTTTTGACAGTTAATAATCTGTAAACACACCTTCCCCAATTAATGTTGACTTGGTATAAAGTGCACTGAGTTGTCGAGTAAAGAGAGAACTCTTGTTGGCACCGGATGCTTTAATGGCTGTTGTTTCCATCTGCTTCACCACTCCTACCTATAAATAATAACAAAAAAATCTGTTTAGACACATGAATACAACTACGGTTTGAAAGGGACATAAAGCTACACCACTGACCTTGTAACCCAGAGAGACCAAGTGGCGAACGTGTACAAACAGGCGGTGAGTGGGAATGCTGGCCGTCATGAAGTTATGATCCAGGTGACAAAAGATGTTTAGCTCTTTTGCTGCAATCTGAGCACATCAAATATGCCATATCAAATATGAAACATCCAAAACAGGCAATACGTTCAGGGATTAAGTCGTCTGAATACTATTCTGTAGTGCCCTATTATTGTAGGAGAGGGGGGTTTATAACTCACCTCTGCGTCCTCACCAAAGAACCTGTACTTGTAGCCACACTCCACACAAAGTAATGCGTCCTTGTATTGCTCCTTGATCTCCATGAACTGCTGTTCCAGCGGAGTGTAGATGCTTTTGGACCTTCTGTTAGGACCTGGAGTTTCTGAAGGACTCTTTTTGGAAACACCAACAGCACTATCGACTACAGCAAACTGACTCAAGTTAAATGTCTGAGGAAAAGAATAAACCAAATCTTGACAGCGAGAAGAACAAAAAACTTTTTTTTTTAATTATAAAAGCTGTAAGTAAAAGTGTCACCAACATGTTTGCTTTGTACAGGCTCTTCCTCAATGTCCTCCTTTAACTGCACTTGCGCACCTGTAACAGTGTCCTCTGATTCGAACTCCATCTTAACCCCGTGATCTGGAGTGCTACTCACGCTAGCTGCACTGCTAAATCCTCGCAGCTTTTCCAGTGTCGATGACGATAGACTTCTATAGCTGGATGCACCTTCATCTGCTGTAATAAAAAAGCAAAACATTGAACTAAAATACGACAACAAATAGCACAGGTGATAAATTGCAGACTGGTTCCAATACAAAAAATGTTGCCTTACATTTAGTGCTATTGTAGCAGGTCGGGCTCGTCTGCACCTTCGCAAACTCTTCCCCATCATGAGAGACTTTGGGACGTTTGTCAACAGATCCACCTTTATAAGACAATGCCCCCAGCGACCTCTTCTACATAATCATGGACAAGTTAACTGATTTATTGATATTCATGATAACACATAAGGCTGTAAAGACATTAAATATCTGTTAGCTGGCTTTCCAAGCAGAGTAATTGTTTTAGGTGCTAAGACAAACATTTGTGCAAGCATCATGGGATGGGCTATAGAGCCATAAATTACCAGAAAGTTGGGCGGGCACGGTGGCTTAGTGTGTAGCACTGTCGCCTCACAGCGAGAAGGTCCGGGTTTTGATCCCTGGGTGGGGCGATCTGGGTCCTTTCTTGTTTGAGTTTGCAAGTTCTCCCCATGTCCGTGTGGGTTTCCTCCAGGTACTCCGGTTTCCTCCCACAGTCTAAAGACATGCTACCAGGTTGATTGGAGACACTGAACTGTCCTGTAGGTACCTGTGATGGACTGACACCCCATCCACGGTGTTACCGTGTGCCTTGCGCCCGTTGAAGAGCTGGGATAGACTCCAGCACCCCTCCCCGACCCTAATTAGGATAA